>JANBPO010007923.1:0-19157 GCA_024336825.1 Amorphophallus titanum | reverse complement strand
CCTGACTCTTGGTACATGGCGGAGAACATAGGTCCGAAGACCACTATCACACATAGTGAGAGCTTTCAGCTAGACATAATCTGACTTTTCGTAGATCACCATTTGATATACTGGGAATCGGGATAAGTAGGCGTATGTTGAGGCAAATGGTATACGTATGTATAGGTATGCATATAAGTAGATATACGGAAAGAAGAAACAGACACCACATAAACTGGGCGTTGATTTCGTTATTACTTTTGTTGTTTATTCAAAACAAGACCATGGGGCAGGCATTTAAGGGGTTTTTAAATGATTAACAGAGGGATGAAACAGACTCTTGACTAACATGAGATTGGCCTGTTTAAGAGGGAATGAGCCAACACCCGTGGGAGAATGGATCGGCGTAGCGAGAGTGGGTCAGCACCTTTGAAAGGGGTAAATGAGAAGGGCTGGGTCGGTATGGTGAAGGGCTAGGTCGGCATAGCAAGATGCTAGGTCGGCCTAGCGAGGCGCAAATCGACGCCTATAGTTGAATGGGGGTGGAGTAGGTCAGTGCGGGGAGTGCCGACTCAAGGTGATTCGACGTGGAGGGCTGCCAACCCAAGGCGGTTTGGGGCCTTCAAGGAAAAGGGAAGAATTTTGAAAGGCTGGGTCGGCACAGCTGGTGCCGAATCAGGGGTTTTAGAGGGGTGAAAATTCTTTTGGCTGGGGGTTTAATCCAGGTGAGGCCTAGGTCTAATTCAAGGCAGGTTAAGCCTAGGTTAGAACCTTTAGGGAGGTTGATTGATGGGTTTAATGCAGTGGAGGCTCCAGAGGAGGCCATTAACTTATATCTTAGAATGATTTACACCAATCATGAAAGGGTGAATGGGTTTTAGCAATCTCTTTCGTACTTGTTACATTCAGATTGTTCACAGTACTTGGCCTTCAGTGCAAGGTTCATACTCGAGCACGGGCATAGAATTTTAAAGATGCCTCATCCAGAGCCTTGAGTGTAGCATCACCTTAAACTTAATTCAACTTCAGATAAAAGGTGTTCGATTAAAACAATCAATTAAATGTTCATAAAAGAAATCCTGGATACCGACCTCAACAAGGCTACACCTAAAGATAGCTTCCCTGTAGCAACCCTAAAAAATTACAAGAATAAAATTTCCTAAATAGATTAAACATGGGTAATTTTCTAAGTAAATAGACAAGGCTCAAATAATTTAATTATAAAACCAAATGCGTAAATAAAAATGGGCCTTAACCTATATTAGGACCTTATGCATATGAGCTAAGCCTTTAAACAAAAGCCTTAAATATGAATGGGCCTTATATATGAACTAAACCTTAAATCCTTGTCCAAAGGAGAGGTTATAGGGCCTTTAGCCAAAAGCCACCTACGTGGGAAAGTAGTATGTATATGTATCCATATATGTGTAAAGGGTTATTTTGTGAAACCTAAATCCCCTCACGATCGAAAGTGTAAGGTTTAGAGTTTGGACTATAATAGGATAGCGACTGCAGCCATGGAAATTGCAATACTGTTAGGAGTCTTATGTAGGAACTGCTAATTCCATTAGGATTCTTAGCACATGAAATTTGTTTACTATTAAGATTCTAAACCACAAACTCTATATATATCACCCTCTGATCGACGAGCTCCGACTACTGCTACTGCTCGTGTTGCTTTCCTGGCGTCGACGTCGTCTTCCCTGTCGTTCTTCTTCCGTTGCAGTTCTTGCCACCATGCGTCTTCCTCACGCACTGCACACGTCGAAGTCTTCCTCCTCTGCTGTTGCCTGTGCCGTGAAGAAGGACCACTACTTCTTATTCCTACTACTACTGTCGAAGAAGACTGCTTCTTCCATCGTACTCGTAGCTGCCTCTGCTGTTCCAGAATTCTTATATTCTTTTCTCTGTTCATCGTCCAGATCAACCCCCCAAGGAAGGTGTTCTCAAGTTACGAAGCCCAACTTAATAATTGAAATAAGATCATGAAGTAGGGATTTATATGATTTCTGTTCAGTTTTCGTATCTTTTTACTGAGTTCTTGAATATAGCGACCTTGTGCAAGGGCGCTATTTCAAATAACGCCAAGCAAACAGTGGCTATTTCTTTATGTAATTTAATAAATACATCATGTTAAAAATTTAAACTACTTGAAATCGTGTTTCTCTCTCTTCTCTCCTTTTTTTTACATCATTTTTTTAGGATGGGGGTAGACAGCTTTTTCCTCACGATTACTGTGATGTCCTAGACCCTTTTGAATCCTTCTTCTTGGGTCCCGGATCTGCGTTCTCCGTGAATTTGGCTCCGTTGTGTCTGGAATTATCTTCTGGACATCTTTCGTGATCGGATCCGTGTGATTCGGGTCAGTTTCGGAGGCCGAAATACATTCCGCGATTTTTTCTACGTGTTTTTCGATTCCCGCACGTGTGTTTCGGTAAAACCTACGGAACCCTGTAGCGGGCGAACCGGGTCGTTCATCTACCTGTGAGTGGTACCGTTAGGATCGACACGTCGTGAGGATCGAGAAAATATATTTTTCTATTTTTTTGATATTTTTTTTGATTTTCTAGATTTTTCTATAAATACCCAAACCCTTGTCCTTTTCTTCATCTTCTTCTTCCTTCTTCCAACCGTTGGAGAGTGCCCTCCCCACCACACCATTCTTCCTCCCCGGGCAACCGAGACGCAGCCTCCTTCACTCCGGCAACAGTGTGGCGGCGGCGGCGAGGCGATCCCAAGGGTGTTCTTTTCACGATGGGAGGTGGGGCATGCAGTGTGTAAAAGGTTCTTCCTTGATTTCGACGGCGATTCGGTGGAGCATTCGCTCCATTGAGGTAGGAAGACGAATCCCTATGCTCATCCCATCGTTCCCTCGGATTTGCAGGCCGCAAGGGAGCCGAGAGGGGCATTTTTGAGTGGGTTCGGGTAAAATCTCCAAGTTTGGGGTTGTGAGATTCGTTGTTTCACCGTGTTTTTAGCCGATCCGTGTCTAGGAAAGTGGATATCATGAAGTGAGGCACTTCCTCGATCCCTTGGCGTATATTGCCCAAAGTCATAGTTCCCATGGTATAACCTGGGTCTAGGAGGGGGTGGATTGGGTCAATCTTGGTGGGTTGAGGTAAGGAAATGTGGGGGGTGGATCAGGTAGTTGGGCGTAGGAAAAGGTGGGTGGTGAGTAAGGTGGGTGGTTCACATAGGGATCTAGGTGGTGTGATAGTACGGTCAGCTCCACCAGCACTAGCACCAGTTTGGGTTAACCAGCCTGCTATAATCAGAATACCTACCTACAACCGGAGGTGACAAACTCCGCTACCAGTGAACAAAGAAATAAGCCTGGAGGTCCGAAGACTACAGGCTTACATCAATGGGCTAGATGAATATGAACAGCCCAAATTGCAACCTCTGCTAATGAAAGATCATGTGCCATGGGAACAACTCGAGTGGCTTACCCTAGAACATCAAAAGGAAAAATTAGAAGAGCCCAAAGAAGATAACGGCTTGTTCTAGGGGTAGGCGCCACCAAAGAAGGAGCAGAAGAAGAAATAAAAAGCTCACAGAGCCCAAAAAGTAGTAACCCTTTCTTGCAATACCTTGTCAGCTCTATTCAGTCTGGCCGGGAAGGACGACGAAGAAAATATCTATTTTGCACTAGCTGCTGAGGTGAGCCAGGCTGAAGCCACCACCTCTACTCATGCAACTCAGTCGGGTCAGAGATGGGGAAGCCCGCCCCCAGCCAACCACAATATTATTTTCAAGGGGAGCAACCCTACCAAATACCTTCTCCGGAGGTCAGAGGAATTCAGATTCCTCATCTGCCAGGACTATACACACAGAGCGATGAAGGAAACATAGTTCCCTCATTTGTTGAATTCCTCAAAGTAGCCAAAGGGAAGCGCCCTTGCTTAGGGGCAGGTTTTGAAACTAGGGGCAATCTCCAGCACCCCCCCAGCTGGAAAATTGCTAGAGTGAAGATGAAGCCAGCCCCACTTAATGCCCCAAGGGCCAAGAAGAAGTGGAGCCAAAGCCCGATGAGACTGGGCCATCAGAAGCTGCAAAAAGAGACCCCTCTAAACCCAGATGGGCAGAAGAGATGAAGCTCTATAATGTTTGAGACAAAAGCCAGATTATGAAGCTGTTGAAGAAGCTCCCTCCAAAGTTCACAATCTAGGAGATTCTCTCCTTAAGCAAGGAGACCCAACTTACAGCCCTACAAACTCCTTCACAGTATGAGAATTGCTTGGCTAAGTACTACCCGAAGCATATGTGACTGCAATTCGGGATTCGATGTGCTCGGCTTCCACATCAAAGATAGGCTCCTAGCTTCCTCCAGCATTCCTCGGCCTTGTGGCTGGCCTTGTCACAGTATTTACAAACCTCCTTAGAGGGTGAGGTGGGGAAAGATGACTTGTTATTCTTCTGAAATTTCTTTCCTTTGGAGGACTCCCCTCCATTGTAATATCACTTCTTGTTAAATGATGCTTTGAAATTTCCCAGACTCATGACAAGTTCCTTCTTGTCCTTTCCTCAGATGCTCTCTGATAATTCAGTGGCGTCCTCGAGCAACTGTGCATGCCGAACCATTTCTGAATAGACTTGGACGTCCATCGGTGCCAGTTGTGTAATGTAATGGGGCCAAAGCTCATTGAGGAACCTTCTTACCTTCATCTTTCCCGTACACACCAAGTGGGGTGCATACCTGGATAGTCTTGAAAACTAGGCCTCATACTCGACCACTTTGAAGGTCCATTGTTTCAATGTGAAAAATTCCGTGATCTTCTTTTCCTAGATATGGTCGGAGAAGTACTTATTGTTGAAAAGTTCAACGAATTCATCCCATGTGATGTGGTCATCAAGCAATGTTGCTTCCACGGATTTTCACCAACATCAAGCGTCCCGCTCTAGTTGGAATATAGCCAGTAGAACCTTCTCCTCATCCGTGCATTGCATCACACGAAAAATTTGTTCCATTTCCTTTAACCAATTTTTGGCATCCTCGGGGTCAGACGAGCCCGCGAACCTTGGTGGGTTCATGTTGCAGAAACCCCTATGAAGATCACCGGCTCCACGATGAGCTCTGCTTTGCGCCACTTGCTATAGCGCCTGCGTAAGTCCTTACACGGTGTGCTGCATCTCACGCCATTGTGCTCTTTCAGCCGCCATAATCCTACAAGGGAAATTTTAAGCATACTAAGTATTATTGTTAGCTATAACATCAAGTGTCATGTGTAACTATAAGGTCAAAGGTCAATTGTCCTGTTTAACTAATGTTCTTATAGGACTTAACCCTTGGCTCTACCCATCTCACCGGGTATAGTATGAATCTATCCTTGGGTATGCTAAATCCTTGTACTCCTATAGCCTGATTATGAGAATTTAGTAATATTTTTGGTTGATTAATTTCACATTGAGCATTGTCTTCAAACAATCATGCCATCTCAAGTCTCTCTGAAGCACTTGATGCAGAGTAATGGCCAAGACCTACTGAATAACTGGGCACACTTCACCTGAGACGTGAGGTTGTCCGCGTCAAAAGGTAGTGTCCTAACTATACTCTGGTTTCATCTAAAATTAAAAAAAATGTTGCAAATATATACAGAGCAATGGCTTCAGTCTGTTGAGAAACTGCGCCCTTTCTCCAATGAAGTGATGTGGGCTAAGGGATGAGGTGGCTAGCTATCTCCGGTCAAAATGAGGCAGAATAGTTACCTGCACTGAGTAACTAGGGATGATTGCATCTAACCAATGTGCTTCCTCACGTCAAAAAGTGTCGGTTCAACCTGATTGTCATCTTATAAAAATAGTCAATTTGCGCCTTGCACTAAAAACCAGTGGTGCTTATTGCATAGACTTTCACTGGTTCAAATTATTTGGCCTCAATGCTAATGGCAGCTAATCCTAAAAAGTTACTGGGCTTGCATGAGGAAGGCTCCAAGATGAGTGTCAAGGTCTTTTAGTGTGTAGTAGTGCTTTAGTTCTAGTAATCCTGTGAGTAGGCGCTCCTATTGCTTTCATAGCTTCTACACTCTCTGGAGTTATTCATTTTAAATCCTTCTATCACCAAGTTCAAACCATGCAATGCCTCTATGAGGAAGGTTTTTGAATTTAGAATTAGTCCCGCTCAACAATGAAGTTTGTATTAGGTTTGAATCCCCTCACTGACCATTTTAGCCTCCTAACTTTCCACATATATCCACATCTTCCTTCCCTATCTCCCCACATCTATGAGCACCTCTCCTAGCATTTTGATGATGTTAAAGGGGGAGAGATACCAATGTTATTGATGAGTCATAATCTGGTTGAGTCATAGTCTGGTTGGTCAGTTAGAAAATCAAAGTGTGATCTATCTAGAGTTAGTCCATCCCTACTGCATATCTTTATCTGATGAAACTCTTGTCGAACCAAGGCCGAGGTTGATAAGGAAAAATAACAATGCTAGCCCTAATGGTGCTACCACCGAGGGGACTGTGACACACGAGCAAGTGGGAGTAGTTGGCAACCCTACACCCTTCTGCCCTCCATCTAACTTCAGACCTCCGCAACCGCAGCCTTCTTTTCTCCCCCAACCTCCACCTCAGCACAACCCCGCTCAGGCATTCCGACCTCCACCTCCTCCACCAAACCAAAATATACCACACAATCCCCCTGCTCCCCAACAATACCACAACGTCCCTCCACCAGCCAATTATGGGCCTCAGCAACCACGAAGGCCCATGGGCCCGAAGAGAGCCGAATACCCTCCATTGCCAGAGAGCCTTCCCGACATCTTTAACGCCCTAATGGCCGCCAACTTGCTCGTCTTACCGAAAGAAAGAACAGCCTGGCCACAGAATGTTGATACCTCTCGTTATTGTGCTTTTCATAGACAGCCCGATCATAGTATAACTCACTGCTTTCACTTCAAAGATTACATATATGATCTGAATGTCTAGGGAGGTATAGATTGGGATGAAATGAGGAAAATCGTGACTTCTATGAAGGTAAGAAGGCCTCCTCGGCAGCAGCAAGGCCCTCAACATCAGCAATAGCAAGGTCAGTAGCAACAAGCTCCTACTCCCCAGCCAAACATGGGGATTGTTAATAATCCACTCCCGGAGCACCCGACTCCAAATCAACAAGTAAACCCTGTTACCTCAATCCAGGAAGTGGAGAGAGGACAGGGATGGCATGAAGAACGCGCCTCTGTCGGGGCCATTAACTAAACCAATCACACCCATTAATTAATAAGAATGAATCTCCAACCTATACCTTCTTCCCAACCGTCCCGTCCACTCATACGCTCCACCGTTCCAGGCCCCACTACCACTAACCCCACTCCACCATGGCCTCTCCTAATACGCCAAACCTCCTCTTCTCTGTCAAACCCACTACCGAGTAAACCCCTTCTTATTCGCCCCTCGCCAGTGACCGTTTCCCTTCACGTTCCACCACAACACACACCACCTACCACCACCATGCTTCCTAGGCCTCTCCTTATCCATCCAACCACCGCACCGGTCACCCGGCCTACACCTCCACCTTTCGATAACTCCCAGCCGGCGAGGCCCCTCCTAAGAACCCCACCTTCTACCAATCCTTCCCCAGTATCCAACACTCCTTCCCATGTTCCCTCTACCTCCTCTAACCCCTCACCAACTTCAGGCCCGACGGAGGTGTCAAAAATAATGGTGCTCCGGAGTCGACGGATGTTCCACCGAGTGTTTCCCCAGCGGGAGCAGGAGCCGATACAAGAACAGCAAGAGCAAGAACAAGAGTCCGTACCGGGCACAGAATATGATTTATTAAAGCATTTGGATAGAACACCGGCCCAAATTTCCATTCTGGAATTGATCAGAAGATCTATTGCACATCAGTTGGCCATAAAGTAATATTTGTAAAAAGTCATGGTAAATGAAGATATTCCGGTGGAGCAAGTCACCACTGTGTTAAGTCCAGCTAGCAATCAACCAGTAATCACTTTTTATGAACATGAATTAGCTCCGCAGTCGGCCAGGAAGTATGCATTATGCATTACAGTTAACATTAATAAAGTGGTGGTGAAACAATGTTTAGTTGATACTGGAGCATCCATTAATGTTCTGCCTTGGGAAAGAATAGGGCTTCTTCATTTTATCCCTTAGTGAATGTGTTTGTTCAATAGGCTTAGTGGGGGAGACCCTAGCCGCCTCTTTCATCTTTTTCTTTTGTAGCTCGAAAGCCTTAAAATCTGAGGTGCATGCTTCCTCTTGCGCCAGATGCTTGCCGGCCGATTCATCTTTCCAGCTCGGGGTAGCAATAGCCAGATAATACTTCACCAAGAAGGCCTCAGCATCAGTTGCTAGATCATTTAGTTGTTTAAGGGTTTTGACTTCAACGCCCATCACCCTTTGTAGGATTTCATCTTTCAGATTTCTTTCGCACCTTCGAACGGCATCCTCATAACTCGGCGGGCACCTGCACCTTTCATGGGGATTTCTCAATTATCTTGTATAGTCGAGAACGGACTCATCGTCTCTTTGTTTAATCATCTGCAATTCGACCTTAGCGACTTCCCTCTCGACCAGCTTCATCTTGGCCATTCGATCGGCCCTTGGCTTATACATCACTACCGGAGCTATCGAACTCGGTTACGGACCAGCTGATTGTAGAAATGGGTTTATCCCCGGCATAGCATGAGGTATCATGCTTGTCCCTTGATGCCCCCGAGAGGTTGAAGGATCTATCAATGGCTTGCTTTGTAGCTGTTAAAGGAGGTTGCCCCCTGTATGATCATTTGCTAGCCAAGGTGTGGCCGGCGGTGGTGAGGTTTCGAGTGGCTCAGCGTCACCCTGCAAAGCCTCAGATGAAGGCCCGGCTTGCCTGGGTATGGCTAACTATAAGCCCATCTTGCTTAATTTTTTCTTTATCACTTCGACTTCTTACGGCCTTTGATATAGCTCTGCTACCATGGCAGGATTAGGCTGGGAAAAATTAGGAGCACTGCCCCCTGTCTCGATTTTAGGTGGATTCAGTGGCGCCACATCATCATTGTCGTGAACATCTTGCCCCCCGGAGGTCGACATTTCCTCCCCCATGCCCTCACATGGAGGAGGGGTATTATGACGTTCCTCCTCATCGAACGGTGGGAGGCATGCTTCTTCACTTTCTTTTTCATCAGCTTGGATCAACTTGGGTAAGGTTGATAATGTATCGCAGGAGAGAACAATGCTCTTCCCTCTGCTCTTTGAGGTCTTCTTCTTCTTCTCCTTTGCGGTGGGTGTATGCCCCCGTGACAGGCCATCTAGTGTGCACGGCACTTCTGATTTTCCTTGAGCTTCTTGTATTGGGCCTAGGGGTTCTAAATGTCCCCATGGGATATGCTCATTAGTGTAGGCTGCGGAAGCCTCAGACACTTCTTCAGGTAATTGGTGGTATAAAGATACC
This sequence comes from Amorphophallus titanum, assembly GCA_024336825.1. NCBI lineage: Eukaryota > Viridiplantae > Streptophyta > Magnoliopsida > Alismatales > Araceae > Amorphophallus > Amorphophallus titanum. The sequence continues at coordinate 9,779 of JANBPO010007923.1, read as the reverse complement.
ATGTTGACTCCCCTCTTCAGATCAGGTAGCTCGTGTGGGCGTGGAGTGTAGCAACCTTAAATTTAGAAACATAAAAATCTTAACAAAATATTAAATAGTGACTTCTTGAAGGTCGCTAATTCAATAAGAGACGCCCTTCAAAACTGGCGTCAATTGATCCGGATAAAACGGTAAGAATCCTATTTAGAATAAAATAATTAAATAGCGCCCCCTTCAGTGGCTACATTTACAGTATTCTGGTAGTACCTCAGACAGCTTAAGTATCCACCCAATATTAACACTCTGAATCTCTTATGTAATAAGTAGTGTTAAATCTGAATGTGATGTGCTTATGACTCTTGTCAGCCCATAGTCAATTGAGTCTCTCAGGAAATGAGTTAAGAAACATGGTGAGATATGATGTAGTCTTCCCGAAACTCTCGTGCAATTCTAATTTGTCTTAACTTTTGACTACTATCTCAGCCATGTCCCATAGAGAGCCATATCAATCATGGCCCTAGGGAGTATGCGAAAGTAGCAACATCAAGCTTCTTGTTCATTACATAGTGCTTAAGTCGTCGGGGGTATCAAGAAGATCACGTCGGTGTAATCTAGGAGCTGATGTAATGGTGAGGTAGAGATGTAATCATCACTCTCACTATTATTTACATTTGACAAATGTGGCATGATAGACACATTGTGGCATTTTTTCATTAACATAGGTGTGCCATTCTAAAAGATACAAACATCACAGGGATATTAACCTAGTTATGCCCTACGCAGTTAACCTGAGTCTCTTAGCCCCAACTTGAGGATCTAGAAAGATGTTTTGTTCCCACTGTTTGAGGATGTTCTAAGATTTGATCTCTTTGATTTCCACGTATTTGGGATAAGGCATCATGCCCCCCATACCCTGTGTATCTTCTTTTTTTGAATAAATAATGAAGACTCAGGTTTGGCATGGGGTCCTATTTCAATCACAAGTTCAGAAAAAAGGAGTTTTTGTTGGCATCTAAAATTTTGGCACCACAATATAACAAGAATCACAGGAGACCAAGGTGCTCTTGAAAATGCACTATCACAGACTTGACTGTGGGACTCGATAGCGAAGAAACAGAAGAAGAGGTCGGAATAGGCCAAACTTCAGCAAGGGTAGTGGTAGTGTCATATCTCATGTGTGATGCTGCATCATCATAAATTAGAGTCCCAAGAGATGAATTAAATCTAAAATTATAGGAGGCCGAGGTGCTCTTGAACACACACTACTGTGGACTTGACCGTGAGGGTTGGATAGTGAAAAAGTAACTTGACGACTTGTGAGCTACCTTGAGAATCATGTCACCGTGATTTCAGACCTAGAGATTAGGCCAGATTGACGGCGTTGTGCCGCCACGTGAAGCGGTCTTGACTCGAGTCTCGTGACTCAATGATCGTTCAGTTATTAGGTCTAGTGGGTTGTCCAGAGTCTGGTGGCCGCGAGCCACCTATTTCTTTACATTACTCGAGATGGGTACGTGCGTGGTTTTCATTGTTCACATTTTGTGAGCCCCCACTAGTCGTAGCTTTTTTACGCACGCGGGTGCAGACCCACTTGGGAGTGGTGCAGAGCGTGACCCGAGTGAGACGGTTTTACACTGGTTACGGTAGGACCCCTTGCCTTTGCAGCCTGAGTCCGGCTGGGGGAAAGTCAACTATAGGACCTGATGCGCACAAACACTCGTCGTTAAAAATGCCGTGCCACAATTTAAAAAAATTAACCGGACTCACTCATTAAAAAGATATAAAATAAGTAATGTGGTAAGTACGGGTCGATCCCACGGGGAAGAAATATTTCATTTTAAGTAAGTTGGAAAAATCTTATGTTTTGACAAGTGAGTTTTTGAGTGAGTTTAAACTAGGGAAAAATAAATTACAAGAATTAAGGGCTAGAAATAAATCTAACTAAAGAATATGACGTTTGAGAATAGAATTTGGAAAGAGGAAAATAATTGCACAAAATTCATTCTTATTACTAATGAAGATTACAACATCTTATGAAAACTAGAAGAATAGCATGATTAATACAAAGGGAAAAATAGAAAGAAATGAAGCCAAGATGAAGAATGGCGCCACCGTCTCTGTGCCGAGTCTTGGAAGAAGATCGCCCCACCGTGGAGATAGAAACCACCGTTAGAACATCAGGAGAAGAAGATCTGCCTTAGGGACGTGTGAAGAATATGGAGAGAGGGAGGTAAATGAAAGAAGAACACAGGGAAAACTAAACTGAAAATAGAGTGGGTTGAGAAGAAGAAGAACTTTAAACCTGGGAAGAATTAGCAGAAGTGGAAGAAATAAAAGTTGAAGATCAGTGGAAGAGGAAGAAGTTTAATGAGTGGAATCTTCTATAAGATAGGTCATACCTTTCTTGAGACTTGATAGAGTTGCTAGTGGTTTCCTACTGAATGCATCGGCTACAACATTTACTTTTCCAGGGTGATATTAGATAGATAAGTCAAAATCATTTAAATATTCCTACCATCTTCTTTGCCTCTTATTCAACTCCTTTTGGGTGAAATGATATTTTAGACTTTTGTGATCCATAAATATAGTGAACTTCTCCCCATAAAGGTAATGCCGCCATATCTTCAAGGTGAAAATCACAGCAGCCAGCTCCAGATCATGAATGGGATAGTTTTCCTCATGACGCTTCAGTTGTCTCGAGACATAACAAATTACTTTGCCATTTTACATAAGGACGCAACCAAGGCCAATGTCAGATGCACCTGTGTAAACTTCGAAGCCACCACCTTCGACAGGTAATGCCAATATAGGGGTAGTGGTGAGATATTCTTTAAGAGTTAGGAAACTTTCATCACAATCTTTTGACTATATAAAGGGATTCTCCTTTCTTGTAAGCCCAATTAAAGGGACGAGAATCTTAGAGAAATCCTTGATGAACTACCGATAATAACCAGCTAGACCAAGAAAACTCCTAATTTCACAGATGGTCGTTGGTCAGTTCCAATTCTTGACAACTTTGACTTTAGAAGGATCCATAATGATACACTATTTTGAAATAATGTGACCAAGGAAACAGACCTCCTTTCGTCACAATTATCATTTACTGAGCTTTGCATATAAGTGATGCTCCCTTAAGGTTTACATGGCTATCCTTAAGTGTTCTTCATGTTCTTTCTTGGTCTTGGAATATATTAAGATATCATCAATGAATACGACCACAAATCGGTCGAGATAAGGCCTGGAGACATTATTCGTAAGTTGCATGAATGCTGCTGAGGCATTGGTTAACCCAAACGGCATCACCATGAACTTATAGTGTCCATATCTGCTACGGAATGCAGTCTTGTAAATATCTTCATCTTTAATTTGGAGCTGATGATAACCTGACCTGAGGTCAATTTTAGAGAAATACCCCACTCTAGAGATTTAGATCCGAATCATTCAGGATCCATTAAGGCACAGACGTTACAAGAGCTGAGGATTGGTAGGCATCCTTTTGGATTGTTTTGAGGCGAATGATTTGATGAGACAGGACGAAAGATGGTGCCTGTGTGCAGAGGTCTCTGATGAGACGTAGGCGTTGGATGGTGATCCCTAGTTTGTGATCGGCAAGGGAGGATTTCCCTTAAGTCTTAGTCCAGTGATGTGAAGATCGAGGATTGTGGAATCCTGTCATTTGGTTTCATCGTGCTCCCCTGAGATGGTAGAGTTGGCATGAGGCTCGATATCGGATGCGGAGTTCGAGCGAGATTTGGCTCGAGTTGTGGTATTGGTCTGTGGGAGAGTCAGCAGATGGCCTGTTGTGATTTGGAGCGTGCCTATTGGGTTGGTGAAGGTTTCTCGTTGACGCGTATTTTGTGACCAGTGGATGGTCTTTCACAGACAGCAGATGCTGGTTGTAGGGGCTCGAGAATGGTGTGAGCCGTGTGCCGGCGAGGCCTTGGGTGGCCGATTATGAGGTCTATCTTTTCCCAGGTTGGATCTGGGATTTTGCTAGAAGTTATCTTCTGACAGGGTTGGCCGTGTTGCTGAGGGTGTTCGATTTACCGGGTGTGAGCTGGTGGAAGCTCAGTATTGGTTGCCCCTAGTGCGGGGCATGAGTTTTATTACCTGGTCGTGAAGCTGACGTTTAGTCAATCCGTTGGGTGTGATGCGGATCGGTGGGTTGGTTCTTGTGATGAGGGTTACATTTTCTCGGTAAGCGAGATCGTGACAGTGATGCCGTGGTTAGTTTTCATGTTAGTTGAGGTGACGCCAGACTTGTACTCCTTTGCATGATGCTTACTCTGATGTCCGATGTGTCTTGAATTGTGAGTGAGGTATGTCTGTGATCATTGTCTGGCTGCGTCCCTCAGGACTATGGTTTTTGCGAGCATCGATGTTTGGTGGGGCTCTGATTGTGTCGTCAGTTGGTTCAAGCATTCTCCCCTTGTGACTTAGTGCTTGTCCTTAATTTCGAGGGCAGAATTCTTATAAGGGGGGAGGGCTGTGTGCTTTGAACGCACTCAATCCTCACTCAATCCTCACATTAGATTTCATTGACACGAGGTGAGGTATAAATTAAGTCTAAGATTTTGTTATCATCAAAATCAATCCGAGAGACTCAACATCTTCTTTGTTGACGCGAATTAATTGGCAACCACTAGGTCATACGCCAATTCTTCCAAAATTTTGAATCGAACATAACCCCTTCCCTTCCTCATTTTAACCTCCTTTGTCACTTGGGAAAGGGTCTCTATGGCTTTCTAAGGTTGTGAGGACACATGTCATATGAATAGATCTCTCCAAATCTCATTACAATATAATTATCTAATTTTAAGGGAATTAAACCTCTGAATTTTCACTCTATAAATAGGACCCCCCTCTCTCTTGTGTTTAAGGCTGATTCTATTGATCCTGGGGAAGCTCTACTGGACTGGGGTGCCAAGAAGGAGTCTCCCAAGCATTGAAAGCTACATCCTTTTGGAGTTCTTCCTCTTGAGGCTACATTAAAGATCACTGAAGCTCCTTTCCTCTTGGAAAAAATCAATAAGCTTTCTTCATCTCTAGTTCTTTTATTTTATTAGCATTGCATGCATCATCTCCCCTATTTTCTTTTATCTATTTTATCATCTCAACATTGAGATCCTCCTTTGTGTAACACTTACACACCTCCCTTTTAATCACATCATTTTTATCCTACCCTTTGCATAGGGGTTTAAAGGCCAAATACCGAGAAGGTGTGTTCATATACATGATTTATTATTCATTTATATTAAGAATTTGATGTTACACCTTGGTTTCTAATCCATATTTTATTGTTGGTTGTTTGTTTATTTTACTAAGGGTAATCAATAAGAAAAGCTCTCTTTATTATCCAGCCAATTGGAAGAGAAGGTCAAACCTCACATCTCCCCTGCACCTTTCAAAGGTATTTATCATGATCACCTCTCTTTTTATTTGTTATATCCTTTGAGGCCCGCGCGTCTTGGGCAATCACATTCCATATTAGGATCTACATGCTCCCCTTTCCCCTCCTATCATAATTGTTTTATTTTTAGTTTTGTGGATTTTTTTTCGAGCTCGTGCATTTCACGTTAGTCTAAGAATCCATCAGACCATTTAGAGCGCAATTTAACCTTACAATCATCCATGAATCAGGAGTACGTGAGTGTCATATCAACTTACGGCTCAAATTGAAGAGTCGATAGTCTAATTACGAGTGAAATTAGGAGGAGAATCTAAGCCCTAAAGGATCACATGAAGAGAGAGTAAAGAAGGTTCCATGATCGCAGGGATCTCATAACCAACCCTAGAGCAGTGAGAGACTAAACCCGCCAACATCAGAGAGGTAGAGACCCCCTTCGTATGCTGGGCCTACAGTCAGAAGACTCTGAACCCTCAAATTTATACGGTTAAGAATTTAAAGGAGAAGGAGCAAAGTTTGTCCATCAAATTAATCACAGCTGAATTTGGGTACTACTACCAAACATTGGATTTGCCATTTTACCTTACAGAATCGAAGCCCATCAAAGTGCAACATTGAGTACAAAAGAAACAATTAGAATAAATATTACTGTCAACAGTACTCACCGCCAGCTTCAACGTTTTCATGTTTGGCTTGTTGGGCCTCCAGTCTCAAGACCGTGAACCCTAAAAAAATTGGCGTATGCCGCTTGAAGTGGCGAGCACACGGTATTCTTTAGTAAAAGGCGAAAGAATAGTTCGCTCTGTGCCCACCACGCGGCTGCGTGGGTTGTGTCAGTCGGTTGCCATATATATTTATGAACAACTTCTCGTGGGGAAGCATTCAATTAACCGATATGGGACAAAAGTTTTCGGGCGCGCCCCCCCCTCACCGCTGCTCGAAGCTTCTGCTCGCCGTCCCAACGTCGAGAGCATCTGCAGCTTGACTGGCCTGCAACAACGACGAGGCCATGGAAGCTCTGAGAAGGTGCTCTGCTTGCACTTCTATCAGGCTTTTTCACCATACTCCATGCGGGTTGGAAGACTGTATTCTTATGTATGCGTAAAAGAGTATCGCGAAGCTGTGCTTTCTCCACCTTAGATAGGAACCCTCTGCTTCCATGGCTCGCTGTTTCTGTCCGTGCATGTCTGGGCCTCGTGCCGCCAGAGAAATTTCAGAGTTCGGTCGACCGATGGGGGCATTTCAGTCGATCAAATTTTCTAGCATTGAAAGTTTTAGAAAGTTTCAGAGTTCGGTCAACGGACCAAATATTTCGGTCGACCAAACCCTTCGAAGCCAGCAATTGTTGACTTTGGTTTTGGCAATGTGGGTAGCCATCTCTTTTGGACTTTTGAGTCCCAAAGCCCCCTAATCTGCCACAAAACGTGGATCTATGTCTGGCATGTTCCTTGACCAACCCAAGTGTTATAAAAATACATTTTTGGGGCAAAAAACCCTAATCATCCAAGGGGATTCAAAGAAGAATATTAAGGGAGAAAGAAGGCTGCTACAACACCTATGTGAACAGTGATCTGTCCAGCATTCCTTCATCAAAGATCAAGCTTTTCAAGAACCTTCTGAAGCCAAAGAAGTGGTGTTCAACTGAAGATTCAAGAATCAAGTCCTAGATCTACATCAATCAAACACTTGTGTTTTTCCTTCCAAATCTGTAAACACTTGTGTATGTGTGGATCTCTTTAGATCCGTGTGTATGTGTGAAGTTTATTTCAGATCTGTGTTTGTGTGTGGGTCTTCTTAGATCCGTGTAGGTGTGGGGATCTATTCAGATCCACAATTTATGCAAGTGAGATGGTGGATTTCAGATCCACAGCGCGTGTGTGTATGTGTTGTTGATTAGATGGTTGAATTGTATTAGAGACTCCATCTCCATGTGTGTTTGTTGGGGCGTGTCCCCATGTGTGTACTGTCGTTATCCTGCGTGTGTGTGTTGGAGCTTGGCTCCGTGTTGGGGATTTATCTCTGTGCTAGTTTTCCAACAATGAAGTCTCACCAGATTTTGGTGAGGGATGGACGTAGGGAGCCTGTCATGGTCCCGAACCACCTTAAAAATCCTTGTGCCTTGTGGATTGGATTGTGTGATTTGGTCCATTTTTTCGATTCCCATTCTGTGAAATCGTGCATGTATATGTGTTTAGTCATTCGAATCTAGCATAATCTATTATCGTGTATGATAGATTTTGATAGATCTAATCTGTAACATAACAGATCTACGAATAATTCCTTCGAAGGAATAAACCCTTGTCCCCCTTTGGCCTCCGTAGCCCACATCCCAACAATCCTTCGGCTTCTCTAGCCTGCTTCCCGGGCCCGACCCGTGTGGCCTAGTTTCTCGACCTTGATCATCGGCCTCCGGGCCAACAGCTATCCAATTACTGGCATGTGAGGGCAAGTGCACCCATGTGCACTGTTTACCTCATCCTTCGCCCGCGCTACCCGTGGGTGGGGGGCATTTGTGGACACTAAAAATTATCACCCCTTATTTATGTGCAGGGGAATAAAGAAGAGGAGAAAAGAGAAGAGAAAATGAAGAGAAGGAAAGGAAGCCCCTGAAGTGCCCTCCTCCACCGGCACACCCCTGGTGTATCCCTTCAGCGGCACACCCCCAGTCGCGCCCGTTCGGCGGCACACTCCCGTGCCCGTTCAGCGGCACACCCATCCTATCGCTCCCCGGTACACCCTACGGGGCCTTCAGCGGCACACCCCTGGAAGCCCTCTCAGTGACACCCCCCCTAGCTGCCTCCAGCGGCACACCCACCATGTCGGCTCCTCCAATGGCACACTGCCCTGTGCCCTCTTCGCTGGCATACCTGCTGACCCGAGCTTCACGGCACACCCATTGGCGTGCCTTCCCCGGCACACCCATGGCGCCTTCACCGGCAAACAGGTAGGGGCCCTTCAACGGCACACTCTAAGTGTCCTCCAACGGCACGCCCTGCCTGGCCCTTCAATGGCACACTCTCCCATGCCCGTTCAGTGACACGCCCACGGCAGGCCCTTCAGCGGCACACTGCCATACACCCAGCGGAACGCCCCTTATGGGCTCTTCACGACGCGCTCCCAACGCCCTTCCACGACAAGCACTCAGCGTCGCCCAATGGCACACCTTCTCGGTTCCCCAGTGGTACGTTCTCCAAATCCTTCAGCGACGCGCTCCCAGGCTTCTTCCAACGGCACAGCGGCCATCCACTTCAGCAGCACGACCGGCAAAATAGATTTAGGGCCATGCCCTATGACTTCTGGCGCGCAGCAAGGACACCTCAGGGCTAGCTGAGTACACTTGCGTTAATTCACCAATTAACGCACCTGACAAAGTCGCTAATTAAAAGACGCCCCACGACAAGGCGTCATTTCACCAGAAATTAGAAAAAGGAAACCTGTTGCCATGTTTTGCTCGAACAGGGAACTAAGAATCAGAAACGGAACTATATGGGTAAGGATTTATTTGAGAAAGGATTAAGTTGGGGAAACAACTACTCTAATAGGATTCCTAGACTCTTGATCCTATAAATAACCTGCCCTCAACCCATGAACCTCTCTGATCGTTTATTACTGCCAGGAGCAACGGTAAGGGAGAGGGGTTTTTCTTCTAGTTAGTTTAATCTTCTCTTTCCCTTCTTATTCTTCCTCTTTCCTGTGAGATGCAGGAACTCCAGAAGAGTATTGATCCCCTGCTGTGCCTGTGCCTACTGCTGCTGCTTACGGGCTAAAGCTTGCTATTACTGTTACTCTGTTCGAAACAGAGTACCTTCTTCCTTTCCCCAACTACCCAGATAGCAACCACAAGAGGTAGGTGATCTCATCATCAAGCTAAAGCAGTGTTAATATTCTCACCTAGTTTCTGAAAAGACATAAGGATCATGCATGCATGTAGGATGTCATGCTTCTGTTACGTTTTCTTGGATTTTTGATTCATCAGTGAATAGCGACCTAGTCAAAGGCGCTATTTACGATTCCAACGCCTGCCTAAAAAGCGTCAATTGACCTGACGACCCACCTCAAGTCGTTATTTTTCTAGCATAATTAATAATCACCCATGTTTAAATTTTAATAACTATAATTTCTGTTAATGAATCCTTTGCATGATTACAGTTCTGGATTCCTGAAATTTTACTCTACCTGATCGTGTTCCTAGATCCATGATTCTCTTCTGTTTAAATTATTGATATTGTTCATGGCCAAATTACTGTATAACTGAATTAACGCCCTGACCTAAGGCACCACTTCTAAATATAACGCCCTGATGGTTGGTGTCATTTTCTGAAAAATATTTTAAACATGATCTTCTAGAAAATGTGAATCTGCGATAGTTTAAACCGTCGTCATTATCTTGAAT
>JANBPO010007916.1:0-20219 GCA_024336825.1 Amorphophallus titanum | reverse complement strand
ATCAGGGGAGTCACCAGGACTACGGTGCCCGAAGCCTTCACGGAGATCTCGCTTAGCCTGTCGTTCGAAAGTGCAAACCGCTTCTTTTCAAAATCCTCCCGTACAAACGCCTTGACGACATGGATATTCATAAGGTTCTCCTGTACCGACGAATTGACCCCGTCGAGCATGGCCTGCATGCGCACGAAATAGGGGAGACCCACCCTCAGCAAAAAGAAGATGCCGGCAGCCAACACCGGGATCGCGACTGCGATCACCACGGCCAGCCCGGCATTGATCCGGATCGCCAGCACGACGGCAAACCCCATCATCAGCGGCGATTTGATCAGCATCCGCAGCGACATCATCACGACCTGCTGCAGGACATTGACATCATTGGTAAGCCGCGTGGTGAGCGAAGCGGAGCGGAACCGGTCGATATCGGAAAAGGCAAATTGCTGGATCCGGTCGAAAAGCCCTTTCCTGAGATTCGCGGCAAAACCTACGGAGGCGGCTGAAGAATAGCGGATGTTACCGACGTTGGCGGCTACAGCGATCAACGCCAGCAGCAGCATCCAACCCCCGGTTTGAAAGATATAATGCAGGTCCCGGTGCCCGATGCCGCGGTCGACGATGGTCGCCATGAGCTGGGGCTGAACGATCTCGCAACAAGCATCGATGATCACCAGCAATGGGGCGAGTACAAAGGGCAGCCGGTAGGGCCGGGCAAAGAAGAAATATTGACGCATGATGGTTGACTTCGGGGCCAAGGTACAGCCGCATAGCGGGCCCGCCGGTGACCTAACTCATGGCGAAGGCTGACGATGCTCAGGGGAATAAGCACAAGCAGGTGCTAAATTTAGGTAAAACATTTTCAAACAATAAAACACTAATGTATGAAAGCAGGTAAAATCATACTCCTCGCCGGGGTATGCACATTTGGATACGCTTCAACGGCTTTTAGCCAGCAGAACTTGCCGGAAGTCATTGTGATGGCCGCCAACTACAAGTACCTGAAAAATGTCGGCGGCAAAGAGGTGCCCGTGGCAGCCAAAAGGCTCGAACGCGCAGCAGCCGCTTACGGTTTCTTTTCTTCTACTTCTTTTAGCATGCCAAGAGGGCCAAGGGTCAGGGCATCGACACATGGCTTAAGCCACATCGACGTAGGAGCTAATGCAGGGGAGCTACGAAGGGTTATCGCGTCAACGTGGGTGCTCAGTGCACAGACGCACATGCCCCATCCAGGAAGCTGGTATGAACTGCTATGTCAATGTAGAGCTAGGCTACATTGACACAACCCACGCCAACGAATAGGAACTATCTTCCCATTGATTGTTCATTCGTTTGATTCACATTGTGGGTTTATCTTGGGGTTGAAGGGACCCAATCTTCTTCTTAATTTTCAAGCTTCATTCTTTGGGTTTCTTTCTTTTAGCTCTTCTCTATATGGAAGAAGAGTTAGCGCATGATTTGCCTAGAAACAGGGGCTATGTCCCTTAAAAATTTAGAGTTTAAATTTTGCAAGCACCTACATGACTACATGTAGGTTATTTATGGAGTGGGACTTTGGTACGAGGCAGAGCAATGTGCTCACACATAGTGGGAGTGTCCAATTGGGCATAACCCAATCTTCTTCAACCAACCATTCGATATACTACAAGCCATGGCATTCAAGCATGCATATGCAAATGCATGGGGTTTATTTCACATGAATGATACATGCATGATGCACTGTGAGTATTTGCCTATATGCATAGCTCAGGAGGAAGGGGGTTGTCAGTAGTTAGTTGGCTGGTCAACAAGTAGATGCATCGACCTGGCCAATTCATGCATCGACGCATTGAGGGTTCGACCGACCGAAATCATGTATTTGGTCGACCAGAATTTGAGGTTAACCTGGGCAGGGGGGTTTGACTCGTAAACGTAGGCATGCATGACTCATTGTGGATGTAGATGGATGGCTCTATGTTGTGGAATGCATGAGAGAGTGAGCTCAACCACACTCATGAAAATGTGATGGGGATTGAAATGAATTACATGATGCTCTTAAAGCATGTAGCTCATTTCAGCAGGGCTTACTATTGAGCAGTAAACAAATTCAAGGGGGGAGTCGACCCATGGGGTCGACCCCTGATGCAGCACACCATAAAATTTCGGTTGACCGACCAGTGCTCTGCAACCTCTGCAGATCCCCTTTTGATTAAAAAGAGGTGGCTTGAGCACCTGGGCATGGTAACCTTTTTATTTCTTCACTCATGTGCAGTAGACTCAAGTCTAGGTCCATGCATACTACATGATTAGAAATGTTTAGGATTTCCAAATAAAGAAAAATGGGTTGTTGGTCATTTGAACACTGTCATTACATTAGACATATCTCCTTTTGTTCTGCATGCACATGAGCATATGCATGCATGTCCATATCATAGGGTTGACTACATAAAAAAAGAAGAAGAATTGTTCTGCCATCAGATATCCTATCACGGGTCCACAATCCCATCCAAGATGATTCCAATTTCCCTCTCCAGCACCTCTGCTCATCCTGCGTCAATGAAGGGATTAACCAGGTCGACGCTCCCATCTCCTACCAGTAGGGTTTGACCCCTGTGACTCTTCTATGATAGCAGGAACCTTCCTATGTACATTCCTCCACATGCATTCACATGACACCAGCATATGCTTGCATAAAAGAATACAATTGACATGGATATTGGGGGAGATTAGAGAAGACCAATCAGGTCAGTTGGGGTTCAAGTAGTTCAGACTTCAACAAATGGCTAGCAGATTTGATGAAGCCAGTAGACTCCCACTTCAAGCAAAGCTCTTTAGTCTAGTAGACTAGTGAAGTCAGCAAGCTCCTGTTGTTATCTAGGACTTCAACTAAAGTCCCCCATCCAGGTAGTTCACCTGGCAGAAATCTTTAGGAAACTCAGCAGACTTCTATTAATAAGCTTTAGAGCTAGGCAATTCAACTCTACAGTTGCAGCTAATCAACTTCATGCAACTGCAGTATAGCATTATCATAATTCTTCAGGCTAGCATTGTAAACCTACGCCCATGGAAGAGTTAGACCTATGAGTTCATACTCCAATGGTCTAGCAGGGCAGCTGGGATGGAATAGCCACAATCTAATGACTATCTAGCACCTTAAACAAAGAACTAAGCAAGCTATGAAGGATCTTGTAGCACCCCGGTAGAGTGTTAGATAAAGCTACCTTATAACATGGTCTCAGCCCTCATAGGACGTCAAGAGACATTCACGGGACAATGGGCAAACTAAAAGGTTAAGCCAAGACAATTAGAGGCCAAAACAACGAAAATAACACTCTGGGGCATAAGCAGTCAATCGCTTCCCCGCTAGGTAAGCCAAGTAATCAGCAAAAGAGCCGCTCCTCCACACGGAAACCCCAAACTCTGGTGGTCATAGACTGGCCCGCTAAGAGACATTAGCGGTCATTAAGTTGGCCGCCAGGGGACTGTAGCGGTTATAAGCAAGGCCGCTAACCCCAGTAAACCCTCAGACCGATCTACCCAGTCAAACCACCCAACGGTCTATAATAGAACTACTACACGGATTACGCGGTCTAAGAATGAACCGCTACACTAACCGCCTTAACCTATTGACCTAAGCCAAATGGACCGTAGCGGTCATGACCTGGGCCGCTACAGCAAGTAGGCAGTCGAAGGTTGGTCTGCCAAGGCCAACTGACTTAAAATGTTGACTAGGTCAAACACATCGTAGCGATCCAAGGAAGAGCTGCCAAGGAAAGGAAGCGGTCGGAGCTAGGGCCACCAGCTCGAACCGACTTACACTAAAATCAAGAAACGACAGAGCTTAGCGATCCACCATCGGGCCGCCAGAGGCAAGGGGCGGTCTAAATTTGGGCCGCTAGCCTAAACCAACCTAAAACTGACCGACACACTATAGAGTGTAGCGGTCTATCGTGGGGCCGCTGAGACAAGAAACGGTCTCTGGAACGATCGCTAGCACGATACGACGGGAAAATCATGGGAATGGCCGGATCCGACCATTCCACGCCCCAATCGCGTCTAAACGACGGGGAAACAACCCTAATCGATGAAAAATACCTTCCACAACCTGGAAGGGATCCATGCAACAACTAAATCGCAAGAAACGGGTGATTCTACCGAATCGACCCTAATTGGGTCACCAGGGATCCCGGGCTCGTACCGACCCCAAATGGCGACCAATCGCAATGAAATCAGCGGATCTGGAACGCTAACATGCTGGGGGTCACAATGATACTAACTAATGGACAGAATCATAGAGTTTATTTTTTAAACTTTTATTTTTAGATTTTATTATTTTATATTTTTCAAACAATTCATCAAAAGTATTCATCAATTCATCATAGCTAAGCTCATCTTCTTCATCGGAGTCAGAGTTTACCTTTGAACTCTCCTCGCTTTGATGCTCAATTTCATTGTTTGCCATGAGGCACTCACTTTTCCAGCTTTCTTCTTGGGCTTCACTTAGCCCATCCCAGATCTCTTTGGTAGATCTACAATCAGAAACAAATGAAAATTTATCAATGTAAACTGTAGCTTTAAGAGCATTCAAGACAAAAAGATTATCAGAATTCTTTTTCTTGTGCTCATCTGTCCACCATGACTCATTTTTTGGAAGACTGTAAGGACAATGAGTGATTAAATTCATAAGCTTCGGATCAATACTAGAAATCCAAATATAGAGTTTTCCAAGCCAAGATATATAATCAAAATCATTAAAGATAGGAACCAAATTCACACTAGCCATCATGAATAGATCTTTTCTCCTGGACCGTGAGGTCCACTGAATAAAAATCAGAGACTGGGCTCTGATATCAATTGTTGGCCCAGAATAGATGGCAAACAAGAAGGGGGGTAGAATTATCCCCTTGTCGAGATGGCGGATTTAAAAAACAAACTAAACGAATCACAGTGGAATTAAAGTTAACTACGTTGATTAGCCTAAACTCAAGTGAGATTTAAATGTTCTCTCAACCTTTTCAATGTCACACAGATATTCAATGCAAAGATTGAGTTAACTACAACTAACAACGAATATTCAACCAACAAACACTGAACGATTACCAAAGAGAGATAGCAGAGCTAGCAAAGTGCGATGGAGCAGTGAGTAAAAATCTATAGAATAACCTGTGAATGGGGATAGAAGAAATGGACAATCACACAGGCATCCACAATGAACACGAAGATTTTTAGGTGGTTCGGGACCTCGACGGGCTCCCTACGTCCACCCTTCACCGAACCCCGGTGAGGCTTCACTACACGCTACGAACCCTAGCAGAACAGGGACCATCCCCAACACCACACCACATACCATAGTTCATTTAACAAATTACTATTCATTTTAGGATGAACAGTGCTACTTTGATGTTTATGGTGATTTTCATGAAACTGATGACATGAACGTGTAGAGAATAATACGAGGAATCCAAAAATATGTATAACATGATTTTCAGATACATGATTCCATAGTTATTTAATTTTAAACATGTGATAATTATTTATTGCACTACAAGGAATAGCGTCTGTGTGGTGGTCGCTCATTAATAGACGGCCAGATGACTGTCGCCAAATCAAGAATTAGTGACCTTCTACACGATCGTTCATTAATAAGCGGTCACTACCCTAGTCGCTATTTTCATATGAAATGGCAAGCGACATAACTACGTAAAAACTTGAAACAAAGATCATGGAATGAGATATTTAAGCAGAATATCATGGTTTATATGCTTGCAACACCTATTACTATGATCTTATGCTATAGTAATTGAGAAAACCTATCTCTTTGGTTTGACAAGAAGCGATGGAACCACGAGAAAGGAGAATAATATGCTGCAACAGGCCAGCAACTGCAGTACCAGTACACGAACGTGGAAGAAGAAGAAGATAAATGGAAGAATGTATGCAGTAGTAGCAACTGTAGATAATAGTCAGACAAGGAGACGATGAAGAAGCAGATGCTTCTTCATGACAATAGGAGGAAGAGGATGTAGGCTCCTCTCGCCCTCATGCACCAGCTAAAATAGGTATACGTAGTAGAGGAAGAAGAAGTAGAGTTTCTTCCCTCACGATAGCAGGAAGAAGCAGAAGACGACGACGGCACGAACAATAGCAGCAACGACAACTTCTGCCGATTGATCATGGATTTTATTTATAGGGAGAGAGTCCTTCGATGGCATAAGAATCCTAGTGGGAACTATGTTTCCCACATAGCTATCCTAAAGGGTTTAAAACTTCCACGTACATCTCCCCATTACCATGTTCATAGCCGCTTTCTCTATTTTATCAAAAAATCCTAAGCCTCCATTCAGGTTTTGAACGTGATAGAGGTTGGCTTTGAGACAACTCTTAACGTGTATGTATGTATATTGCAAGATGAAGATCCTACACTTGTGGATATAAAGGATAAGCTAGGCGAGAGACCTGATTTCAAGTTAGCAGATGATTACAGACTATTATTCTGTGAGAGGACATATGCACTAGACTGTCCTGAATTAAAGAAAAAGAATCTAGAAGAAGCTCACCACTCTAGGTATACTATTCACCTTGGAGCATCCAAGATGTACAAGGACTTGAAAAGAACCTTTTGGTGGCCAAACATGAAACGGGAGGTAGTAGATTTCATATCTCAGTATCTCACGTGCCAGCAAGTCAAGGCGAAACACCAAAAACCTGCTGAAAAATTACACCCTCTTGACATTCCAAAGTGAAAATGGGAAGATATCAGAATGGATTTCATCATGGGTTTGTCTAAGTCTCAAGGTGGACATGATGGCATCTGGGTAATGATCAACTGTCTCGCTAAACAGGCTCACTCTCTACCAGTCAAGAGCCGTCGGTCGATTAATGTCCTAGCTGCATTTTACATCAAGGAGATTGTAAGGTTACATGGCGTCCCTGTAACTATTGTATCTGATCGAGACCCGCGTTTCACCTCACATTTTTGGAAGGGTCTACAACACTCTTTGGGGACCAAACTCAAGTCCAGTACTGCCTTTCATCCCCAAACAGATGGTCAGATAGAGAGGACTAATCAAATTATTGAAGACATGTTGAGAGCATGTGTCATGGACTTAGGTGGAAGTTGGCATGAAAACTTGCCCCTAGCCGAGTTTGCTTACAATAACAGCTACCAGGCCAGTATTCAAATGGCTCCATTCGAAGCACTATATGGTAGGAGTTGTCGATCACCCATATGCTGGGAAGAAGTCGGCGAAAGACAAATGTTAGGCCCAGACATGGTCAGATATACTAATGAGAAGGTCCAGCTTATTAAAGATAGACTCGAGATAGCTCAGTCAAGGCAGAAGTCTTATACTGACAACAGAAAAAGAGACCTGTAGTTCTAAATTGGGGACCATGTCTTCCTTAAGATTTCTCCTGGTCATGGTATTAGAAGAATCGGTGTTAAGGGCAAGCTTACACTGAGATGAATTTAAGCCAAAGTTATTAACTTTTAGTTAAGGGTGCAGAGATAGTTATGCAAAGTAAAATAGATTGCGCAGTCATGGAAAATCATTAAATATACCATGTATAAAGCATGAAATCATGAGAAAATTGAGGACTTTTACTCCTAACACGTTGTTTAAGCCATCATGAGATAACCTAACTCTGGGGTTACTCCTAAATGAATTTCTCACTGGAAGTGTGCTCCCGTTCCTGCGCGTCCTACGTGAAACTAGTAACTTCCCATCCCTCTAACTCCTTAACCTCTCGACCTTAATTCACAAAATTTTAAGGGTGATTAGAAGACACAAAGGGGAATAATTAACTCTAAAGGCTGGACATGGAATTATCTCTACTAAGGTCTCTAAACTACAGATCTTCGTTGGAAGAACACACTTGTTCTTATGCGTTCTATAGAGAAGCAGCTACTTCCAAACGTTCTAGCTCCTCAACGGCTTGATCTCCTAATAAGAAATTTGGAGGAGAGTTAGACAATACTAAAGGAAAGAAAATCTTCTAAAGACTTAACCTGAGATGACGACGCCTTACCTTCAAACCACACGCTCCAAAACTAGGGTTTGTGCAAAACGAAATTAGGGTCTATTGATTGGAATGACCTAGGGCTGAGAGATTAGATCAAATTAGAGTCCTAATTTGGAGTAAGATCGATCCCCAAGAGTCCTAGACATGTTTCTTCACTGTATGGCATTGATCTTTGGGTATTGGAATAGGAAAAATCTAAGTTTTTCATGCCTCTAAGAATCCCGTTTCTGGAGGAAGAACGCGGTCATCATTGGACCGCCTTTATCAGATGGTGGTCTTACGATAGACCGCCTTCTAGCATATTATCCGAAAAAAATCAGATTTTTCTATTTATCTACTATTTATCCCCTTAATTAGTCTATTTATCTAATTTAAATCTAAAAATAGCTTTAATTACATTTCTAGAAGTGGACTTGGGCCTAAAAGTCTTAGAATTAGATTCGTGGGCTAATTTAAGTGGGCCTATTTACTTAGTTATTAGTTAGACTTTTAATTTAATTTAATAAAGATTAACATTGAATTGGACCCAAGGAGAGGGCTGAATAGTTCTATGCATTGTTGGTAATAATTCGGTCTCAAGTTTGATTCCTCTAGGCAGATGTTGGACCCTACAATGTTCAGTGAGAAGTTTTCTGATTCATTTCAGAACCAAGAAGAAGTAAATAAATTAAATTTACATGATGGTCTGAAGAGGTTTAAACCTAGACCGTCGAATATGAGTCAAGCTCAAATGCCCTTGGCATCACGTCGGGCAATATTTTATATAAGAGGACTACACTTTTTAACACATAGGAATTTCATCAAACATCTGAAGTTAACTCCTCTAAAATACGGTGTCAAGCGATTCAATTCGCAGCCGCTATAATGGGTTGGAGTTTAAACGCCCTGACACCTCATTGGGCGAAGATCAATACAAGAAGTAATGTGTTTTTAACACAAGAATTTCATCGAACATGTAAAGAAACTCCTCTAAATGACGGTGCTAACTGATTTAAATCATAGCCGTCATGATGGATTTTAGTTCAAGCACCCTCAACATCTCATTGAGTGAAGCTTTATGCAAAGATTAGTGTGTTTTAACACAGATATTCTATTGAACACGTGACGGGCGTGTTAAAGTCACATTTACACATCAAAAAGTAAAATAAATGGTAATCTTCGATGTCCAAAAAATATTGTCAAGGTATCACGAGAGGTGTATCTTCACCTTGGGACTAAGGACATCAGGATGTGAGTTTAACGAAGTCAAGATAAAAACAAAAAAAAGTCATGCGCCGCCACCTCCAAGGAAGGAAAAAAGTCCACAAGAAAAGGACAGGTCGAGGGTGGCTTTTATAATTTTTTATGGGGCCCAAGGGGGGACCGCCCCTCTCTCCCTTCTCCCTCTTTGAATGGGCGGCCAACAAACACGGAGGTACCTATCTTCGGGTTCTGTTGCGGACAAAGTAAGGGGGCAGGATAGAAAAAAGAAGAAGAAGAAGTAGAGGAAGGGGTAGATCCCGGGTTTGCAAACCCGGAGGTACCTACCTTAAGGTTCTACTGCGGACAGAATAAGAAGGATATAGGCGGCCGAAACGTATCGGTTTCGGCCGATACTGCCAACCCTGACTGGCCCATTATTAGGCCGATCTGACTTCACACAGCACTCGCCCTCAAGCTAAGCATAGATATTTCGCATGCATAGCTTGCCCAATACTGAGAGAAGCTTGTCTTGACAAAGGCCCTTGTTGAACACATCAGCCAGTTGATCTACAGAGCGAGCATAAGACAGTTCCCCAAAGTCAAGCCGTTCACGGATAAAGTGTTGGTCTATCTCAATGTGCTTAGTACAATCATGTCGCACTGGATTGTTGGAGATGTTAATCGCAGCTTAGTTATCACAGCACAATTCCATAGGCACAGCAACATGAGACCAATATTTTGAAGACGAAGCTTTAACCATAAAAGTTCCATAAGCCCATGTGCCACGGCACGATATTTTGCTTCAGCACTAGATTAGGCAACCACTGAACCACACTTTGCTTTTTGTTGTGTCATGTGACTAAGTTTTGTCCAAGAAACATACATTAACCAGATGTAGAACGACGATCTTCCTAGGATCCTGCCCAATGAGCATCAGTGAACCCCTCAAAAGTGAAGGATTTTGACTAAGTGAAGATAAGACCTTGACCAGGGTAACTTTTGAGATACCTCAAAATTCTGACCACAACGCATAAATGGGGTGCTCGGGAAGCATGCATGAACTGACTAACAATATTGACAACATAAGTGATATCTAGTCGGGTGAGTGTCAGGCATAGAAGCCAGCCAACTAATCTCTGATAGTGGCCTTTATCATCATCAGAAAGAAGCTCACCATCTGTACTAGTCAGTTGTTGGTTTACTTCAATAGGTGTGACGACGGCATCCCAATTTTCCTGTCTCTGAAAGTAAGTCTAAAGTATATTTGCACTGACAAACATAAATATTATCACCAAAGTAGGCAAATTTCAGACCAAGAAAATACCAGAGGATGCCCAAATCTTTGATTTCAAATTCTTTGGCCAAATTATGCTTCAAGGACTTTATCTCTTCAACATGATTTCTGATGATCACCATATCATCAACATATATAAAGAGAAGAGCAACGAGGCGCGTTATATCAACCGTCATACCCAGTCAAAACATCAGTAAACAGACCATAACGGATCTACACCTGAGCATTATACTAACCATAACGCACGGGGAGGAATCCGTTATGCAAACTGACTGACACAGCCTTCGAGGTAGGCATGGTCGTCGAGAGATCTGACATGGCAGTCAGCCTCGAAAATGACCCGACCATAACGCACTTGGACAGGGGCGTTATGCTCCACATAACGGACTAGGCCTGGTCCGTTATGCTCCAGGACCTCCAAAGACTAAAACCATGAACGATGCATAACGATCTATCAGGGGACCGTTATGCACATAACGGCCTCTGGTAGAACCGTTATGCCAATTCGACGATGAAAATGGTGAAACGGCCCAATCGGCCCGTTCCACACCCCATGCATGCCGTAGCGTAGGGAAAATACATCCAAACGGTAGGAAATCCTTCAAGGATTCCAAAAACACCAAATGCACTCACCGAAACGCATTAAATCGTGAGATCCTAGCGATTTCGACAAATCGACCCAAATCGAGTCACCGGGGTTCCCGGACTCCTACTGGCCCTAAATGACGACCAATCGACACGAAACTGGTGGGGTTGGGATCCTGATATCCCAGTGGTCAGTTTGACACTAACTACGTCGCAAATGGTTGCCATTTTTCGGCCAACCCTACGAACCCCAAAAATTACGATTCACGCTAAATTGGCTCGATCTCCCCCGATCGGCCACTGAGCTACGCACGAAGACAGGGAAAACGTGTAGAATGCGGAGAGGGTCCATCTCCCTACCTCCACCGATGAAATCGAGCGCCAGGGGCTACCTATCCGTGCCGAGAATGCCGTCGTGAACTGAACCACCGACTTCGAATCTGCCGTTTGGGATCATGCCAAATCCATGCCGTTCCTCGCTCCACCACGCGTCTTAGCAAGTCCCATGGGTCGTCACCTCACCCGTGGATCGCTCCGTCTACAGTCGGGCGTCTCCGGGAGAGAGAACAAGAGAGAACGAGGGAGTGAGAGAGTGAGAGTGCGAGAGTGAGAGAGAGAGTGGGGGGGTGACACCCTTCTATGGTAAACTTCTCTTTTAGTGAAAGAATTCCAAAGCTTTCTTGTTTTTGCTAAATTTTATCTTCTCTCCTTGATGCTTTCTGTTTGCAAGAAGAGTATCATGGCAGGCTAATTTTAGTGTTGCTAAAGTGGCATACAATGAATTAGAATCTGAGCATTTTCCCATTGTTAGTGAAAGATACTGGAACAAACAATGAGAAGTTGCTGGAGGATGACTTCCTCGTCGGGCTTAGGCAAAGCCGAGCAACCGCACAGGTTGGTATATACACCAAGATAGTGGAATATTGTTTTTAAATCTTTTTGCTAAAATTATATCATGTATTGAAGTTTGGTCTTGGGACTCAATATAAGAGTTTGTCAAACTTTGCATGAATCCATGACTGCTATGAAGCAAAAATACAAAGGGAATGTCCTTGTCCAGGTAGGTTTCTGCGTTGATTAGTTGCCTCATTTAAACATTGCATTTGAGTCTATAAATGTGTATGTTCTTAGATTGTTTTCATTGATCATTATTAGGTTGAAGGCTTTGCCAATCATAATGCATTTGAATTGCTTGTTGATGAGACCAGATTTCCTCGAAGGCCGGCCGCGAAGAAGGCACGAGGCACATAGGCTGCTGCCTTTTGAAATGGTGACCCTTTAGTCAACCTGTCCTGTTCAGGAGTTAGCTGGTTGAGATACATGGCCTTCACTTCTTGAGGTAGGTTCTCGTGATAACTACGCATTTGGATGTGGCTTCCATGTATGGATTTCTTGATTTAAATAGATAATTTTTTTGTCATCGATTGCAGAAAAGTATTTTTTTTGTAAAATGTCCTTCATCCATTGACACTTTCTAGTTGACCATCTTTCATATATGTATAAAAATGGTATATAAATAGGACACTGATATGAGATTGCGAAAACCTAAATTTCGGTGTGTTTCGAACACTCTCATTTCTGGATTGAACCTATCGGTTGAAGCTAAGTTCTTCCCTTACCAAATAAAGCAAGTAGCTAGCCCTAAAATGTAGTTCATTATTTCTATCAGAGTTGTAACAAGATTGCCTCTGCACAGAAGTCAACTTCCACAGATGCAGAAGTTGACTTCTACCTGTCAGACAAAATCGGGCCTTCTGGGGTTTGTTTAGAAGTTGACTTGGACGCCTCCTGAAGTCGACTTTCATGGAGAACGGGCTATGAAAATCCTAAAATGGATCCGTTTGTTACAAGATTCGATACCCAAGCTATGGATCCATTATGGCACACGCATAGAGGGTCCCGGTGTGCCAAAGAACGTGGGTCTTTAACAGATTCTATTGCATCAAATGGAGAAGACCTGTTCTTCAACCTCTTTGTAGAAAAATAGGAGTTTTTCAAGCGGTTGCTCCAACTAAATCAACAAATATTCAGGATGCACTTCAAAAATTGAAAATGTATGGTGGGAAGCCTGAAAAGAAGACAGGTGATAATGGCCTCAAGTGCAAGAGGGGCCTGAAAAGGGCAAAATGTGCGACTGCTAAGAAAAAACTCTCTATAGCTCGTGTGAAGGAGACGAGAGATAAGGCATGTGCAATCTAGATCAAAGAGAAGAAGGAGAGGAAGAAAACAAGACCAGCTCCAGGAGATCCAGAGTTGCAACATGACTTCTACAAATGGAAGAGTAGCAACATCAAAAGAGTAGCAACATCAAAAGAGCAGCAACAGGAGAAGCACCAGTAGTAGCACCAGATCAGCTGAGGTCTAAAATTAGAAAAGAAGCAGCTGCGGATACTTCACCAAATCATGGTGAAGTTGCTCTCCATGAAGAAGACCTGAGAGAGATCCAGATCGTGGGAGCTGTAGATCCAGATCTGGAGGAGTTCTCTGGAAGCCAGGTGAACTCCATCTATAGATCGAGTCATCTGGCTATCAGGAGAATTATACACTCGATCTGTGTTTCTACTTTCATTCAATCTTTCCATTTTTTGTTCTGTTAATCAAGCTGTTCATCAGCGGAGTTTTCAGATCGAGCTGAGCAGCTCTGATCTAGGGTTAAGTTGTGGAACCAGCAGAGTGTTCAGATCGAGCTGGGATGCTCAGATCTGAGATTGTTCAAGTTGTGTGTTAGTGGAGTTTTCAAGTTGTGAGTCAGTAGAGTTTTCAAGCAGTGAGTCGGTAGAAGGAAGCCTCACCAGGTTTGGTGAGGGGTGGGCGTAGGCAGATTGTGTGTTTGGCTGAACCACCTAAAAATCCTTGTCTTCTTTGTGTGTGATTGTTTGCATTCACTTGTGACTTCCACTTGATGCATGCCTAGGACCGTCTATGTTATGCAGAGTATTCACTTTAATTTTCGCCTAACCCACATAGTTTAAATTGTTCATATAAGATTGCAATAGTTTTTGAATTTAGGGACGGATCTATTCACCCCCCTCTACACCACCATTCCACCTACATAACACTTGGTATCTGAGCAGGTGCTCAATTCAATTGGTCCAACGACCAAGAGCTCTATAGTGGAATGGCTACCTGGGGACATGTTGCTGAAGGTCACTCAGTGACCAGACCACCTTACTTTGATGGTTCTGACTATTATTATTGAAAAAATCGAATGCAGGTTTTCCTCCGAGCAAAAAATCATGAAATCTAGAGAGTGGTGAGCAAAGGTCCGTTTGAGCTTCCCGATGATGAAGACACATGGACAAGAGAGTAGATCAAGAAGTCCAATCTGAATTGTGGAGCAATAAATATGATGCAGTGCGCACTCCACCCTATAGAATTTTCCAGAGTTTCATCCTGCGCCTGTGCCAAAGAGATGTGGGACAAACATGAGGTAATTTGTGAAGGCACATCTAAGGTAAGAGAAACAAAAGTAAATATGCTAATTTCAGAATATGAACTTTTCAAAATGAAACCACATGAATCCATCTCAGATATGTATGCCAGGCTATCTCAGTTGACAAATAGTTTGAAGAGCCTAGGGAAAAGTTACTCAGAGCAAGAACTTGCTAGAAAAGTTCTTAGGTCATTAACCCCTTCATGGCATACTAAAGCTACAGTCATAGAGGATTCCAAAGATTTATCTATCTTGACTGTTGATGAATTGATAGGTTCTCTTATGACTTATGAGCTTAATATGCAAAGAACAGAAGAAGAAGAGCAGAAGAAGAAGCCATTGGGACTGAAGGCTAACTCTAAATCTTCTGAGGAATGTAAGTCATTTAGCTCTGAAATAGACCCAGATGAATTTTCCCTGATAACAAAGAAGTTCAGAAAATTCTTAAGGAAAGAAGGTAAGAACTTCAAGAATCTAAAGGGTCTGGTAAGAAAGTCATCTAAATTTAAATCTGAATCATCTGAGAAAAAAGATAACAATCTTGTTTGTTACAATTACAGTAAGCTCGGACACATCAAAATTGAATGTCCACACAATAAGAAAACACACTCCAATAGGAAAGACAAGAAGAAAGCTATGATATGTACCTGGAGTGACGAAGAGAAAAGTGAAGGGAAGAGTTCTTTCAGTGAAACCATTGAAGACTTAGGTCTCATGGCATTATGTCAGTATGAGAAAAGTGAGAACTCTTCTCCATTTGAGCATTTCACTGTCAATGATTGCCAAGAAGCATATGATGAGTTGCTTGATAAATGTGATATTATTAGAAAGGAAAATAAAGCTCTGAAAAAGATAATGAATGCCATGATTCATGATACAATCTTATTTGATAAGAATGCATGCTTACAAATTGAAATTTCAAATCTCAAGAAACAAGTTCATGATTTAGAAATTTCCAAATCTGAACTAAGAGAATTGGAAGATGAGAATGAAAATATGAGAGATGAAATTGATGAATTGAGAATGAGAATGCAAAAATTAGAATCAAATGAATTAAAAGAAGAAAATGAAAATTTGAAAAACATCATTGATGGCTTGAAGCTGGAATTGCAGAATGTTGGCAAGGAAACTTATCTGGCCACTGAAAAGGTTGCTACAATCAAGGGTGTTAATGATGAACTGCAAAGAGAAGTTGAAAAACTGAAACAGGAATTGAATGAAAAGTAGGTCTCTCTTGAAAAACTAACCAAAGGAAAAGATAATCTAGATGTCATGCTAGGATCTAGAGTGAATTTTTGGAAAGAAAGGTTAGGCTACAATCCAACGGCTAAGAAAGAATTTAAGTTAAAAACAATCACATTCGTGGCCGAACAAGACTCAGAGAGAAAAAGTGTAACGTCCCAGAGTACATAATGCCAATAATTCGTCACTCAGTGTCGAATTACCACCACTATGAACTGAGAGCCCATGATACCGATAACCCGAAGCAAAAGCTGCTCAACGGGCTGATGCGCACAATGGAACTCGTCAAGTGTCTCTGCCATTGTGGCCATAAGTCATTGCTAAAATTTTCACGGTGAAGAGGAGTGGCTTTATCAGCATTTGGAGGATAGCCACATTCTGACAAGAAGTGCTCCCACCATGAATACACTTCATGCACTATAGAAGCTGTACTCTATTTTGAAGAAACACTGGCACACCACCTCAAAGGTTTAATAGCCCCAGTATAAGCTTGTCGATCAATAGTAACTGGCCCGTTGTTTGCCTCCCACTCGGCATGGAAGTCTCGCACATCTCTAGCAATTTGCGGGAAAGAGTATGGATGAAAGCTCTGTCAATAATGATTGGAGGTATATTTGTCAGCTTCAGACAAGCTTCTTCTCTTTCTTTCAATTTAGGGGGAGACTGCCTGAAAACAGTACTATGTCTGAACCACCGACGAGCATAATAAATATCAACTTGACCAACCCTCCTGGCGTCTAGAAAAATGCAACGTGGCTCTGATACTCCTCTGAAGAAGAAATCCCACCAACTACTGGCAACTAAGTGAATGTCCTGACCCCGGTGTATCTGCCTAGTCAAGCCAAAGTCAGCATCAGGAGGAACTGACTGGTCATACCCAAAGTTTTACGCAAAGTGATGGAAAAAATAAGACTCCAAGAAAACAGTGCTGCCCTTCCTGAAAATAAGGACACTGGGATGAATGCTGCAGAGCCAATCTTCATAAAATGAAGGGTCAGTGATCTGGCAATGTGGGAGGCCATTGAAGACCCCACTTGAGCCCTCAATAACAAAGGGCCTGAAGTCATAAGAGCAATGAGCAATAGGCAAGCCCTCCTTCCCCCGTGTGGGAACAAAAGATAATAGCATGCGAGCCTTCCATAGGTGCTTCGATAAGCGTGAGTCTGAGCGATTCCTGAATAAGAAGATCAAAGGAGTAGCTGGGTTCTCAATTGAAATATTTTGACATAAAGATGGCAGCAATAGACTAGCCCACGCACTTAGATAATGAGTAGCCATGGAGAGATTCTGATCCCTGGGAGAGCTCATGCCAAGTGTGCTCGATGAAGAATCCAGCCTCACTGTCTATGATGTCGGCAACATTCGAGAAGGGAATACTCCCGAAGAAGAAGATTGGCGCGAGCCGATTATAAAGATAAAGAACGGCTGGCTCCCTCCGGATCGGGCTCAGAGGATACAGCTGTTACGCAAGGCGACATCCTACCAGCTGATTGACGGCTTGCTCTTCACGCTCGTCCATGAAAAGGACCGGTCGGTCGTCTTACGGTATCTGTCATCCAAAGAGGCGAAGACCGTCATGCACGAGGTCCACTCCGGACTATGTGGGGCTCATCAAGCATGAGGTAAGATGAAAAATAACATCAAGCTCAAAGGGTTTTACTGGCCCACCATGTACGAAGATTGTAACCAATATGCTCGTACATGTCACCAATGCCAAGCAATCGGCCCAATGCCTCGAAGGCCACCCAATCCGCTCCACCCAACTGCGCCAACTTGGCCGTTTGCAGAATGGGGCATGGATATTGTGGGACCATTCCCACCATCGTCCCAAGGGCACAAGTTCATACTTGTTGCCACTAATTACTTCTCCATATGGGCATAAGCCATTCCACTACAGGAAGTTACAGGGGAGATAGTTGCCCGATTTGTGCGGCACTATATCATATATAGGTTCGGCACCCCCAGTCGGATTATATCCGATAATGGCATGCCGTTCAAGAACAAGACTGTTTATACTCTGGCAGCCAAATTTCATATTGACTGGAGGACGTCGTCAGTCTACAATCCCCAAGCCAACGGGTTGGCCGAGGCCTTCAATAAGACCCTATGCAAGCTGCTGTCCAAGATAGTAAGCGGTCGCAAACGAGATTGGGGCGAAAAAGTCCACGAAGCTCTATGGGCATATCGGACCATCTTCAAACCCCCACGGGTTGCTCCCCATTCTCCCTGGTCTACGGAGCTGAAGCTGTAGTCCCCGTAGAGATCGAGCTGGCATCTTACCGCGTTGCTGTGCACGCCAGGCTGCCAGGCCAGGACCAATCTGAAATAGAAAGAAGGCTTGAAGAGTTGTCCAACCTTGAAGGTGAAATTCTGATATACATCACTTGGTATCAGATCGTCCCTGATACATCACTTGGTATCAGAGCACTTCTGATATCCAACACTCTGGTGGCGCTCCTCAATGTCTTTCAGCCTCTGCTCCACAACCCGAAGGCCTAGCTGGAGCTCCATCACCTAGGCCTTAAGAGCCTTCCTCTCATCCCAATATCGCCATTGCTCTATCCTCCTTTCCTCTCTCTCCTTCTCCCTCTCTGCTCTTTCTCTCTCTGCCTCTCTCCTCGCCACCTGGAGGAAGACCCTCAGCTCTAGAATGTCTCGAGGCAATCCCTCCGCATCATGATGTTGCAGCTCTACCACAGTGGCCACCCAGGCCTCACGCTCCTCCTCAGCTCGGACCGCACTAGCCAGTGCACCCTGAATCTCCAACACCTACCAGGGCCAAAACATTTCACAAAGTCAGTGAAAGATCGGTGAATAATTAACATCCAAGCAAGGCAAGTACTCACCCGAGCCGCAAGCTTGCACTCCGCCTCCCCGACGTGAGCCACGACACTGGCAAGTTACTCTTGGAGGAAGGTGACCTCCAGAGGGGGAGCTCGAGAACTGGAAGATGCCCCGCCAACCACCCTTGCTGTCGCTGCCTGCTGGGTATGCTGGAACAAAAGAACAAACAACAGTCAGCGACTAAAAGGATTCCAAAAAAAAATGCATTGCCTAAACTTACCAGGATGTCTAGCTCTTGTGGAGTGATAGCCAGCTACTGCCTAGCGTCCGCCAGCTGGGGCCGCAGGCCGATAATGGTGATGTCACGAGCATCCTACACTCATAAGCATCCGGATATGCATACATTCAAAAAAAAAAGAGAGAGAGAAAATGTCTAACCTACCTCTGCTGGTCTCCCGAACTGGAGACACTCTACATGGGTCTCCCTGTAGTGCCACAGGTAGTCAGCACTATCCTGCATAGACACGCCACCCTACTGCCAGTGGGCAGGGAAGCATGTGTGCAAGTTTACGAGCTTCGTCTTGCCTCAGGTCTCTCGCCCGATGCCGTTCGGCTCGTTTGCACTCGCCCATTCATCGGCCAAGCTCCTATCGTGTTTTGTGAAATTAGATCAATCATATCATCTAAACAGTTGAACATATGCTCTGTTCCTCCTTTACACCCATGTAACTGACTTGGTTACCTCAGCTGCTACTACAGAGGTGGAAACTGAAGTTCTTCTTGTTGCCTCTCCAGGTATTCCACAAAATGTTGATAGTGGTCACATGGACATGAATTTATTTGGCAAACAGAGGAGACTTTATGCTCGTGGCCTCTGAAATTGAGTATTTATGGCAGCAGCATGTTTGGAACTTGTTGCATTACATTTTTTTAGCTCTGGCCTCTCATCATCATACTACCCTTTTCAGCCTAGCAGTGCCCACTTTAAAGCTGCTGCTTCTACGAGACGTAGCTCTGTTCTGCGGCTCTTGCACATCAGTCGAGTGGTAAACTCCTCCGTTGCCTTTTTTAGTCGCATTTCCTGAGATGGAGACCAGAATGTACATAACAAAGTTGTGTTGAAAGTGGTTGCAATGCATATGTTCTTGTACGGAGACGTGGATGCAATGCATGTGGTCTTGTACGAAGACATGTGATATTGTTGTGCAACTTTTTAACCTGCCAGCAGGTTTAGAGAATGGATGTCATAGTCTTTTGTAACTTATTTTTTGCTGTAGCCTTCGCAGTTAACTGTATGAATTCCACTAGAAAGCCTTCGAGACCTCTGGTGTGAACTTTTTAGGCCTTCAATTAGTGCATTAACTGTTTTCTTCGTATTCCGGTGCTTTGCCGACTTAAATACCAAACGCTTTTCAGCTTCTCAAGTTTCTATTGAGTTCAGTAAAATGGTATTAAGCGCGGTTGATCTGCGTCAGTTCAGTCAAACATTTTCCTAATTTATAAGGTAGCGACTTAATGCCACATTTCTAAGATTGTGCATGGCTGTGTTCTTGGACCGCGTAGAGATCAATTGTCACAGTGCAGGGCTTGGACTCACCTTTGTACTTGGAATGGGGTATGGATACCTCACAAATCAACCTTCATTGTCGGGATATTTGTGATGGGTTAACACTTCATTTTATCATTGGGTGTTAAATTGAATTTTTT
>JANBPO010007915.1:0-29818 GCA_024336825.1 Amorphophallus titanum | reverse complement strand
CCACCCTCGTCCAGGGCACTCAGGCATGGTTCTGGGCCCTCGCCCCCGGATCCATCCGGGACTTCAAGCAGTTTGGGCGAGTGTTCAAAGAGAGTTTCACAGGTCATGCCCCCCCCAGGTCAGTGGCAGGGTTGTTGGCTCTCAAACAGGAACAAGGGGAGAGGCTCCGGACTTATATCAACTGATTTAAAACGGAAGCCCTAAGAATCCCCCGCCTGGACGTAGCCTCTGCCATAACTGCCCTAATCGAGGGCACCCGCGATGAGAACCTCCACCGCGAACTCGTCCTCTACCCTCCATCGACTCTCGCTGAGCTAGTGACCCTGGCTCTGCGACACGCTGAGTGTGAAGAGATCCTCAGTGCGTGCCGAGGCGCAACCGGCTCAGGTCGGGAGGGGGACAAGAAACGGGCGTTCGAGGCAAGCTCAGGCCAAGGGAAAAGACGGAATCGAGACGGAGAGCCCAAGGAGCCATCTCGGAGATACGAGTGGTACACTCCCTTCACCACTCCGGTGTACAAGATTTACGAAGACATTAAAGGCTCGGGTCTCCTCCGCCAGCCCGAGCCTATGAAGGCCAAACATCACAATCGCAACAAGTATTGCCTATTCCATAGCGACCACGTGCACCACACAGGCGATTGCCACCAGCTCCAGGATGAGCTCGAGCGCCTCGTCTGCCAGGGACACCTATCCTGATACGTGTCCGGGCACAAGGAAGATGGAGGCACCCCAGAGGAGATCGACAATGCCCCCCGCGGGGTCCACATTAACATCATCGTCAGAGGAGCTGCATCAGGCGGAGATAGCAGCTGAGGAAGGAAACATCAAGCCTCTTCATCTCCTTAAATCTCCCGAAGGAGCAGAGCTACGGTATGCCTTGAAGTTCAGCTTCCAGGCATCCAACAATGCCTCTGAGTACGAAGCCCTTATCTCGGGAGACCGGATGGCCCAACGGTTAGGGGTCGAGAGGGTCAGGATTCACACTGACTCCCAGTTAGTCACTAGCCAAGTCAATGGTGATTACATGGCTCAAGAAGAACCAATGATCAAATATCTCCAAGGGAAGTTTCTTCTTAATTATCTAAGCACACTTAAATTTGAAAGACATACATTTGTTGTTGGGATACATCTTGTACCTCCTCCCTAGATTCTTGTAAGTGGTAGTTTTTTGGAATGTGGCGTAGCCATATCTCATTGCAATAAAAACAGATATGGAAAGGGGAAAGGCAGAAAGAACCCTCAGTGAAGTAAGTGTTAGTTTCTTGTAAGTGCTAGTTGTGGACGGTTGTCTATTAATCTTTTTGGTAAGTGCTAGTTGTAGTTATAACAAATGCGGTTGTTCATACTGAAGCTGAAAATTTGTAGGTACCATCTCTCAAATGAATATTCTGTGAGACCTTTCTTTAGAAAAGAAGTTTACATCACATGATGCTGTTTGGATGTTGGTAGAATCCTAATTAGAAACACGGTGCTTTGTCATCTACATCTTAATGGAGAATACTGCCAATAATTAACCTGGTTGTTTCCATGTCAGTCTGGATAAATGTTGAGGGTAACAGCTCCCTACTAGTCCTCTAAATATTCCAACCTTCCTGTTTACAGATATTCGTCATTGTCACAGAGCAGAGTATGTGTCTAAATTGATTTCCTAGCATCTTCTTTTTTCTCCCCTGAAATTTCATAATTTTTAATTGATTTCGTTCTTGCAGTTGTCCCTTTTGCTCTGAAGATATTGGAAATACGTGTGATTTGTTTTCTTTTATCTTCCCACATCCCCTGCTCGTAATAACTAGAATCTTTGCCTGCGACCTTATGCATCTGTTGGTGTTTAGTTTTTTTGAGGAACTTTGTTTTGAGTTTATTCTCTGTTAGGGCACAACTGTTTCACGACAGGAAACAAGGATTTATAATCATTGCCAAACATATTGATCTCCTACTCATGTTGCAAAAGGGTCATGATTAAATCAAAATTATTGGAAGGGTAATACTTGTTTGGTCTGGCGTTATGGTAGATGATAATAATGAATATAAGACATACATAAAAAGGAGGATATTTATGATAGGATATGCTAATGTAGGCTAACATACTAATCTAATCTTATATGTAAATATATATTTCAATGATTATCTAATAATGATATAATTAAAATAAAAATATACTAAATAATTCATACATATTTTAGCCCGATGAAATAGTAATTTTACAAGTAAAAATATATAATAAATAGCTCAAACATTCCAAAAAAAATTGTTTTTTACATATAAAAAAAACAAAAAAAGAACCTTAAATAGATCGGTCGTACAAATCAAGTCGGTTCATACCAGGAATCAAAGTCAGATTCAAATCTTACATCCGCCAAATTAACCTTACTCTTCTTTCCCATTTAGCCTCGGGAGTGTCATCGACATCTAGTACTGGAGCCACGTATTGGAGCGGTGGCTGCGGGCAGCGCCGAAACATTAATTAAAATAACTGCCTTCAATCAGATAAGAAGACTATAGCATTCCCGGTTACGTTCACATGGGCCCGGTGAACATATTTAATACATGGTCTATAAACAAGTTTGACTCCCAGGAGATGTATCACGTTCACATTTAATTGTCGACATACGTGAGTGTAGAGTTTATTAAGATTATATATAAAAAAAAAGAGAGAGAGATGACAACGCAGTCATTAGATATGATTGAACTTGAGTCTCTCACTATCACTGCGCTATTGTCGGTCATAATCAATATTGGAGATAGAGATAAAAGATTGACGTCATAATTAAGTATGCGTAGGCCCCCGTTAATGAAAGGTCGCTGGTGGAGAAGTTGCCACGCAGAAGGGTCAGACCTCGTGCTCGATGATAAGGTTGGCTCCCATGCATGGAGACTTTAGAAGTAGCCGGGGTCTCTTACAATTAATGTCTTTGGCAAATGAATAACAGAAATCCAAGTCAGTGATATAATGTATAGGTAGGACACCTTAATTTGCCTTTTTACTTCTTTTTGTTTTTGTTTTTAGTTTGGAAGGTTATTGGGGCTACATCTCTTAACCAAGATAGGATATTTGATTCTAATATTTTCTTGGAATCAGTTAATCTCCTTCGAATTGGGCTAATGTCAACACATCTTACTCGTTTTATTAAAGTATTTTTTTAAATTATTCGATCGGATAATTAAGGCACTCCACTCGGGCCATTATACTGCAAATGAGTGATAGTGGTACCACCAGAGCCAGCCTGGAAACCTCTAATCAACCCAGGACGCTTCGCTCTCATCCACATCTTACTGAAAATGTGAGCCACCAAAACAAAGAGGAGAGGTGACAATGACATGGGATCTCCCTGTCGGAGCCCTCTACCACTATGAAAGTAAGTGGTAGATTTACCAGAATAGCAAAAGAGACAAATGATATGCAAACACGAATCCATGCAATCTAAGGATCTCCAAAGCCCATCTTGTCCATCTCCATCACATCAAGCAAGCACTGTCAATTGACCTTATCATAAGTGTTCTCAAAGTCTAACTTGAGAATCACCCGCTTCTTCTTCAGAGCCTTAATAGAATATAAACATTCTTGAGCCACCAAAAAATTCTCCTGAATGTGTCTGTCCCTGATGAACGCCCCTTGGAAGCCACTATCCAATTTGTCCATTCCTCTCTCCATTCTTCTAGTCAGCACCTTGGTGATGATTTTGTAAGTGCCATTCAAGAGGCTAAGAGGCTTGAAATCCTGAAAACTTTGCGTCGCATTCTTTTTCGAGATGAGAACCACAAATGTTTTGTTCATGCCCCTTGAATGAGCCATTCCCTCTTGGAATTGCTTCAGAGCACACAAGAAGTCACCCCTATTATTCTCCCAACACTTGTGGAAGAAAGCCATGGGGAAGCCATTTGGAACCCGCACCCTGTCACCTGCTAGAGAAAAGACTGTTTGCTAAGCCTTCTCTTCTGAGAAAGGTAAGGAGAGAGCTTTCCTATCCTTAGGAGAGAGACAAGGAAGAAGATCTTAAGCAATCCTCGGCCCTATGTTATCAAAAGCACACCTAGGCGGTTTTTGAGGCAAGGCGACCCCAAACCGCCTTACTTTCGCCTCAGACGCCTCACTTCCAAGAGGGCTGGTCCCAGGAGATCCTGATTGACTTACCCTATGTATTTTCGTCTCAAATCTTGATTGTATGTATGTATTTTCACCTAAAATCTTGATTGTTGTTAATTTTATTGAAAATCTTGATTGTGTATATATATTTTTTGTGATATTCCCGGGAGTGAGTGGTACCGTTGCGATCGGTGCGTTCCGAGGATCACGAAAACGTGATTTTTTATTTTTTGGTTTTTTTTTGAATTTTCTATAAATATCCTATTTCTTTTTCATTTTTCCTTCTTCTTTTTCTTTCCTCCTTTTTCCTTCCCCACCGTGAGCGTCGTTTCTCCACCTCTCTCTCTCGTTCGATCGTGCGGCACGTCCCCTCTGGCTACATGCGGTGCGGGGTGACGGCGTGGCGACGACGGCGATGGCAAGGCAATCGTGGCGGCGTAAAGATCGTGAGATTTCGAGGAAGAACGAGAGTTTCTAAAACTTCCCTTATGATTTTAGCATCGATTCAGTGGAGCATTCACTCCATTGAGGTAGGGTGATGTTCCCTTGCTCCCAGCATTCCATTTTCGTGGTTTCTAGCCCGTCGTGAGGCCGAGAGGGGTGTTTTTGAGCGGGTTAGGGCAAAATCAGACTTTGGGGAGTGATCGCCCGATCTAGCAATTCACCGTATTTTTGGCCGATCCGTGGCCATAAAATCATGCCTAGGGCTATTGGGGAGCTTCCCCCATGATTTTCCTCTCTCCCATAGAGGTATGGGGGCGTGGTCGACGTTTTTGGGTTTAGTTCGCTGTTTCACCATCGAGACGATATAGCGGTCATCCCTGTGGCCGTTATGCGCATAACGCGCCCAGGTAGGTGCGTTATGCTTCACGTGATTTGAGTCTGGTCTTCATGGGTTTAACGGTCCCACGACTGACCGCTATGTCAGACATAACGTCTCAGTGTTGGTGCGTTATGGGTTTCTGACTATTGGTTTTTGACCGTTGGGGGTCCTGGTCACATAACGCGCCTAGGGAGGCCCGTTATGTACTATGGCGCCCCAGGGAAGGTGCGTTATGTTTAACGCCCTTGCCCTCCACTTAACACACCGGGGATGGTCCGTTAAGGTCCATAACGCCCCTAGAGGAGTGTGTTATAGTGTGTTTTCACCCCGTGACATAATGCGCCATGGCTGGTCCATTTTGTACATAACGCCCCTAGAGGAGTGCGTTATGTTCCCTTCCGTGCCTTGGGGCTTAACGCACCTGTGTTGGTCTGTGAAGCACTATAACGCCCCTGGGCAGGCGCGTTATAGTTTGGTTTCTGCTGGGAGTGACAGATGGCTCGGTTGGACCATCTTTCTCCCATGCGCGGCTGCGGCTCAGCCGTGCATCCTAAAGTGGCCAATGAAGGACTGTTCATCGTCTGAGGCCTAGCCGGTGATTTCTTCCGTGTCGATACGAGTCCCGGGTGAGCGGACCTCTATCCACGTGCTGACCTGTGGTCTGACTGATGCTAGGCATTGTGCGGGGACCAGGTGCGGGGCACCGTGGGGGGTCCCAGGATGTGGCGTCTTTGGCTTACGTCACTGTGAATCGGTGTTGTATGAGGAGCGATCCTTGTACCTGTTTACTTTCAGAGTCCATTTTCGTGACTTGAGAGTCGACTTTTCAGTGACCTGTCCACTAGACATAGCTTCCTGAGCACGCGGGTGTGGACCCACCCAAGAATGGTAGAGCGCTTGACTTGAGTTAGACGGTTTTTAGGCTGGTCTCCGTGGGTCCCTTGCCTTTGCCACCAGAGTCCGATGGGGGGGAAAACCAGCTAGAGGACCCGACCTAGAGCAAATAGTCTGTGTATGCACACGTTGTTGGGAGATTAGGACACGCCCTGATAAGCGTGACCCCAGCTAGTCCTTGCTGTGATACTTATGCGTGTCTGAGTCTCGTGCCTGGGCGCTGTAGCTAGACACTTGTGACGCGGTGTAAGATGTCAAGGGATGCATCTAGTCGTTCTGCTAGTGGGTAGTGCTCCTGTCTCTTGGTAGTTTCAGACTCGAGGTTGCTAGACCGAGGTTCAGTAGTACGATTTTATCAGAGTAGATGATTTTCCCATTTACTCTCTACATCTTGTTGCTTCTACCGTACTCCCGTTAGCTAGAGTAGCTTTACTGCTTTGTAGGATTAGTTTTACTACTGTAGCACTAGGTTTTTCCGTGTGAGGTAGGGGTTCACGGGATCCCTACTGAGCCTTCGTTTTAGAGGCTCATCCCCTGCGCATTTTCACCGTGTTTCAAGTGAGGCGGGTTCGTCGCGTGGAGCGGCGGAGTTCCAGCGTGGTTCCAGTAGCCGAGGTTAGTGCCAGTTGCCAGAGCCGAGGTATGCCCCGTGTACTTGTACCTTTCTTTCTGTTGACTGTACTTTTATTTGGACATGAGATGTACTGGACCTTGTAGCAGTTTAATTATTTATTTAATTTCTGTATTATTATTTAGTTGATCATTGTGCTATCTCTGCAGTTACTTGGGCTTCTTACGTACTCTCACACCATCACTTATCCCTTCCGAGTCTTTGGGCTCGTGAGAGGCGGGCCGAGATTCGAGTCGCGCCGGTTCCTTTCCAGTACTCAGATCCCGGGTCGTCACAGTTCTTGTGTGTTAGTCCTCCGCCTTAGGTAGTGTTCTCATGGACCATGGTCCTTGTGCTTCCGTCCTACACTTTGGTAGGTCTTCTGTGGTCTGATAGTCATAGTTGTCTATCTGTTTAGTGGTCCTTGGTTCTCGTACTAGTGAGTCACCTCGTGGTGGTTTGGTGTGGATCGGTGGTACTCCCGTGGTTTCTGTGGTTATGACAAGTTCTTCCTTAGTGACTCTACCCACTAGACATAGCTGACCTGGGCACGTTCGTGTGCCGACCCACCTGGGAGTGGTGGAGGCTTGTCCCATGTAGTTGTTTTTAGGCGGATTACTTGAGGGCCCCTTGCCTTTGCAGCCTGAGTCCGGCTGGGGGGAAAACCAGTTAGAGGATCGACCTAGAGCAAATGGTCTGTGTGTGCACATGTGGTCGGGGGGCAATGGACACGTGCTGACAAGCACGACCTCGGCTAGTCCTTGTCTTGTGGTACTGTGTTGGTGTCTCGATTTTCGCCAGAGGGCGTGTGGGGAGACACGTGAGGCTACGCTATAAGTCATCGGAGGATGCATCCAGTCTCATTGTCAGTGGGGTTAGTACTCCCATCACCTGAGAGGTTTCAGTGTGGATTTTCTCTTAGGCATGGTTTTTCTGCTAATCTTAGCTCGAGATCGAGAGATTCTTCAGAGGGGACGGATCCCTGCTCTCCTCCCGTGTTTCCCACTGTTTCCATGCCCGATGAGGCCGAGAGAGGGAGTTCATCTTGTTTTTGGGAGTTTGCTTTGAACTCCCTTGGAAGAGGGATCAGCATGGTCCTTTTAACGCCGAAGGGTATCATCATTCCATTTGCTGCTCAGCTTACTTTTTCTGTCACAAATAATATAGCTGAGTATGAGGCTCTTCTGACCGGACTGCAGACCGCTCATGAATATGGTGCTACCCAGTTGCGCATTGTTGGTGATAGTCAGCTTATTTTATGCCAAGTGCTTGTCAAATATCGCACACTCGATCCCAAACTCAAACCCTACTAGGAACTCACATCTGCCTATGCTAAGTTTTTCACCAAGCTAATCTTCGTCCAAGTCCCTCGCAACCAGAATATCATAGCCGATGCCCTTGCTTCACTTGCTTCCGCCTTGATTTTTCTCCCTGAATGAGACTTCCACACCACTCTTATTCACAAGCGCCATACTCCTGCCATCAAGGATCCCGCATTTCTTAGTGTTAAGGAGAAGGTGCTTGAGAAGGTTATGGAGGGAGAAATTGACAGGAACAAGGAAGTCATGCTAATGGATTGGGAAGAAGAGCTGGCTGATGAAAAGAAACCATGGTACTATGATATTTCTAGGTATTGTCATGACCAGTCCTATCCTGAAGAAGCCACTGTAGAAGAAAAGAACGCCATTAGAAGAGTGGCTCAGAGATATACCTTGGTTGGAGGGGTGCTTTATAGAAGGGGTCTTACTGGTGTTCTTCTTAGGTGCCTTGATAATGATGAATCTTGGAAGATAGTGGAAGAGGCACATTTGGAGTGTGTGATGGTTATGTCAACAGCCAGATTGTTAGCTAAGAAGATTCTTAGGCTAAGTTTCTATTGGTCTACTCTAGAAGAAGATTGCTCGATCTATGTCTGAAGGTGTGTCAAGTGTCAACTGCACGTCGACAAGATTCATTCTCCTACTTCTTCACTCCATCCTATGTCCTCCCCATGGCCTTTCTTCATGTGGGCCTTCGATATCATTGAACCTCTTGGTGATCCTAACCTTCTTGCCAAACTCGAGTCTTTCATACTAACGGCCACGGAGTACTTCACCAAGTGGGCGGAAGCGGAAGCCTACGTGGCCAGAACCCGCAGAGCACACAGAACCACACGGACACGCATTCCGTAATGCCACCCCTCACACGGACAACTCGGAACACCAAAATCGCTAAATGACATGCACCCAGGATGAAGGGGCTAGAAGGCCAAGGTCCTGGCCGCCCAATAGGCTAGGCGGCTAGGGGACTGGCCGCCCACTCCTGGGACTCCCCTGGCCTGGGTGGCTACTCCGCTGGCCGCCCAGAGCACCAGGTCTGGGCGGCCATCCCGAAGGCTGCCCAGAAGGGCTGGGCGGCCAGTGCCATGACCGCCCACCCTGGGCTGAAAGGGTGCCTGGGGCGCCACCCTTCTGGCCGCCTAGGGGTCTAGGCGGCCAGGGTCTGGGCAGCCAGTACCCTAGCCGCCCAGAGAGTGGGCTTTAGAAAATCACACGCGAGCAGAACGGCCAACCCACTGGCTGTCTGAAGACTTGGGCGGCCAAGCCCCTGGCTGCCTAGCAGACCTAGGGGGCCAAAGCCATGGCCGCACAGCCCTGGACGCGACGGCCACCTCCGTGGATGTCTCCTGTAATTTCTACGGAAAAAATAACAACAGAGCTCGCTGGGAGCTCGATCTGAAGCCCCGTTCGTCGCCGGACGAAGTGGAAACTTGGGGAATCATACCCGGACCATTCCACCATCAAAAAACCACAAGCAATCCAACAATCAAGACCACAAACGGCCAAAACCCGTCGCTCAAACCCCATCCGGCATGCTCCAACCCCACAAAATACTCCCATTCTCACCTCACCGGGCATGGAATCAAAGGGAAAACACTGGAAGAGAGTAGGGATCCGTCCCCCAACCTGAAACCGAGCTTTAATCTCACCCAAAACCTTGAAAAGTCGATCGTCCCTGTGGCCGGCTTCCACAAACGCCGCCGCCACCTCCTCCGATCCAGCACGCCATGCCTCCAGGTTCGTCCTCACCGCACGCCGCCGCCATCGCACCGCTACGTGCCCCTCGCCATCTCTGTCGGCCGCCGGAGCTAGTGAGAAGGGAGAGTTAGAGGGAGACGGGGAAGGGTGAGGAAGAAGAAACATGGAGGTGCATTTGAGTCTTTTTCTTTTACTTATATTTTATGTAATTCGAGTCGACATATGTAATTCGGGCATTTGATTATCAATAAAGATCACATTTTGTCAACATTGTCTAGCTTTATGTTTGTGTCTTATAGTTTGCTCTGATTATTCAAGATTGTTCGCTGCCACATTCCGAGCAACGCATTCTGCTGCTATCGGTTTGGGGCGTGACATTAGACCAAGCAGGTGATTCATGGATCGATTCCCTCCCGAGCATCCTATGGGCCCACCGGACAACTGCTAGAGCTGCCACCAGGGAAGCACCCTTTCACCTAGCTTACGGCACAGAAGCAGTGGTACCGGTGGAAATATCCAACACCTCTCTACGAGTGGGACAATTCGACGAGGCCAGAAACAACCAGACGCTGCGAGAAAATCTAGACCTACTCGAAGAAGATAGGGCTAAGGCCAAGGTGAAGCTTGTAGCATATCAATAGAAGCTGGCTCGGTATTATAACGCCAGAGCAAGAGAACGACACTTCTTCTCTGGAGACTTAGTGCTACGACGAGCAAGCGTGTCTGACCCAAGGGGGGCCACTGGGAAGCTGGCACCAAACTGGGAAGGCCCATACAGGGTAGCAGAAATACTCGCCAAAGGAGCATACAGGCTGGTAACACTGGGGGGGGAGGAGATCCCTAGGATGTAGAACTCCGTTAACCTCTGAAAATTCTTCTAGTAAATCGTCATCATCACCAGCCATACTCCTCTAAGCCAAGGTAGCCTAAGGGCTTTCTCGAGGCGAGCACCGCTCCCCTTGAAAACGATAAGGTAACCTAAGAGTTTCCTAAAGGTGAGCACCGCTCCCCTTGAAAATGAGAAGGTAGCCTATGGTCTTCCTAGAGGCGAGCAACGCTCCCCTTGAAAATGACAAGGTAACCTAAGGGTTTCCTAAAGGCGAGCACCGCTCTCCTTGAAAATGAGAAGGTAGCCTAAGGGTTTCCCAGAGGCAAGCACCGCTCCCCTTAAAAATAATAAGGTAACCCAAGGGTTCCCTAGAGGCGAGCACCACTCCCTTTGAAAATGAGAACAACATAGTATACTCAAAATTTTAACTTTATTAAATCATAATAATCAATGTTTACAAAGGACACTTGACTTTAACATTCTTTGACCTACTACACTTAAAAAAAAGAAAAAATTACATAATCGACTCATGACACTCTAGCATTCTAAGGCTTCTCTCGTTCTTCAATCGCTCTCGCCCTCAGATCCGTCATTCAAATAATCTGACTCCGATCTGCTAGAACCTCCTGAAAAGATTGAAAAAGTAGTAATGAGCACCCTTGCCCAGTAGGTATCTTCGTATCAACATGAAGACATAATTTAAGTAATTAACATTTTAGCTCTAGAGAGTAAGATAATGAAAATGTGATAAACAATGTGGATAAAACCAAAGTAACAATAAGATATCAAGATACAAACAAGATATGTGAACATGATCACGCAATATTAAAATGTGGCCTTTCATGTACGAGAATGTACTAGTATGTATCGAGAATGTACTTTTCACAATCATATACGCTATGCACTAGAAAGTCATGTAATAAGTAAGTATAATTTCATGATGAGCCTGGTGGATTTCACCTGTTTATCAAAAAATAACTCCTAGCGCAATGCGATGCCAGTATTCATCATACCCCATCGTCAATAATATGTTTCCAGCCATCTATCGAGGGGGCTAGTGTAGAGCCCTTGGACACCGTATGTGCCCACCTTTACATTTTCAAGTTATAAATCAAGCTACTTTTACGAGAAATATAAAGTTTGGCCAACAATGTAGAGTTCAATCAGTAAGTTTATAATAGCAAAAATCAAGGTAAGAACTCACCAAATATGAACATGTGAGTTCAGAATGCATTATAGCAAGGTCATACTATGGGAGGAATCCGACAACATAACGGTACATTCATTAATTTTCATCATTCATTAATGACTGATTGAATAAGGTTTTGGGTTCTAGATAATCAGTAGACCATCTAGGAACAGAGCAGAGCTAACCCTTGGGTCAAACCTGTTATGTCCCCTAGGACTCAAGTCAACATTTTGTTTTGTTTTGATGATAGCAACACAGTGTATCTTAACTGGTTTAGTGTGTAGAGGGAAGGACGAAAGGGGGGCAGCAGCCCAAGTGGAGTGAGAGTCATGAAGGACCTCATGTGCAGTCCACATGTGCTGGAAGCAGAACCTGGCTGGGCCCCGGGGTGACTCCGAGCAGACTGAGACTAGTAGCGGGGAGTGATCACTGCAAGCTCGGGATGGGTGCTGCACGAAAATCATCGAGCAAGGGACCGCCCATTCACCATTGATGAGAATCCGGTCAAGTGGCCTAAATGTTGTTAACACGTTGGCCATTTAACCAGGTAAAGCTGCTACCATGGAAGCCGACATCTTGTAGCCCCGAAGCTGAAACACAGGCTTGAAAGTTTGACATGGACAGCAAAGACATGGTATCACTAGAGGCTGTGGCCTGGTCGCAGCTAGGAAGGGAACTTTGTTCACAATTGAACGCGGCCCTGCCACTATGGCAGTAACGTTTAAAGTTCACCATCCAGCTTGCAGAAGCTCATCACTCTGTGATCCAAAACTTAAGGGATTTTCAAAATTCTTCATTGTTGTCTTGTATTTTCCATGTAATAGGCTTTACGAGCCACTTATAGCCATTATTAAGGTTGTTTGAATTTCAAATTTGAATTCTAGGAGGGAATGTTTAGGGTTTCAAATTAGGGTTTGAGGTCTATAAAAACCAAGATGTAATCCTCTTGAAAATAGTTTAGATGAATGAAAAAAATGGTGCTTTAAAGAATCTTGCATGTTCTGGATCTTTGAGGAGCTGTTATCCCTATTTCCTTCCTCCTCCTGTCATCTCCTCGAGCCCTAATCCTCATGTCCCCGGACCCCCTAGTTCTTCCCCCTTTCTCCTCTCCCTAATTCGGCGACTAGTCCCCTTATCTCCCCAAATATCAGTTCTCCTTCCCTTGCCGATGTCTGAGCCTCCTCCCATCCCTGCTTAGTCTCCTCCAGCCCTTCCCTTTTTTCACGCCCCAAGATATACAGTGAAATTAAGTCAGGAACGTGAACAGCTGGCAAATAATCCTTAAACTAGAATGATAATCAGAGCGTTAGAACATTTATACAAAAGAATGAATGGACATTCATGCATGACCATAATATTGGTTCCTCAACACGTTTGAGTGGCATAGATAGGAGTTCTAGTTTAGTCAGAAAAAAAGAGAAAAGAAAAATGCTCGGTTCGCTTCTACAGCATCCTTAGGCTGGTAATAGATCCGTGTTGGGAGTCTGAGTTTCTTTCCTCGATTATTAAGGGTGTCCTTTTAGCATGGGTTTTTCATACACTTCACGGCGAGCCATAGCCGATCTCCTTTAAGGCACACCGTTGCTACTTTGGCCATGCTTAGGATGCACAAAGGCCTTTTCTTTTCTCTGCTCGATCAAGTGCAGGGGCAAGAGATTGATAGATGAGATGACCAATCTAGGCCCTCCCCAATACGAGAGAGGTCTCAAATAGGGGCAGTCTTGACCCTCAAAAGTGAGCTTTTATGTAAAATCTAGCTAGTAAGGGCAATCAAATATCAAAATCAAATCAATACAAAATTATGAAAATCAAAGGCATGGTAAGAGTGACAGTACAGTTCCCTGAGGGATGTCATGAGCCCGGTCGTATACGTTCCTAGTAATAATGTGTCTTAAAAATTAAAAGACCTAAAGCCCCGGCGTAACAGACTATATCTTTGAGG
This sequence comes from Amorphophallus titanum, assembly GCA_024336825.1. NCBI lineage: Eukaryota > Viridiplantae > Streptophyta > Magnoliopsida > Alismatales > Araceae > Amorphophallus > Amorphophallus titanum. Next base: position 16,428 of record JANBPO010007915.1, on the reverse strand, counting down.
GGTAGTGTCCTGAAAGGAATTCAAATCCTGATATTTCCCATCCTGCATAAGGCTTATCTCCAATTGTTCTTCTATTTCCCCCTCTTAGGTTGGGTTGTAGGCCGGGTATGGCCTTAGTAGGGGCACCGTTCTTTAGAGGTAGTTGGTTATGACAAGCCACATTTATATGCACGCCCTGCTCAAGGGAAGTCCTTAATAAGAGGGGAAGGAACGACAGTCCCTAGCCGATAATTTGAGCCTGTATTTGGGTGCTACAGATTATTTTATTCAAAAAATCTATAAAAATCCAAAATTAGAAATCCAAAATACCCCAGATTTTCTTGTCTACTATGCGGTCAATGTCGTAAGCCCGGTACAGCCAATCGGTGACCCAGCTACTGTCGACACCACCAAGTTTGATAGCTCCGGGGACGAGGAAGAGGACATCTTAATCTCGCTCCCCGCCTAAACCCGCACCTAATTCTACAACATTTGCCGCTAGTTTAGCTTAATTTAGATGAGTTAAGAGAGAGAAAAAGATTAATATATCCTTTATTGTACCATACTCGAGGGACTTGTTTTGATCAATCTTGTTTTAAGAAGCCATCTTGTTAAAAATATTGATCAATCTTGTTATTGTACCATACTCGAGGGACTTGTTTTGATCCATATAATGCCTTATACAAGTGATAAACTTGATCTTCTTGTCCTTTAACTTGATAGCCTTGAGGTTGTTCCACATAAATGTCTTCTTCTTGATTGTCATTCAAGAATATAGATTTAACATCAAGTTGAAATACTAGTAATTTTAATTGTGCTGTCAATGTTAGAAAGTTTATATAATTTCCATCCTTGCAACTGGCGCAAATGTCTCATTGAAGTCAATATCATTGTTCAGAATATCCTTTTACTACGAGCCTCACCTTGTATTTATAAATAGATCCATCCTCATTATACTTAATCTTATATATCCATTTTTAACCAATAACATCTTTATCTTTTGGCTGTTTAACTTGCTCTCATGTGTGATTTTTCTCAGTCATACTCAATTTTTCGACCATAGCTTTTATCTATTTCTCATATTTAACTATCTTCTCATATCTTCGTAGTTCACAGCAAAAAAAAATCACATTACATCTTTCGTATATTTCTTTGAGAGAGCATTCCTTTCATCTTGGTGTGTTTAGGTCAGTACTTTTGACTCGTCTTCCACTCTTAAACTTTGTGGAGGAGAAGGAGCCATTATTTTTTCATCTTCTACTTCTTTTTCTTTTATAATATTAGATATTTATTTTTCTATATCTTCTCATTTCTATGAGGTTGTTTCATCAAATATCACATCTCTATAAACAACCAATTTATTTGTCTTAGGCTCAAGCAATTTATATACTTTTGATTCCTCACTATATCCAATGACTATATATTTTTATTCTTTCTCATTAAAATTTTCTTCTCTAACTTGAGAAGGAATATGGCCATATACAATGCATCTAGATATTCTAAAATGACTTACCTTGCCCTTTCTCTTGAACTAGGTCTCTGGGAACGTGGTCTATTTCGAAGAAATAGAACTTCTGGGTTAGCCGGGTGACGACGGCGTGGTACGGGACCAGCTCTAATTTTCACACGTCATAGATGCCAAGCACCTGTCGGACTATCAGTTGGGAATCTCCGAAGGCTTTGAGGCATTTGACGCCCATGTCGAGAGCCATCTAGAGTCTGATGATCAGGGCTTCGTACTCGACTTCATTGTTGATCAGAGCCTTCATGAGGGTGCAAGAGTTGTACAAAACTCTGCCCTGAGGGGTCAGGAAGATGATTTCAGTGCCTGCCATAATGCTTGAACTGAGGTTGCTTCGAGTAGTACCTCAAGAAGCGCCATCAAAGTACAACTCCCAACAGGGTAGACCAACTGTGAGGGCATCTTGATGCTAGTAATGCAAGACATCTCCACTCTTTAGCAAGTTGCTGGTGTTGAAGAGGGAGAGACTCCTCATCTGGAAGCTCCGTGTTGAAGGGAGAATCGTATGGTATTGGATAGGCTGCTAAGAATTCAGCCATGCCCTGTCCCTTGATTGCTTTTCTTGGGACGTAGGTGATGTCGTACTCCGAGTAGGAGTGCCCATTTCCCCAGTCAGCTTGAAAGAACGGGTTGCCTGAGGAGGAACTTTAGGGAGTCGTGCTTGGATATAAGCTCAACCCGATAAGACAGGAGGTAATGCCACAGCTTTTTGATGGCAAACACCAATGCCAAGCATACTCTTTCCATAGGGGAGTAGCGGAACTCAACACCGATCAGTTTCCAGCTAAGGTAGTAGAGTGGCTACTCTTTACCTTCTTTATTGACTTGCGCCAACAAAGCCCCTAACGAAGAATCCATGGCGGCGATGTAGAGTATGAGGGGTTTGCCCTTGACGGGCGCTCCCAAGACTGGACGAGTGAGAAGGTACTCCTTGATCTGCTCGAAAGCTATCTGACATTTTGTGTCCCAAATGAAGGGGGTGACTTTCTTCATCAAGTTGCTGAAAGGCGCGCATCGATCGGAAAGGTTGGAGATGAATCTCTGAATGTAGGTTAGTCTACCTTGGAGTGACCTAAGTTCAGTGAGGTTGCTGGGTGGCGGAAGCTCCCAGATCGCTTTGATCTTGCTAGGATCCACCTCGATTCATCAGTATTGAACAACGAAACCAAGGAATTTATCGCTGGATACGCCAAAGGCGTATTTCATGGGGTTCATCTTGAGCCCATATTGTCAAAGATAGTCGAAGACTTGACGCAGATTGCGTAGGTGGTCTTCTCGCCTTCTGGTTTTGACGACGAGGTTGTCAACATAGCATTCGATGATGTTGTGTAGCATCTCGTCAAAAATTTTGGTCATGGCTCTCTGTTAGGTAGCGCCGGCATTCTTCAAACTGAAGGGCATGCGCTTGTAGTTGAAGATCCCTTTGGGGGATCTAAAGGTGGTGTAGCCCTTGTCTCAGAGGGACATCCGGATCTGGTTATAGCCTGATGACCGATCCATGAAAGATAGGGCTTCATGTCTGGTGGTCATGTCGACCATCGTCTCTGTGATTGGGACTGGGAAGTCATCCTTTAGACAGGCTTTGTTGAGGTCCCGAAAGTTGACGCAGATGCGGACTTGACCATTTTTCTTTTTGACCAAGACATTGTTAGCGAGCCAGACCGGATAGATGCACGGCTCGATGAAGTCGACCTCCGCCATCTTATCTACTTCGGTCGCGACCTGGAGCTCCAGCTCATGGCGCATATGCCGCTGGGGCTGTTTGACTGGCGTGGCTGTGGGAGATATGGCCAGATCATGCTCCGCCACGGAGGGATCTAACCCAAGCATCTCCTGGTATGTCCAGGTGAAGCAGTCTTTGTATTCGAGTAGGAATTGCTTGTAGTCCTACCTCTCTGCTTCAGTGAGGAGAGCGCTAAGGAATGTGGGCTGAGGGGACTCATCGTTGCCCACATTGATCTCGACGAGCTCATCAATGGTTGCCTGGCCACCATCTTCCAGCTCGGGAGGTGCAGGTTGGAAGTCGATGAAGTCTTCGTCATCAGTGGCGGCTTCGTACACCCGTGGGTCCTCAAAGCCAATGGTTGAGGCTATTGGAACTAGAAGGTCGTCACTGCTGGGTCTGGACAAGGGTTGTCCCAGGCCGCCCATGTCGGACTGGCAGCTATCGACTGAAATTCTGGAGACTTGGTCAGGCGATGCCTCACGATCTTCGTTCTGGAGGCCTTCCTCAGGGGGAAGGTGTGGTGAGGTAGGCTCTGGAACTGGTTGGGAGGACACAGAGGTCTCCTCAGTCTCCACGTCCTCGTGGATGGGTGAGGAAGTCTCGTCGAGTGCTGGAACTGGAGTACTAGTCCTGACTGGGAGTAAGATTAGAATCTACTCTCCCTCGTCTCCTGAGTTGTCGAACTTGGTGTTGGTGATAACCGGGTCAATGGCTGGTTGGGTTTGTCCCACGACATGGACCGCATGGTAGACATAGAAGTCCAGGTCTTGGTCATAGTCGAGACCTCTAGCGTCTTTTTGGGAAAACAGGGGTTGCCCCCTAACTTGCGAGGGTGTCCAGAGATGCTGGAAATACCTCTGCTATGCAGAGCTCTGCCACTGGGGAATGTGCTGCTTGAGGCACATCTCTTGGATACGAGGTGAGAGGTCACCCAGAATTTAGACGACATCAGGGGTACTGTCGGCTCGCCTAGACCAGCCAAAGTCATCCTTTGGTGGGGCCGGTGGGACCATGTCTACTTTGTGAAAGATGATGGACTTGTCCCTTTTAGCCTTTTTCTTGGACCGATGTTGTAGTCTGTAAGTGACGATGAATGTAGTGAGCTGCTCGATCATGTGCTAGTCTGAGGCACACACGAGCTGAATGCAGTTTGGAGGCAGGCATATACTCTTGTCGATCGCTCGACTAATAAAGTTAGCCTCGAAATTGACTTTACGCCTCTCAGGGCGGTCTGTGGTTGACTTGGCGCTAAGACATAGCTGGTGAAGCCTAGCCTTCTCCTCGTCAATGGAGAAGAGGCCGTCCTCCTCCTCTTCTGAGAGCCAGCCGTTGCTCTTGCTCTTGATCACTGGGAAGGGACTGATTCCCTAGAAGTAGAGAGCCGCATCGGCCAAGTTGCATTCTACCGGAGTGAACGGGGATAGGTCGGTAAAGACTGCGCATTGTTCCCCATCCTTAATGTATTTGAGACACTGGTGGAGGGTTGAGGGAACGACCCAGTTTTCATGGAGCCAAGGTCTCTGTGTTTAGACTGCAAAGGTCTCTGTGTTGGTCGATGGGAAGCCATGTGGATATTTTGGAAGTTCAAGTGGACTGAGACAAGGAGACCCACTATCCCCCCCTTCTATTTGCCCTAGTTGGGCAGGTCCTAGGTGCCATGTGGAGAAAAGCAAGATTAGCAGGTCTTATTGAAGGGATTAAGGTGGGAAGAGCTGCAGAGGAAATAACTCATCTGAAATATGCAGATGACACAACCTTATTTACATCTGCCAGGGAGGACAAGCTGATTAATCTGAGAATTTTGATTACTCTATTAGAAACAGTCACAGGCCTGAAAATCAACTTCTCAAAGAGCGAGGTAGTGGGTGTAAACATACATGAGGAATGGAGGGACCAGATTGAGTTGATTCTAGGTGCGAAATTGGGAACATTCCCGATCAAGTACCTAGGATTGCCCCTATCTGTTGGGGTAATAAGAGTAGCAGATTGGGATGTCATTATTAATAAAATGGGGGATAGAATTGCCTCATGGAAAGGGAAATTGCTATCAGCAGGTGGTAGATGGATCCTATCCAAGGTGGTTCTTACCAGCCTACCACTTTACTATCTATCCATTTTTAAGGTGCCAAGATCTGTTTGCAGGAAAATGGAAGCAATGAGAGCTGCTTTTTTCTGGAAGGGAAGAGGCCCAGAAGAGAAAGGGGTCCATCCCATAGCTTGGAAACATGTGTGTACATTAAAGGAGGAGGGGGGAGCCGACATTATCCCAATTGACACTATAAATAATGCTCTTCTTATTAAATGGCTTTGGGGGGGCTGTCATGGAAGAGTGGTTAATGTGGAATCTGATTGTTAGAAAAAAAATACCTTCGTAACCATGAAGGAGGGTTCTCAGAAGAAGTTCAGATCACTCATCTATCCCCAATCTGGAACAACATCATGAAGAATAGGGATTTCTATAGATGCTCAGCTGTGATACAAGTGGGAGATGGCAGGAAAACAAGGTTTTGGGATGATCCTTGGATGAACTATATGGCTCTGCAGGATAAGTTTCCTAATCTTTATGGCATAACCGGGTCATCACTAGTGATGGTAAATTAAAAGACTAATCAAGCAGAAATAACAGCTTAGAACGTGATTGAAGAGTTTTATACTAAGGAAGATGAACTCAGTTCTCTCGATCTCACCATTCACATATGATGAAGATAAACAGATTAAGCTTTTGGGAACAACCACAACACAAACCATAACACAAAGGTTTTTAAGGTGGTTCGGGACCACGATGGGCTCCCTACGTCCACCCCTCACCAAACTGGTGAGGCTTCACTACTGTATAAAACAGTCTAGGAATAAATCCCCCCACCCACATGGAGCCAAGCTCCAACGCACACATACGTAGGACGACGTCGGCACAACCACACGGGAGTAAACTCCCAACCACACACCGGGAACACATACCAAGTTATGCCCAAGCACACACGCGGCTATGCTCCGCACAAAACGATGCACACGCGTCAATCCCAAACAGTAAGAGATCAAATCTTCGAACACCCAAAGAAAATATTCTTTCACAAATTTATGAACCATGGACAAATAAATACAATGAACCCGAAAAAAACTCTAAAGACTGAAATGAAGAAGATATAGCAGGTATAGAGCTCCCCCTTCTCCAATTCTTTCGGTTCTTCTTGACCCATTGTCAGATGATCATGAAGCCACCATCATCTTGCTCCTCTCATCATTTCGCTCTCTTTTCTCTTCTATCACAAGCTCCAAAAATCTCTTGATGTAGATCAAAAGCTCCTTGCAAGAGCTCCTCCTTGCTTTCTCCCCTTTCTTCTCCTACAAGATAGAAAATAAACACCTTAGGGTTTTCTTTTCACAAATTCATAGCTCATGTATATATACTAGAGAGAGTGGACAAAAGACCCATATAACACTCGTAAAGTGTGTAAAAAATATCATCATAAGTCTAGGAACCTTTGGGGGTATTTTGGTAAAGTTTGAGAGGCTTTAGAATGGGTTTTGATGAGTTTCGCAAGACACGTCCGGAAGGGGTCAACCCATGGGGTCAGCCCTCATGCAAGCAGAGGGAAGGCAGAAATGAAAATAAAAGCCAGGACTCAGGGGTCAACCCCTGGGGCTCTTCCCCGGATGCGATCAGATATCTCTGTTGCATTTTCCAAGAGTTGGGCTCTTCTCACCGCATCAGTATATATTTTGATATCCATCGGGATGAGTTGAGTAATATATTGAGGCTTTAAGCCATTTAAGAATCTCGTCGCCTTCATCTTTTCGGTACCCACAAGGTGTGGTGCGTACCAGGACAATCTTGTAAATTGAGCTTCATACTTCGCCACCGTCAAACTCCTTTACTTTAAGGTTGCAAATTTAGCAACTTTTCTCTCTTAAACTCGATCAGAGAAGTACTTGTTGTTGAAGTGTTCAACAAACTCTTCCCACAACACTTGGTCATGCGGTAGAGTTATTTTGACAGACTCCCATCAAGTATGAGCATCCCTTTCTAGCTGAAAGGTACCGAGTAGGACTTTCTCCTCATCAGCGCATTGCATGACTCAGAAAATCCTCTCGATTTCCTTCACCCAGTGTTTTGCATCATCTGGGTCCGTGGACCCAATGGACTTGGGAGGGTTCATACTTTTAAAGTTCCTATGTAAATCTATTGCTCAACGATTAGCTCCTCCTTGAGCTATTTGTTGCAGCGCCTAGGTCAGTCCTTCGACCGTCCTTTGCATTCCGCGCCATTGAGCTCCCTCGACAGCTATTGGCGAAAATTAAGCATGCAACCGCAACTACCAAAATTAAGTGTTTTCTGTATTTCCTCAATTTATCTAACTTAAAGTTTAGCCCATGGCTCTACCTAATCTCACCGGCAAGGATTAAGTCTCTATCAGAAATTCTAGATCAACATCTAGAACCTATATCAAGGGAAACCTAGGGTTTATGAAACCTAGGCTCTGATACCACAAAGACTGTCATGCCCTGACGAGGAATATCAAGACGTGATGAGTTGTAACACTCGTGTCGATAAGAGCATGTATAACAGGGGTCCAATCACATAGTAGATGATAGGAAAATGATACTCTTTCTTTCATCAAATAAAGTTTTACAACATCATTAACCTTTAAGAGGCATAATACAACTCCCAAATACATTTAATTCTAGCAAGAGTAACAATATAAACATTGGTTGTCTTTAGCATTTTCCTCAAAATATGCCTGAAATTCTAATTGAGCTTGTACACAATTGTACAATAATGACATAATTGGACTTCAAACATATGGGTGATGGGAATTTTGCGTAGCACTTAGGAATGATTGATTTTCTGTATATTCTTTAAAGAGAAATTGAGATGAAAAAGTTACTTGCTGAAAATAAGAAACCATGGAAAATGCTTCTGATCTTAGTAACAGGGTCTGCTGCAGTTAACAAGTGTTGAGGTTCGCGTCAAATGGCGAAGGGACCCCCGATCTTAGTAACCGGGCTTGCTTTACCTAACAAGTGTTGAGGTTCGCATCAAATGGTTAAAGAGATGTGCAAAACCATGTGTAAAAAAAATGGCAGTGCATAAGTCAAAGATTTGATTTGAGGTATGCAGAATTGAAAATCATGTTTAAGAGATACGTAGAAGACTCATTCATCTGGATTGTTTGGTAGCCACTAGTCAAGTTGTATCACTTCTACATAATGGATATTTAATTTTGAATGTATCCTGAGGAAAGATCTAAACACATGGATTGATGAAATTTGATCTAGACACATACTACTTGAATTTGTAATTATGCAAAGTCTAAATCGTTGTGCATAATGTTCTTGTCATGAACTGTGACATATGAGTTCTTGGCGGTCCATGCCTCCTACAGCACGCGGCTGTGCGGTGATGGATGCTGCCAGGCTGTCGACTATTAGACAATACTCTTTCTGATGTGTTCAGTTTGTAGCCTGACCTCATGCCCGTCTCTCTTACTCACTTTGGACATACATCAGGGGTATGCCCCGTTGGTATTTTTAAAATGACTTTTTATTGCAATAAAATTCTCACATAGGTGTGTGTGATGGTGGAGTGGGAACATTCCCTTCCTTGGAAGGGGGTGTACTCTCCTGTCCAACCCTAGGGGCTCTTTAAAAAAAATGTCCAAGTTGGGGTGTGTGATAAGTGTCTATTCTTCTATGATAATTCATGTCACACACACACCATTTTATGTGCTTATAATTAGATAGTTATACATATTTTATAGTTAATCTCTTGATTGGCAAGAAGTGTGCCGACTTGGTCAAACGGTCGATGATGACCCATATTCCATCATGTCCTCCCTTTGATTTGGATAGTCCCATGATGAAATCCATACCGATATCTTCCCACTTCCATTTAGGAATATCAAGGGGATGTAACTTACCTGCAGGCTTTTGATGTTCTGCCTTAACCTATTGGCAAGTGAGGCATCGAGATACGAATTCTGCTACTTCTTGTTTCATGTTAGGCCACAAGAAAGTTCTTTTCAAGTCTTGATACATCTTGGTAGCTCTTGGATGAATGGTGTACCTTTACCTTTGGGCTTCTTCTAAGATCTTCTTCTTGAGTTCTAGACAATCCGGTACACACGTTCTTTCTTTGAACATCAATCTTCCATCAAATGCTAACTTGAAATCGCATTGCTCTTCTTTAATTTTCCCTTTGATATCCACTAATACTGGGTCACTATCTTATAGTCCTTGAATTTCAGTAAGTAATTCTGCCTGTATCCTCATATGAGATAATGTAATAATCTTGCCTTCCTGGTTCATATTGATATTAAGCTTAGAAAATTCTTCTAGCATCTTCCACTCCTGAATCATGCAATTGGCTAATATTGCTCTCGGCTTTCGACTAAGGGCATCAGCTATGGAATTACCCTTTCCTAGATGGTATTGTATGGTAAAGTCGAAGTCCTTGAGATATTCTAGCCAACGTCTTTGTCTCATATTTAATTCCTTCTATGAGAAAAGGTACCTGAGACTCTTGTGGTCGGAGTATACAACAAACTGCACTCCGTACAAGTAGTGTCTCCATATCTTTAATGCGAACACTACCGCAACCAATTCTAAGTCAAGAACTGGGTAGTTTTTCTCGTGCTTCTTTAGTTGTCGTAAAGAGTAAGCTATGACTCTTCCTTATTGCATCAAGACACAGCCGAGGCCAATGCCGGATGCATCGGTATACACCTTGAACTTTTCTCCTTCTATTGGCAAGGCTAAAACTGGGGCAGTAGTCAGGTGATCCTTTAGAGTTTGGAAGTTTCTTTCGAAATCCTCACTTCATTCGTGGTGGGGTGGATTCGTGCTTGTGTCACAACAGTCAGATTTGAAGTCTTAAGTCAATGAAGAGCCTTCCCCATATGTCCACAGTGACAGAGGCCTCCGACAGGGAAACCCGATATCCCTCTTCTTTTTTGTTCTGGTTGCCCATATTCTTAGCAAGATGTGGTTGAGAGCAGAAACATATGGGCTCATCAAAGGCTTCCAAATCAGAGCAGGTAGCCTCTACATTACCAATCTGCAGTATGGTGATGAGATCATACTATTTCTAGCAGAGGACTAAAGGCAATTATATGTCACCAGATTGATGTTAGAATTGTTGGAGGAAGTCACTGCTCTCAAGGTGAATTTCAGCAATAGCCAAATAGTGGGTGTTAACATGAAAATTAGGGCCCTTAAAAGAGCAACCTTCATCTCAGGCTGCCAGACAATAGAGCTCCCCATCTCTTATTTAGGGCCCCCGCTATTTTCAGGGGTCTTAGATTGCAACTACTGTTGGCAAGGTGAAAGGCAAGGTTTCTTTCATATAGGAAAAGAATGGTGCTCTGCAAATCTATGTTGGATAGTCTCCCCATGTTTTACCCCTATCTTCTAAATCCTGAACACAATTGCAAAGAAGCTCGAGCCTATTCAGGCAAGATTCTTTTGGTATGATAGCGAAGACAGTGGTAGGGGAGGCAGGATATTTGCGTAGGCATCAAAAATATATACTTCAATATGGCTTTGTTGTGCAAATCACTATGGAAGCATGGCTCGATGCATAGTGGACTATGGTCACAAATCAGTCGACAGAGATATTATGGTAGAGTTAAGGACTAGGACTTGACCCCAACCTCGCAACACAAGCTCTGTAATTTGGAAGGGTATCTTCTAGTGCAGGGACAACATTTTGGCTAATGTCAAGGTTCGATTGGGTAGTGGATAAAATTGTTTATTTTGGAAAGATAGGTGGTGTGATGATTACACACTAGAGAGCACCTTTACCTAGCTATTTGCGATCGCATCTGCGCCATTGGCATTAGTTTCCCAAACTTTTGATTCACAGCTACTATTAGAGGAGACTTGGGCTCCAACTCCGGCCAGACCGGCCCACGGGCCAAACTCAAAGTCCAAGCTTGCCCGTGGGCCTAGTTGGGCTGGGTCTTTAGGCCCGATTAAGGGATCGCGGGCCGAAAAGGCCTTATGGTCGAGCTTGAAATTAGGTTAGGCCCGCAGTCATGCCGGACTTGTCTGACCCATTGACAACCCTAAGCATAGCAAGAACATCTTACTATCACATCATACTTTGTGGCTCATTTCCCGAGAGGCTCTGTCACCAGTGTAGTAATAGAGTCATGAGTGCAAAATGCTTGGTAGTCAACATTGCCTATTATAAGAGATCCGAAGTGTCGAGTCTGGTAGATACTAAGAGTTTAAGGTACATGTCGAGATAGATTAAGTGCTCTGCTAGTATGATGACTTGCCGGACCACTGCACAAATGTTTGAAAAAATCTCACAGAGGCCACACGCTTCATTTTCTAGTATGACCGTAGAAACTGTAGCTTTTGAGACGAGAGACATGCATTGTCGAGACAAACGCTGTCGACCCTAATGGACAAGTGGGAGTTAATGTTACTAGGCCCTAGGTCCATGGGTAGCCCTTTGGGCAGCCCACTGGCATGGCCCAACAGGGCCTCATACGTGCTTGCGTTGGTCAAAGCATCTAGTGCCTTCCACCCCCCTCTTGACCCTTCTCATCCCTTCTTCTTTCTTCTATTAAGCTACACATTGCAACCTTATCCCTTCCTCTTTTATCCCCACATGCACTTCTCCTCCTCATCCTAATCCACCTCCACTGCCAATGCAACCCCCCATGTGGCCTCTCCTCCTCCCTCTCCATCCACTATAAATAGGGGGTAAAAGGGAGTTGGTTTGTAAGGGTGCAAGTGTGGGTTGCATGAATGAGTGCATGAGTGTGTGCATTTGAGTGTAAGCATGTGCATGTGTGTGCACGCATGTGAAGGTGAGGCAAAGTGGAGATAGTAATGAGAAAATTATGTTAATGAGGGTGTAGATAGAGAATGAGAGAGAGAGAGAGAGAGAGAGAGAGAGAGAGAGAGAGAGAGAGAGAGAGAGAGAGAGAGAGAGAGAGAGAGACCACATGAGTGAAGAGAGATCTAGAAGAGAAGAAGAGACGTGAGGGATTCTACCCTTTGGGCGGCTACTTCAACCTTCACCGCCCGAGCAAAGAGAGAAGATAAGAAGAGATGTAGAGGGGAGGAGCCGATGCTCCATCCCCTCCCCCACTGTATTTTCCTTTCCTGGTCCTTTTCCCCTTTCCTTTGCTTTCCTTCCGATGTACTGGCCTTCGGGCTATCCTAGATTGCAAGGAATAAAAGAAGAACTGTCAAGTGTTTGTGTCACATGAATCCATCTCGTGTGTGCCCATTTTCATCGTTGTCTTGTGTCCCTTTGCATTTTGCATTGCTCCCCTAGCTTAGTGTGTTGCTATTTCTCTTCTCCCTTCATCCTCTGTTCATCGGCACCACACCATCATCCCCCGTGGTTTCCTTTGGGGGTCTAATTCCCAAATTTCTTAATTGGTTTGAGAGAGGAATCCTCCTTAGAGCGCCGCCTGCCATTTGAGCCACTTAGACCCGCTGCTTCAGTCCAACACCCCTAAGCTTTTCCACTAGCCCAGTGCTTCCCGGTCTGCCCTCCAGAACCAATGGCGTACACACTAGCCCTCCACCGGGCACCCCTGGCTTAGCCTTTGCCCGGCACACCCCCTGCCTATGCTCTACCCAGTGCACTGCAGCTTGCTTGGCCCGGTACGCCCTTGGCTTACCTTCTCCTAGCACACCCTTGGCCAAATCTTACTCGGTACAGCTTGGCCTGAACCTGATAGCCATGTTTTCCACTCATTCAGTGATTATCTCTCCCTAGGCCGGTGGGGTCTAACCCAGTGTCCTCGGTTCTTGCGGTGCCCCATTCGTCATTTTTTGGGTTTTTCAAAGTTTTCTTAAAGGCGATGTTGCCCTGGCACACGCCTTGAGTAGTTGGGTCATGCCACTCCTTGTGGGCGTGTTCCCCTTTCACTCCCCTACGCTTTGGGTCCTAGGGAGATGCTGCCGAATTTTTACCAAAATTAACATAATAACAATAATAATAAAAGAGGGGGGTTGTGAGCTTGCTGACCTGAAAAAGAAAGGGGAGAGTCACACATAAAGTCTGTGCAATCTTTGTAGAGGTCCGTGCATATTTGTCTCGGGCTAAAGCATGGTCAGTGTATATCCTGACAGAATGCATATAAGGTCTGTGCACTTCACCATTTAGAGTCTGTGCATAATTTCCCTGCTGACATTCAGAGTCCATTCATAAGCTTTTAAGGTCCATGCACTATATCCCATTCATGTGACACAAGGTCTGTGCACATCTCTCTTGTGCAAAACAAGGTTCATGCATACTTCATTCTTGTGCGATGCAAAGTCAGTGCATATTTCCTCTTGTGCATACCCATCGACTGTGCATATCGTGTTATAAAGTCTGTGCACACTTGCTTGAGGAAGATTAAGGTCTGTGCAAAATCTATTCTCCCTAGTTCATAACACATGACTGATATGTTTTATTCCTTGCCATGACAGATAAGGCTCACGAGCAAACACCTTAAGGGTAGAATAAAAGAAGCACGTGAGCTCAATCTGAGAACAGGCACATGATCCAAGGCGTACACACCCTGGAGATTCAGCCACGTGGACTGCTACAGCATCATAACTCTGACACATGGAACCTCAAAGGATCAGATCCGCGTGATTGTTTGGGCGGGAAACGTGGCAACTACACGCCCAACTCTTGCGTATAAAAGGGGATCGAAAAGCTTAGAAGGTGGAAGAGGACTAAAGAGAAGAGCTGAGCTGATTGGGAGAGAGAGAGAAAAGATCTGAGTCCTCTGCCAATGCTGCAACTCCCTATTTTGAGAAAGAGAGAGAAGTCCAGAAAGAAGAGAGCCTATTTGATCACTTTTCGTTTGAGTCTGAAAATTTTGCTTCTACGGAACCTACATTATCGTTGTTTATGGTTGCGTGTTTTTCTTTTGTTCATCTTCATCTTCGAGTTATTCTTACTGTTTTGTTACCCTCTAAGTTCACTTAGAGGAAGGGAGAGGTTCTCCAGTTTCCCTCCATCGTGTTTGGAGGAAGAGAGGAATGATCCTATGGTTCGTGAGTTGCTGGGAGCAGCTTACGTGGTTTCCCTCCGGTTTGGAGGAAGGGAGGATTGGTCAATGACATTTATATACTATTCGATTGAATTAACGTAGTGATATGTCTACTAATACATTTCTAAAGATATATTTTTTTAAATTCACTTCTGAGAAGGGTAAATCCGGCTCGGCTCATAATAGATCCATCTACCGTAAGCCCAAGTCGGCCCAAGCCCTGCCGACGCACATAAGGATATATTCGCGATAGCTACAGCCCATGAAACATGGCCCAATACGACTCGACATCAGATTCGACAGCGTTAAGGAGGCTGCCGCCCAGGTGAAATGACTGCCGGAGGACCCTCCGACGACCGACCGTTATCCCCCACGACGTTGGCTCCTACCCCATAAGAGACAAGCATGCCCCACGAGCATCGTAAGACTCGCCTAGAGATCGGCCGACCCCGAGGTATTCGGCCCTCAATGGAAAACTCCCACCACAATCGCGGGAGGCATTACTCCACTACTTGTCCCCTTCCCCTGTTAAGGGATAGGCCTCCAGCTCCCGGACAACCCCTTATAAAATGGACCTCGACATAGAAGAGAAGGACACAGTGACACTTCTGCTAAAAGTCTCACACAGAGAATAGAGCCACTCACCCTGCTACTGCAACAGAGAGGTTACGCGCACTCACGTTCCCTGAGAGAGAAATCCCCTCCTGCACAACCTTACCAGAGCCCACTAGGAGCGGCGAGCACTCGTCTGGAGGCCCTACTCGTCTCTCAGATCCACTACAGTGACCTCAATCCTTCTCTCCCCCCTCTGCTCTTCTCTGTCTCTTACTTAGACCGTTGTTGTCTTAAGTATCAAAGGGTTGTCCCATGGGGTAAAGCCCATGGCTCCTTCTGACGTCTCTTTGCAGGCTTCCACGGGTGCCGGACGACTCCCCAGAAAAATAAATAGAGAAGGTAGTACGTGGCATAAAAATCATATTTCTGCCTCTACACCTGCCATCTCAGGAAGAGATGGAAAGCACGAGAGAAAACTATTGATTAATCAATCGGAAATAAAGGTTGATACTCTGATTTCATCACATTTATTGAAAGAGAAATTTTTATTATTCGTGTACGAGGATAAATTTATAAAATTACCACTGATCGCTGTTTATTTGAACAATGTTTTAGGATATGAGTAGTATTTGTTTGCAACACTATTCGTACTACAATATCTCCTCCTCGGTGAATGAGAGAAAGTGAGAGAGAGAGAGAGAGAGAGAGAGGGGTGGGGTGGGGGCGATAGCAACAGCGACAGAGGGCATCATCGGCGGTGGCAGGGGCCGTCATCTTCATCGTCGGGGGATGCGTTCGCGGCATCAAAGGTGGGGGGAACGACATCATCTTCCGCTTGAGATGGGGCAGGGCATTGTCACCCTCAAAAGTCTTCCTTGAAAGTGTGGACAAGGCGGTGTGGGGCAGGGCATGGCAACAGCATCGTCAACGGAGAGGGGGTAGCGTCGACAACTATGTCAACTCTGACGCCCTTGACAGAGAGAGAACGAGAGAGAGAGAGAGGGGGCAAAGAGGCAGGGGACGTCGGTGGGGCAGGGGGTCATCGACAGTGACAATGGCAGGGGGGTCATCAACAATGTAGGGGGCATCATTGTCATATATAGTTACATCTTCTTTGACTGTGCCATCTTCATCTTCATCGACATCGATGGTCGACCGCGATAGCAATGAAGAGAAAGAGAGAGACACACAAGAGTCGATGTGAAGGGTTTACCCTGACAAAACTTATTGGGTGGAACACGAAACCCAGGGTTAATCTCATTCTAATCCAAATTATCTTGATTTGACTATCAAAGTAAAAAAAGGAGTTAACTTTGAGATAACCCAGGGCTAACCCTCTACCAAAATGGGACTTACTGTCGAATACCAAAATTAAATATCTTCACTTGTACAACAACTGAGAAATTATGAACAACAAATAGCACCAAACTTGATTGGTGGCATCAAGATGACCTTAAACCCAATGAGGGGTTGAGAAAAGGCTGCATTAACATGTAACATTGTGAGAGAGGACATAAACATGTTTTGTGTAAAAATAATTTAGGTTATGTTTGGTATGACTTCACCCACCACATTATAATGATTGGAACAACATTTAGGGGAGACAGGTGAGGTGAGAGATAAGATCATTAAAT
>JANBPO010007911.1:0-14909 GCA_024336825.1 Amorphophallus titanum | reverse complement strand
ACAAGATGACTTATTTCAGAAATGAGGTGCAGACATGATTTATGTAATGTTCTAACATACAAAAATTCATCAAAATACACAAAATTTTCATGATCAAGATAAAGTCACCAAGTCAACTCTACAGTCAAGCTGGTCAACTCCACTGTTGCCAATCATTCAAAACACATTCAGCTCATAGTAGTCAACATACTGCTGAACAACTCTAGAGGAGACCCAACATCAACTTCACATTTGCTGCTAATCAGCTTGTGGTCCCTTTTGACTTAGTTCAGTCATTATAATTCATTTTTCACTTCATTTCTTCATTCATCCTTTTTTATACATTAGTTCAAATTTCTCGGTGAAAATCTAGCAGCATCTCCCCTAGACCTGAAATCTTTGGGGGGTTTAATTGGGTACGCACCCACGGATAAAATCTGAGATGGCCCCGAAATAGAGGATGCGCACGGAAGCAGCAACATCTGGGGGGTGTGCACGGAAGTGGCAACACCTTATATCCCGATTTGGGCACGAAAATCCTGAGGATCAGTCTACGAGGGAATCCGATAACCCGACGGACGCTACAATCCTGATCCCGAGACGTGGTTGAAATCTATCACCGCATCACATGGCCGTCAATATTCATCCCCTTGAAAGGGATCGCCCGTGAACTACGCTATGAAGAAGCGAGTCCCCAGGGATCCGAGGGTGATCGGAAAGCTTCGAAATATAACCGAGGAGATTTAAAGGGAATTAGGGAGCAGCCCGCAAGAGCTCAAATGGGCTTGAATCCCAAGGCATATCCATGAGAATGGATAAACCCGAGGCCCATCTCGCGAGACACACGTGCTTCTTCCCTAAAATCAATTAAAGCAGAATGACTTAGGAAGTTTACTTAGGGATTAGGGATTAAATCCCATATATCTCACCCCTTCGGCACCATCACTATGAGCTAGTTAAATCCCGAAGCAGGGTTCAAAGAGGAGAGAGCTTCCTATGGAGATCTTGACAACAGTAGGGGGCATCAGAGAGAAAACATCACAAAGGGGAAGGGAAGAAAGAAGACATGAACATTGAGAATCTACTCAGCATGAAAGTAGTCTATCGTGTGACCACATTCTCGTCAAGTCGTGATCGTACGATAAACTGCGTTCTCAATATTTCTAGCGGACTGCACAGAGCACATCTCTTTTGGTAGTGATCAATCTAGAGTCCTAACTTGGAGTTTTCTCTCAAAGGTTTTGATCCATATAGGTTTCTATTCATCATGGAAACATTTTCCAACCTTCTTTGGATGAAATTATTGCAAGTAAGACTCTATTTTCTAGTCTTTATCCTCCATAGCTGAATTAGGGTTTTCCACTCCCTATAAATCAACCCCTTGAGTCTAGGGTTGGGAAGGATTCAAATTAATTTAAGTTTTGGATGACGATATATTTCACTTCTAACTCTCTACTTCGTCCATAATCAAGTAGGGAAGTGTCCTTTCTCTTCTTCTTTTAGTTCATTTGTTATTCTCTCTTGCTTTCTCTCTTGTTCTGTTTATTCTCTTTGCATAATTCTCTTCATAGCATAGCATATTTCTTTACTGTGTTTGTATGGCACCCACACACATACACATACACCCAAAATTTTATCCAAATAGGGGTTAAAAACTCAACCTCCTAGGTGTGTTTCCCTTCTTCTGCATGCTTTACTTCATAGAGGGATAGACACTACATAATTCAAGTTCTAAATGGGTTTTTCCTCTTGTTTGACCTTTTTTGTAGGAGCAAGCAAGAAGCTAGACGTTAGGCCCTCACTCTTTGGCCAGTTGAAGAGTGAGAAAGAAGAAAATTCTAGTCTCCCACACCTTCTGGTTGAACGCGGCAATCACAGGGACCGTGTTCTGTTCTTAACAAGACACTCACAGGGACCGTGTGCTGAATGTGCAACTCCTAGCAACCTCGTTCTTAATCAAATACCTTCGGCTGATTCTTCTTCAAGTCTGAGGTAATTAGCATTGTTTCATATAATTCCTTATTGCAATTACCTCGGTGGTGATCATGATCTTTTTCTTTTCCTTATATTTCATTTGCATTAGTGCATATTCAATGTCTACACCTTTTGGCAATTACTTAATCATTTTAGACACACGTCTACAGGCCCCCCCCCCCCCCCCCCCCCCCCCCCGCCCTCGGCCAGCGCCGGGGATGTTGGTCGCTGTTGACTTGGTTTTGGGATGAGGTGTGGCTGTGGAAGGACGGCGCGGCCAAAGTTTAGGATGCAACTGCCGTCCCCCGGCCTCCCTACTCGCAGCAGCCGGTCGCTGCCGCACCCCGTTGCCTTCCCTTGCAGCCGGCGCCTGCCGTTGGCGTTGCCAGCTGGGAGGGGAGGAGTGGGGCCGTCGACGCGGGGGGCACACAACCCCGTCGAGGCGCCCTGCAAGCGCAGATGGCTGCCGGGTCTGCTGGCGGCGGCGGTCGTGCTCTCCTCCTCCGCCCCCGCCCTCCAGGCGACGCCGCCGCCCGAGGACGCCACCCTCGAGGACGTTCCGCAGACGCTCTCCGGTTAGTTAGTTAGTTAGTTAATCTACTTTTAATTTTAAGTACTTTTGGTTGGGCTCCTCCTCGCCCACCCGTGCCCACCCACCTTCCTTCTCTCTCCACCCACACTGTGCCTCACTCGATCACCTACATATATATAGATATATCCCTGCTCGATCGTCAGCTCACCCCCATCTCGGTAATGGTGGGCTGCTGCTACCGTACGTTTGCAGGTGGTGGTGGAGCGCCGCCGAAGAAGAGGATCCAGCGGCCCAAGTCGAGGGAGGCGGAGAGGTGCACCGGCAAGTGCGTGGGCACCTGCATCCAGGGCGGCGCGGGGTCCCCCGGCGAGGGCCCCTTCAACGTCCGCAGGTGGGTGCTCCGCAAAAGAAGGATTAGGGCCATTTGAATTACCAGTTCTTCTTCTTCTTGTTGTTGTTATCATGGTGACGATCGAATATGGGATGTGCATTGCAGGCCCCTCGTGGTTTTCAAGCCTGGCTTCCGCAGCCGCAACTACTGGCAAGTGTTCTTCGCCACTCTTTTTTCTTCTTTTTCTTGTTATCTAATTTTTTAAAAAATTAAATAGTTAAGAATGATTTTTTTGGTACTTTCAAATTCAAGAGTGCATCCATGCGAAACTTGATCAATTCCAAGCCTATCTCTAAGAGTGCCAAAATTTCATAACGAGATTAGGCCTTAATTGCGTACGAAACTCGCTCTTTAATCAATAACGCACGACACATGATAAAATATATGTCCAGGGTTTTGTTATCATCAAAATAACTTGTAGAGACTCAACACTGATCATGCCCAAACTTGTCACTAATTCTTGAGAGCACGACAAATGAAAAGATAAAAAAAAGGAAGAGTCGTGTCCATCCTTACCATCGATGAAGATGGTTGGAAGAAAGAAAGGCATAAAAAGAAAAGATGAAGAGCAAAAGAAGGAGAAAGAAAGGAAGGGGGGAGACCCCCTCTCCAGGAAGAGAGGATGCAACAGATGGCATGCTTTCGGGGCCCCTCTCCCTCCCTAGATGGTGGCAGGTGTGTTAAGACGAACACATTTGTGTGTCCTCCCTTCTGTTGTGCCATCCACCCAGTCGTCCTCCATTCTGTTATGCCGCGTTGGTCCATCTGCTCTAGCAAACTTGGGGATCTTCATCTTCATCTGTAGACTCCATGGCTCTATCAGGATGGAGGAAGATGAGAAAAGAAAGGGGTGGAGGGACAAGGAAGGCTAATAAGCACGATGTAGGATGGGTGAGTTGAGCCTCACTTTGACGCCTTTTATAGGTAGAAGCTGAGGCAGTACCCCCTATCACGTCAACACCCCAGCCATAACTACCCCCTCTCCCGAAGAGTCCCAAGCGATCTTCAAAAAAACACATGTAGATTCCCCTAGGCCTAGCTCCTCTTAATATTGTAGGCTCGGCGTAGGGAATACGCGAAAGATAGGCTCTACAAGCCCCATTCCTAGAGATACGTGCCTACAAAATGGGCGTTAAGCGCAACCAGGATTTTTCAGGTGACAGATCGTGGGTAGAGATTATCTACTAACGTATGCGGATACGAAGGGTAACGCCCATGTTGTCCCTAGATTCACGTATGGACAAGAAGTTGGGGTTGAATTGTCCCCACCAAGCGCAGTGGTAGTTTTTAAATTCAGCACAGCAAAATAAAATAACAACCAACATGAAAAATGATCACACGAAATTTATGCTATGAAGAAATCAGTTCTCTCCTATCGGCTCAGGAGTGAATGGTTGGAAAGCTGTTGGCATGGGAGCCAATGATTGGATAGCTGTCGGTTAGGGGCCAATATCGAGGCTGAGAAATCTGGTCATACGAGTCGGGACCTGGGAAGCAGGCTAGAAAAGTCGAAGGATGTTGGGAGGCGGGCTGTAGAAGCCAAACTTGGGGAAGTAAGCCGTAAAGCTGACAGACGTTGAAGAGCAGGCTGTGAAAGCCAAAGTTGTTGGAAGGCAAGCCATGAGGGCGGAGAGAAGGGTTTATTCCTTCGAAAGAATTGTTCGTCACCCGAAGGGATAGAGAGAAGAGTTTGTTGATTCAAAAGGGACATTCATCGCCCGAAGGGACGGAGAGAAGAGTTTGTTGATTTGAAAGAAGTATTCATCGCCCGAAGGGACGGAGAGAAGAGTTTGTTGATTTAGAAGGGATATACGTCACCTGAAGGGATGGAGAGGAGAGTTTATTCATTCAATGACCTGGACAGGAGGTCCAAATTAGAGAGGATATTCGTCACTTGAAGGGACGGAGAGAAGAGCTTGTTTATTCGATGATTGGACGGAAGGTCCAAATCAGAGGGGTATTCGTCACCTGAAGGGACGGAGAGAGGGATTTGTTGATTCAATGATCTAGACGAGAGGTCGAAATCAAAGGGGTATTCATCACCCGAAGGGACAAAGAGAAGAGTTTGTTTAGTCAATGATCTGGACGGGAGGTCCAAATCTAAGGGGTATTCGTCACCAGAAGGGATAGAAAGAGGAGTTTGTTTAATCGATGGTTTGGACGGGAGGTCCAAATCAAAGGGGTATTCGCCACCCGAAGGGACGGAGAGAAGAGTTTGTTTATTCAATGACTTGAACAGGCGGTCCAAATCAGAGAGGTATTCGTCACCTGAAGGGGCGGAGAGAGGGATTTGTTGATTCAATGATCTGGACGAGAGGTCCAAATCAAAGGGGTAATCGTCACCCGAAGGGACGGAGAGAAGAGTTTGTTTAGTCAATGATTTGATCGGGAGGTCCAAATCGAAAGGGTATTCGCCACCCGAAGAGATGGAGAGAGTCACAAGCCAAACTCAAGTTCTATCCCAAACCAATCAACTCATTTATTCACATCTCAAACTCTAAACATCATGAAAAGAAAAAAGGTACAAGCACTCTGTCCTCCGCCAGGCATCCCCCCGGAGACATATCTCTCTCAACGCCCTGATATAGGCCTGGTGGGTCTCTGTCACCTCGCAACCTTCGTTGGAAGAGTCCGCACCCTGCGGATCCCCCACATGATCAGGGGGCTCCTGACCGTCTGCTCATCCTCCTCTGTACCAATCCTCCTCATCTGCAGCGTGGGAAGGTGGTGTAGAGGTGGTAGGATAGTCCTGGGCATCCCGACCTGTAGATAGCACCGGTGTGGGCTGTACATCACCAGCACCATATCACCCACGAGCCTGAAGTCTAAGCCCCACCCTCTAGGCAGTCTGATCTCGGTATCAAGGCGGAAGCTGGGGCGCATCACGAACCGCTCCAGGGGCAGCCTGCTAAGGTACTGTCGCCACTCGTCCCTGGTCTTCATGTCTGATGTCCTGCACTCAACCTGCAAAGAAAACCTGAAGGCGCCACCTATAAAGAAGAGGGGATGGCTCCCAAAGATTTGGCTAGTCATGTCGGCATCCTCCCTAGGGGTGAACTTCATCCTAACCCCCATCCAGCACTCTAAAAGAATCATGGAACTGAACAACGGACCTCTTAAGGCTGCTGAAGTAAGGCCCTCATAAAGATAGGTAAGGACGGCCTGGGAAATGGAGAGACCCTGCCACAGGCCACTAATGGTGCTAAGAAGGGGTACATCTAGGGCATGGTCAGTTGAGGGGAACAAGATGGCACCGCACAAATAGATGGACGCGGCCTTGGCTATGGCCTCGTCCCACCCACACCTATTCCTACAAAGCTCTACTACCCACTGGCTAAGGGGAAGGAGATGGATGTGGCGCGGGCCTATGAAGGTGTGAACCTCCTTGCTGTCTGGAATGAACCCCCCGAAAATGGCAACTGGGTCTATAGGGGTGATGGTATGACAAATGGAGTCCTCCACTCCCACCTTGGACCTAGGAAAGGAGAAGTAAGTCAATCCAATCCTTTGCCATCCTCTCCCTTTCGTCCTATCAAGCAAGTAATACAAAGCTCATGCTACTCAAAGCGTGGTGATCAAGGTCACTTTAGGACGCTGCTTCCACACCATGGATTTGTAAGGTATCTTTTATTTTGTGCAAGAACATGTTATCATTTCTATTGCTTATGTTTCTTCTGCACATGGTCATTACAATGCTAATTTCCTCAACATGATTGAGTGGCTTTAGGCCTAAGTTGGTTTCGTCAAAATGTGTTCGTTTCTCTAGCACTCTTAGGCTAGTGATAGCTCCACACTGGGAGTCTGGGTTTCTTTCCCAAATTATCGAGGGTGACCTTTTGAGTATAGGTTTTTCACACACTTCACAGCAAGCTATGGCTGATCCTTCTAGGGTAACACCGTTGCTACTTTGGCCATAGTTTGGGTATGCATAAAGGCCTTTTCTTCTCTGCTCAACTGAGTGCAGGGGCAAGAGATTGATGGATAAGATGACCAACATAGGCACTCCTCAATACGAGAGAGGTCTCAAATAGGGGCAGTCCTGACCTCAAAAAGTGAGCTTTATTACAAAATCTAGCCAATAAGGGCTGTTATGAAATGAAAATCAATATGAAAATCAAAATCATGGCAAGAGTGGCGATAGTCCCCGCGAGACGTCATGAACCCGGTCGAATGCATGCCTATGGGTCTAAAAATCAAAGACACAAAGTCCCGACACAACAAACTATCTCTTTAAGGGGTAGTGCCCTGGAAGGAATTCAAATCTTGACATCTCCCATCCCGCACAAGACTTATCTCTAATTTTCTTATGTTTCTCCCTCTAAGGCTAGGTTGTATCCCGAGTGTGGCCTTAGTAGGGGTAACGTTCTTTAGAGGCGGTTGGTTGTGGCGAGCCACCCTCGTATGCACGCCCGGCTCACGGGGACCCCTTGATGAGAGGGGGGAGGAATGACGACCCTTGACCAGTAGTTTAAGCCTGTCTTCAGGTGCTACAGATGGCTGTTAGAAAAATCAAAAAAATCAAAAAATGTCAAAATTTTAAAAAAAAATAAATATTTTCAACTCAAGTGCAGATGCTGGACTAAACAAGTAGTATAGATCCCAGGGCATACATCTATCTAAGAGCATACACATGGAGGCACAAGTAAACTACACTAGACAAGATTTTTAGGTGGTTCAGTCGTTATCACGAGACCTACATCCACCCCTCACTCAATCGTGTGAGGCTTTCCTACGTAACCACACTACACTCCGCTATCAAATAGCTTGTGGGCACAACCAGCCCAAACCCACAATCTGAACACCCTCAGATCGTCTTCCTATAGCCTGTAGGGTAAGCAAACAGGATAACATCTAAAGAGTTAAAGCAGGAAAAGTACAGCAAAACACAGAGTAGATCAGACAGATGAATGAGAGCTCAAATCCAAAAGAATCTGTCTGATGAAGTGAGAAGTCTCCTGGCCGATGAAGATGACGCAGTCCCTCCTTGCAATGCCAAATGCAGATGAGAAGCTGGCTGGTACACGTGTGGAAGCGCTCCTCTTCCACGTTTAGCTCTTCTCCAAGATTCTTCTCGATGAGGAAGCTCTGCACTTCCTCACACAACTTCTTCGCAGCACCCACACCCTCTTCTGCTGTTCCCTCAAAATCTTCTTGCTCAAGCAGCCTGGGCCTCGTCTTCTCACATGGGCGAATGCCCCTCATGGTCTTTTGGCCACCCTGCCCTTCACCGCTTGCAGTAGTGCATGTCTGACATGCACACATAAAGGACGCTGATTCGGTGGGCCCCCCATGGTAGAGAAAATCCCCTTTTCAGATGAAAAATTCCTCCAGCCTTATAGAAACCTTTTCTTGATAACAACCTTCAACCCAATCAGAGAAGGCTTGTCCCGTTTGATGCTACTTCA
This sequence comes from Amorphophallus titanum, assembly GCA_024336825.1. Classification (NCBI taxonomy): domain Eukaryota; kingdom Viridiplantae; phylum Streptophyta; class Magnoliopsida; order Alismatales; family Araceae; genus Amorphophallus; species Amorphophallus titanum. The sequence continues at coordinate 6,628 of JANBPO010007911.1, read as the reverse complement.
GATCCAGCGCCGCTTGGTCCATAAAGATAGGGTCCAAGACCCGTTTGAACTAGAAGTAGGAGGTCTGATTAGTTGTGGAAAATGACGTGAGAAGTGTCGACACTTGTCACAAGGAGTGTCGACTATTCAAGCTAAGCTCCCAGTGTTTTCAGGACCGAGGTGCTAGAGTGTCAACTCTTTTGCTCAAAGTGTCGACTCTTCTGAGACAAGAATGTCCCAGGCCCCCTCACAGCTAGGGGCCACCCCCACACCTTTCCACCCCACTTCCACTCCCATAAACCCCACTCCCCCCCAATACCTTCAATCTACTGTTACCCAGTTCGTAGCCCCGAAGACCTGAAGATTGCAGAGGAAGACGCATCGTCATCTCGGCGTTCCTGAAGGCCCAAAGGTATCAAAAGAAGTGTCTCCGAGTCTACTTCGCAACGGTGGTCGTCTCGCCTTCATCCAACTTTGTGGCCGTCCGGGCGAAGCAATCTCCCCTGACTGCGTAGGCGAGTCCCAGACAGCAACCTGAGGACGTTTGCAGACACTGCCACGACCAGTCACCAAAAGATCTGACAATGGGGCTTGGCTGACAACTTCTACTACAAGTCTTATTCCATATCCAAGAAACGGGGCTCCATTCGGCCACCGGAACAAATTCTTCTCTTATTTCTTCCCCGAGCGTGCATCTTTGTCTGCCCTGGGACAGAGCAGACACCCTGTCGGTGTTTGGGCCTCTGCGGTCACCTCCAACATCTTCTGGCACCCCCATGGGTCTCATTTCGAAGAGAGCTCGACAACGGTTCCAACGCCACCAACTGTGCCCAAATCAGTGTTCGGTGCTATTCGTGGTGACAACAACTTTGAGAAGCTGCAGTGCTGTGATAGTCTGTGGCAGAAGACAGAGGCCCTGCTTCCCGCTCCGGCACGCTCGGCGATGGCTACATCGGCTCCCTCCAAAATTCATGTACCATCCCAAGCCAAACTTAGAAGTTTTGGCACTAGTCTTGCTATCATCGGAGTTCGAGAGCTTGCTAAAAAATTCTGGCACCGACAGTTGGTACCTTGTTCCTGCAAAGGGACAGAATCGTCGCCGACATCGTGCGGAGCCCAGGTCTTCATCCTTCCCCTCCCCGCTTGGCCCGCTGAAGGCCCCTCCCTGCGTGGAGGTAGTTTTGGTTGTATCTACCTTAACCCCCACCTCAAGATCATCCCCCCTGCTTGGGGCGTAGTGTTATCTTTGCTAGAGCAGGTCGAAGCGTCCTCACCGCGGCGTGGGTGAGCCCACGCTTCCCTACGCGCCAACGTCTCCGAGCGGGACTGGTTTCTTCAAACCGGTCGAGTAAGTGCTCATTCCCCCTGCTCTAATACAGTACTTGTCATTCAATATTAGCTTATAGCTCTGCTGGTCGGTGAGAGAGGGCCCGAACTCGCAAGTTCCATACTTCGAGTGATCACCGTGGGGAGTGAGTGTTACCCGTGCCCTTGGCACCGGGTCGGTCACTAGGATAGGCCTTGCCATACCCCTTTGGGAGACCCTCTGGCCTTGCTGGCCCTCTACCAGCAAGGGACCACCCCCACATCCTCCACTCGGCATCGCCGAGTCACCCACGGGTTTGGGGTGAGTGTCGTGTGAGTTGGCCTCCGACTTCGGCTCATTCGGTTCACGATTGTGCTTACTTGCTTAGGTCCGTGGTTGTGTCACATCACAACTGCGCGCCACCCTCGACTGAGCGAGCGGCCTCCGCCCTTCTCGCCCTTTTTCTCTCAGCGGCCACGGCCTTCATCGAGGACCACAGCATCTTCTCCATGGGGTCCTTGCGCTTAACCCCTTAGCGCTCGAAAGAGCCATCCCGAGCAGGCTGCTTGCCCTTGTCTCGAGCCCGAGAGGAACTCCCTGAAGTTTGAGGTCCACCGAGAGTAGGCAACTCCTCCAAGTTGATGATCTCCACCTTAGCCAGTGATGCTCCCGTATCAGCCACTCGCCTCGAATCTGAGCGAAGAAAAGCAAACCATCAGAGAAAAACTTACTAATCTGACCCAGCATCAATGCAAGACCTTGAAGCCCTTACCCGTAGGTGCTACCATCCGAGAATGATACTCCTTAATGTTTGCCTCGATCATCAACTCGGTGGTGGATCGGTGTGGACACTAAAAAATTCTCACCCCTTGTTTGCGTGCAAGGGAATGAAGAAGAGGAGAAAAAAAGAGGAGAAAATGAAGAGAAGAAGATAAGGAAAGGAAGCCCCTGAAGTGCCCTTCTCTAACGGCACGCTCCCTTTGAAGCCCTCAGCAGCACGCTCTCAAGGCCGTCCAGCGGCACTCTCCTTCAAGCCCTCTCAGCGGCACACCTAGAATGGCCTTCAGTGGCACACCCATGCCCCCCCTCCAACGGCACACCCGTGCCTCCCCTCAAGCCCCTCCAGCCGACACACCCTTAACGGGCTCTATCCAGCACACTTTCAATGCCCTCCAACGGCGCGCTTTCAACACCCCCAGCGGCACGCTCCTTCACCGGTACGCCCTGTCGGGCACCTTCACCGGTACACCCGCCAAGAGCCCCTTCGCTGGCACGCCCTTGCCTGCGCCTCCACCGACACGCTCGGCCAGGATGCTTCACCGGCACACCTAGTTTGGGTGCCTTCACCGATACACCAGCCAGAGCCCCTTCGCCGACACACCCTGTCGGGCTCCTTTACCGGCACGCTCGGCCAGGACCCTTCACCGGCACACCCAGTTTGGGTGCCTTCAGCGGCAGCCTGCAAACATCTTCGACAGCACACCCCAGCAAGCCTTCAATGACATGCTTGCCAGCCCTTCAGTGGCACACGTTGCTAGCTCCTCCGCGGCACACTTCTTGGGTCTTCCAGCCGCACAGGCTCCTAGCCACTCAGTGGCACACTTTGCCACCCGCTGTAACCGGCAAAACAGACATGACATCCATCCCCTATGATCCAGTGGCGCGCAGTGAGCTGGCTGAGGTGTTGCTCCCTCGTGGAGCCATGTGAGCTATCACTCCTGCCACCAAGGACAAGGAGTCAACTCCCATTCAATGCTCGTCGAAGCCCTTCCCGCCATCGACGATCCTGCTACGGGGGTATAACACCCCTCTTCGCTGCGAATGCACACAGGGAAGAGAGAATAGACACGAAGCACTCCACAGACAGAGGAGGCAGAAGAAGAGAAGAAGAGAGAGGGGGCTTGTCGCTCCGACCACCGCCGCCCATGTGAAGAGAAGAAGAAAAGAGAGAAGAGAGAAGAGAAAAGGGGGGGAGCTCATGCTCCATCCCACCTCCCCATCGTATCCCATTCCCTCTCCTCATCCCTTCTTCTCCCTCTCCCCCATGTATTTTGTAACGCTCATGGCCAGCCACGGTCACAATTTCTATGAATGCAAACTCCCCTCTCTTTGGGTTTCTTGCTACTTCTGTGTGTTTGCGTTATTGTGTGTGGTGCAAATTGAATCATAGTTTATCAGAGATAAGGGAAGGAGATCTCTCACTAGAACATAAGGGTTTATATCAGAGATTGGTGAGAAAACTCCTATATTTGTCATTGACTCAGCCAGACTTGACTGACGTTGTAAGTGTGTAGTCAGTCAATATACATGCTCCATGAACAGTGCACATGAACACTGTAGAAAGTATACTGAGATATTTGAAGTCAAGTCCAGAAAAGAAAATTCTATTTCAGAAAGCTGAAAGATTAAGCCTTGAAGAATATGCAGATGCAAATAGAGTTGGGTTAGGAGATGACATGAGATCTTCTGGCTATTGTACTTTTCTAGGCAACAATCTAGCTACCTATAGAAGTAAAAACAAATAGTGTGTGCAAAATCAAGTGCAGGGGTAGAATATGGGGCCATGTCACTGTTGCACCCATTATTCGTCTCAAAAATTTGGGATGTTACCCTCGCATTGGTCAAGGTCCATATTCGGCGTATCGCCGCTTCGTGGAATATTTCCACGCAGGGTTTAATATTTGGCATATCACCACCACCCGTGGAGTGTTTTCACATGACGGGGCATTGCAGCCCGTATATTCTTACAATTATACAGCCCTCGCAGCAAACGAGACAGTCGAGAACCGGATTAAATCCACCACGATTGTCAGGATCATGTGGTTCCGGAAAAAATCCCTAAGGGATAGAGCCTCTCTCCTTTGAACGTACAACTACGGGCAAAGGGAAACTTCAACAGGAAGAAAGGAGATACAAAGGGAGATCTACACACCGAGAACAAAGCCTCGCACACATGTACACGCTGCACAGGCGAGCAGGAATCTCCCTCTTGTGGCCTGCGGCGCGGAGGAGACAACAACGAACAAGAAAGAGTGCTTTCTCCTCTTCCCACGTGGCTGCTGCGCAAAAAACAGAGCAAAAAGGGGCCCCCAAGGAGGGTCTTATGGAGGAACAGGCAGAAAAAGACCCGTCCGGGGTCTGGCCAACCCGCGCGAGGTTGCCCAACCCTGGATAGGTCCACACGCGGGCGGGGCCCCCTGCCTAGGGTCTTGCGACCCCGAAATAAACTCACCACTGGGTTCCGTAACTTGTACGAGGGAAAAGTCTGTGTGGATCATAAAACACAACTCAGGACCTACGAAAGTGATCTGAAAGCTCTCCGAATAGATCCGAAAGAATCCAGGGTCTTACAGGTGCTACTCGGATGAGGTGAGGGGGTTGGCTAGAGACATGGTTGGTGGCGAGAATAGAAGTGCTTTTCCCATACTACCCTTGCCCTCGTCTAATTTTCTGGAAGGAGGAGATAGGGTTGACTTGTTAGTTGGGCTGGTAGTGCTCTGGGAGTTGGTTTTGGATGATGCCCATATTTGACTGTTGTTGCTGAACTTGTTAAGGTTGTTGATGCTGTTGTGGCTATTGTTGTTGTTGTTGTTGTTGTTGTTGAGGCTGAGGTCTAGGAGGAGGTCTCTTGACCTTTAAGGTGGCGATGTATCACCTTATTTCATCCCAGTCTATCCCACCTTGATCATTCATGTCATAAATGTAATCTTTGGATTGGAAGCCAGTTTCTACTATGTGACCCAGTTGTTTATGGAAGACACAGTATCTGAAAGTGTCAATATTCTGGGGCCATACGGGTTCCCTGGGCAGAGTGAGTGTATTGGCGGCCATAAGAGCATTAAATACATCTGGCAGTGGTGGATATTGGGCTCTTTTAGGGCCAAGCAGCCTTCTTTGTTGTTGTAGAGGGTTGTAGTTCCCAGGGGGGAAACTTGATGGTACTGAGGAGGTGGTTGATGTTGTTGTTGGAGATGGAAGGGGTGAGGCATGTTGTTCTGGTGAAGGCTATTTTAGGGTGGAGGATGATAAGGTTGTAAATTTTGCTGGTTCTTTCAGAAGGGGAGTTGTGGTGTTTGTGGAGGCCTTACGTTGGCTAGCTGGTTAGTGGTAAATGTGCATTTATACATATTAATTTATGATTTACACACTTTATATGATCTTAAATATTAATAACTATGCACTGATCACACTAAATCATGATTTTAAATCAAAATGTGTAGTTTTATGGAATTAATAAAAATTTGATAAATAAATTTCTTTTTTTGTAGGTACTCGGAAGAGATGAATTAGCTTCGTTATTTAGTGTTCATTGGGGAATGAACAGTGTCACTTTCAAATTAGGGATAATTTCAGGAAACTAAAAAATAATCATGTAGAGAAAAATCTAGGGAATCCAAAAATATGCATAGCATGTTTTATAGATACATGGTTCCATACTTATTAAATTTTAAACAAGGGTTATTTATTAATTATACTAAAGAAAATAGCGTCTGTGATATGGTCATTAATTAATTGATAGCTAGAAGACTGTCACTATTTCAAATTTGGCAACCTTCTACACAGTTGTTAATTAATTGGTGGTCACTATCCTAGTCGCTATTTTCATGTGATCAACAGGGTGATAGATCTACATAAAACTTCAAAACAAAGATCATGGAATTTGAGATGATAAACCTGATATCATGGTTTTTATGCATGCAAGACCTATTATCATGATCTTATGCTATACTTCTTGAGAAAACCTACCTTGTTGGGTTGACAGGAGATGACGTAACCGTGAAAAATATACTGCAATAGGGCCAGCAACTGCAGCTGCAGTATACGAATGTGGAAGAAGAATATAAATGGAAGAATAGTAGCAGTAGCAATAGGTGAATAGAAAGCAGAAAATAGCTTCAGTAGCAGCACTGGCAATAATAGCTAGACACGAAGACGAAGAAGACATAGTCACTTCTTCATGGCAACCGAAGAAAGAGGATGTAGGCTTCTCCCTTCTCCTTCACACATGGAGAACAGAGGAAACATAGGGGGAAAATAAATGCTCCCAGTGGCTCCCCACGCTCTATAAGCAACAACGGATGAACCAAGAGAAGAGGAAGTAGAGTCGCTTCTCTCACGACAGCAGGGAGAAACTGGGGACGTCGATAGCATGAACAGAGCAATTAGCAGTAGTAGCCTTTGCTCGTTCGATGGGGCAGGGTATTTATAGAGAAGGAATCCAAACAGAGGTTTAGAATCCTAATGCGAATTAATTTCCCATGTAACAAATCCTAATTAGTTTAAAGTTTCCCTATTCAATCTCCTACTATCCATATCTATAGCTAATCAAAAAACATTAATCTC
>JANBPO010007906.1:0-15930 GCA_024336825.1 Amorphophallus titanum | reverse complement strand
GCAGGAGGGGGGAACACGGGGAAGGGGAGATGGGCCTGCTGCCCAATATCTCTCCTGCTGGACAGAACTGAAGCAATCTGAGCGGTACACTACACTCAGGGGTCTAAAGAGGACTCCGTTTGCGCCCAAACGAAGCTTGAGAAGTGTAGATGTACTCCTGAAAGTCCGGCGTTGTTCTGAGGTCGCAGGAGGGCGGCGCAGGCCGTGGAAGGTGACCTGTGTGAATCTGTCCTGCAGGATTTATCTGTGCAGTCGACGTGCAGAGGGTGGTGCGATCTCCACCGGACTCCGAACGATGCAAGACCAATGGGGTCGGAAGGCTGACAGGCAGATATACTTACCCTCAGAAAATGAGCACCAACGGAGCACCAATCTAGGAGTGGTTGGCACTTTAGTGGGGCTCTGGTTTCTGGGCAAACAGCCAGACAGGTCGACGATGGCCGTGGTGGAATTTCTTCTGCTGAAGTCAGAACGGGACGAAACCACATGTCGTCGAGGGGCACAGCTTTGGTGAAGACGCCTTGCACCGAAAACCAGCAGAGGAAGGCGTGCCAAGGCTGACAGGTCTGCTGCAGGTTCTGGGCAGACTGGGTCACACCGGTCAGGTGCAGTCGTAGGAGAACAGACGCCCCGAGCTGTGCTGACATCAAAAATGGACGGGACCACCTCTGGAACGTAGAGGTCTCAGAGAATAACAAACTCTCAGAAGAGAGTTCAGGCTGAATCATGTTTTAGAAGTCAGTGTAGTCTCTGCCAGACGGTCCTCAGATTCTGGCTCGAATTTGGCGCAGTCGTACGAGAATGGACGACGTGATCTGTGCCGAAGTCGAATCAAGGCAGGACCACTTCTGGAGCGAAGAGGGCTCGGAGTAGAACAACGCCACAGAGGGGGACTTTTGCTGATTTACGCTGTGGACATCGGGGTAGCCTCTGCAAGCCAATCCTAAGATTCTACCTTGAATCTGTGAACAGCAGATCAAGGTTCCACTGATGCTGAGAGGTGGGCGACGTCGGGGGAACTCCGGGGCCACCGTGGATGAACTTGGGAGAGGGGGAGGCGAGTACAGGGCATGGGCGAGCGGCGCATTCATTACGGAATGACTTGTTCGGCGGTGCGGCGCCGTCTTAGTCACAAAGTGCTCACACTAATACTTGTGGGGTTGAAATGGCGCGCCTATGGGCATTGGGGCGCGCCGTTTCAACCCATTCCAGGTTGCATGGAAGAAGAGGGGCACGCCGGGTAAGGGGCCAAGGAGCAAGGGCGCGCCGTTTCAATGCAATGAAGGGAGGGGGGCGCGCTGGTTAAGGGCGCGCCGGTTAAGGGCGCTCCGATTAAGGCCCTCATCGCACCATTTCAAGGCTTTTTCGTGCCGTTTCAAGTGCCGAACGGATTCTTTTCAAAGTCACGACCCTTTATACGAATGCCGACACTCTTGGGATGTTTTAGTTGCAGCGCATGGTATCCGAAATGTTTCATTTGCCATTTCTGACCTTCGATCCGCGACTTTGCATGACTGTCGACATGTGCCGAAACCCCGGCTCTTCTTTGATTCACCTCTCGGCATGACCGATCATAGATATCTTCTGCCCGGGGGCTCCTTTAATGGGTAGCGGGCTGCCGAGTGACTTCTCATCCTGATCAGATGAAGTATGAGTTTATTCGGCCTTCCCGCCTTCGACTCGCACGTAGGCGCGAGTGCCGCGTATGCCGTGGGAGCCTTGTCGTCATTTTTTGATGTCCACAAATGCCCCCCACTCGCGAGTGGCGCAAGCGAGGAAGGAGTGCGCGGGGCCCGCGAGTGTAGAGTTCTTCGAGGAGATATTTACTCTTCCTAGCTGGTGAGGTGCTGGTCCGATGCTATTTTATGGGAGAGCGCTCACTCCTTCAACGAAGGGATGAGGGAACCGCTCCACCCCGTGTGCCCACGGGCCAAGAGTCAATCTGGTCATCGACTCGGACGGAAGGTCCGAGCCGAGGCAAAGGAGTTTCTTTTTTGTTCATCGACTTGGACGGAAGGTCCGAGTCAAAGCAAAAGAGTTTTTTATTCGTCGACCTGGACGAAGGGTCCGAGCCGAAGCAAGAGAATTCTTTTTTGTTCATCGCTCTGGACGGAAGGTCCAAGGATCGGCGGATAGAATCTGCTCGACTGGGCAGGAGCTTCAGTTCGGAGATAGTAACAAGTTTAATCCAATAGTTACTAATAATATGTTTAAGGGTACACTTAGAGGCAGAGTTAGAAACACATCTAATATTCCAAAAAATGGCGGGACAAATCATGAGGAGGAATAACCCGACGAGTCCAACGCAGCCTTAAGCTGTGACTTGGTTCACATACTCTTTTTAATAGCCAACTGGCCAACCTTCTTTAATGGAACTGCATGCATGAGAGCATTTTTGGTGGAGGCAACCCGAGAAACCACTTATGGAAATATAGCATTCTGAGAAGGAAGCGTATCCGGACCTGCTCCCTCAGACTCACTGTGGCAGATTTGCTCATGGCATAGGGAATCCTGTGCAAAGGAACCCGAGGGCAATGCACCATTCACGTCACCGGGCAATGAAAATGCCAATGGTTGAATGTTGGACCCAATCGCCCTAAGACTGACCACGTCAACTGAATTGCACTGCTCCTGAATGCCACCATCAAGTTTTGGAGTAGCAAAACCATTGGAAGTCGAAGGAGGCTGAGTCCCCTCCTCATGGCCATGTGGGACAATAACCACGCCCGAAGAAGCTTGATTCACCAATGACTCCTGAGGGCACAAATGTGTACCTCCCATCATATCAGATGGAGCGTTCTCTTTAATACGCCAAACCTTGGCCGTCGAGGCTACAGGCTCCACCATCAGAAATGAACCCTCCTGTGGAGTAGTGGTGACGGCTCGAGGTCATCCCTGCGTCCCTGAAGGCCCAAGAGGTATCAGAAGAAGTGTCTCTGAGTCTACTTCGCATCGGTGATCATCTCGCCTTCATCCGACTTCGTGGCTGTCTGGGGGAACCGATCTACCCCGACTGCGCAGAAGAGCCCCAGTCAGCAACCTGAGAACAATTGCAGATGCTGCCACAACTAGTGGTCTGAAGATTTGATGACGGGACTTGGCTGACACGTTCTTCGATGAGTCTTCTTCCTCCTCCAAGAAGCGGGGCTCCGTTCGGCCACCGGATCAAATTCTTCTCTCTTTTCTGCAAACAAAAGTCACTAGCCACCCGATGTTCTGAGATGCTTACGAGGGGTGCATGCGCAGCCAATTGTACTCTAATGGTTTCCTCTCTACTAAGAGTTTCCATGTCGAGTGACCTCCCACTAGATAGTGCTTTCCTAGGTGCGCATGTGCTTACTACTAAGGAGAGGTAGGGAGCAGGCCCAACAAGATAATTTTTAGGTTTGTTACTGTAGGGCCCCTTACTTTTGTGCTCGAGTTTGGGATGGGGGAAAAATTAGCTAGAGGACCTGACTTAGAGTAGTAAGTCTATGTATGCACACGTGGTTGGGGACTTTGGATGCATGCCAACGAGCACGACCCCAACTAGTCCTTGTTCTTTGGTTCCTTGTACGGTGTCTCTGTTTTCACCTGGGGTGAGTAGGGTGACACCTAAAGCTACAGACTAAGTCATCAGTGGATGCATCCAGCCTTACTTCTAGTGGGTAGTTCTCCCATCACGCAAGAGGAGACTCTATAGACTCAAGGTTCTAGTTTCCCAAAAGATAGGTCGTGGTTCTCCGAGTGATTTATGTGTGCTTTTCCCGACGTTGAGGTCGAGAGTTCCTTACAGATTCGGCATGGTTTCACCCGTATATAGAGTAGTGTTCACGATGGTGAGGTCATAACCGTACCTCTAGACTGTGTGGTCTAGGCAGAGGCCTTCGTCAGTAAGGTTGGGCCTGTACGATAGAGGTGTCATGGTGTTTCCTTCAGGAGCATGGCCATGATTTCACTGGTGGTTCGATGGTTCTGGCTGCGAGGTCGGAGTTACTTTCCGTTAATAATAGGAGTAGCATAGAGAGTTAGGTGTCCACTACCTTCTTCTGTTATTGTTATTGTTATGATCACTATTTCTGTTGTTATGGTCTACTATCATTGTTTCATGGTGGGGATCCGTGGGATCTCTACTGAACCAATAAGATGAGACTCCCCCTTTCTTTCTAGGTGTAACGGTTCCTCCTTAAGGTCAGAGGATTGGTACAACTATTCATAGTTACCAGCCTACTAGAGCCAGGGTGAGCCCAAGGATTAAGTATGATTTCTGAGATCTCAGCTCGGAGAGGTTCCTTGGCGGAGGTAGCTCCTGAATGGCTTTGATCTTTGCGGGGTCTATTTCAATCCCCCGGTATCTGACAATAAAGCCCAAGAATTTATCACTTGTCACTCTGAACGTGTACTTCATGGGATTCATCTTTAGTTCGTATTGCTTAAGCCTCTGAAATATGACTCGGAGGTCCTGTAGATGGTCTTCTTTTTTCTTGGTCTTGACCACTAAATCATCTATGTAGCACTCGACCTTGTGGTAGAGCAGCTCATCAAATATCCTGGTCATCGCCCACTGATATGTTGCACCAACGTTCTTCAGTCTGAACGGGCATCCTTTTGTAGTGGTAGATGCCTTTGGGGGTTTTGAAGGCAGTATGGACCCGGTCATGTTCCGCAATCCATATTTAGTTATATCCCGACAACCCGTCCATAAACAACAGAGCTTCGTGGCCAATTGTGGCATCGACTATGACTTCCATTATTGGCATCGAAAAGTCATCTTTAGGGCTTGCTTTATTCAGATCTCAGAAGTCTACAAATATCTGGATCTGTCCATTCTTCTTTTTTACGGGCACAATATTAGCTAGCCACGTGGTGTATTAGTTTTCTTCAACGAAACCCACATCAATGAGCTTGCCTACTTCTTTGCATATCTGAGTGATGAGTTCTGGCATCATGCGCCGTGGCGGCTACTTTACCGGCTCGACCTCAGGGTTTATAGCTAGCTCATGCTGTGAAACTGCGGGGCGGAGTCCTGACATTTCCTTGTAGGTCTAGGCAAAGCAATCCCAGTATTCTTGTAGCAACTAGACATATAGCTTCTGTTCTTCAGTAGATAGTTGGGCACTAAAGAAGGTCGGCCTAGGATCATCTTCAGTTCCCAAGTTGACTTCTATCAGCTTAACGATCGTGGCTTGGCCTCCGTCTTCTATGTTCGGAGGTGCTGGCTGGAGAGCAACAAAGTCTGGAATATCATACTCAAGCTCGAGTACCTCGAGCCTTTTATCTTGTTTTACCCAGACTTCATCTAGAGTTTCTGATTCAGCTGGTGGTGGCTATAGATGCACCACACACATGGGATGGATTTTTGACCCTCTTTCAAGCCAAATACTTCTCCGAGCATGTTAAGGAGAGGAAGGCGGCTGAATTTACATCACTACGTCAAGATATGATGACAGTGGCAGAATATGAGCTACAGTTCTCTCGCCTAGCACCCTATGCTCAGCACCTAGTGAGCACTGATCTCTTAAAAGTAAATCGCTTTATGGACGGGTTACGTCCCATTTTTATCCAGCAACTTGGCCCACAAAACATTCGGACCTGTGCGAAGATGGTCCAACGGGCACACTTATGTGAATGGACCCTCGAGAAGGTCGTTATACTTAAGGGTAAAGTGGAGGAGCCGTGCCGAAAGTTTGATCGATGAGGCAAGAAGCAAGAAAAATTCAGCATCACCTATAATTGTCGAGATAGTAGGAAGAGATCTCGGAATGGACACGGCAAGGATGAACATTGGAATAAGAAGTTCAAAGAAGAAGAAGATAAGAAAGTCCAGGCAGCTTGCTCATTTTGTGATAAATTCGGTCACGTGGCCGAAGAATGTTGGAAGAGATTAGACGCATGTCTACGTTGTGGAAGTCGGGAGCATCGTATGCCTACCTGTCCATTAATGAAGGAGCAGCCATCCACGAGAAGCAATGGTGGATAGAAGCGGTAGGCCAGATTGAATGTCGTATTGGAAGATGAAATAACAAAGGAAGGAGAGCTTATTAAAGGTACAATTCATTTTCACTCCCATCCTACTTTTGTGCTATTTGATATAGGTGCTACTCATTCCTTTATTGCTAGTTCCTTTGCAAAGACTTTACTTATTTCACCAGTTCCCTTACCATCGGATTTAACCATAGTTACTCCTCTAGGGTCAGGAACAAAATTGAAAACCTATTTCCCTAATAGTGAAGTTACTATAGAGGGACACAATCTTCCCGCTAATCTAGTATGCCTTGACATAGAAGGCTATGATGCTATCCTAGGAGTTGATTGGATGGTAGACCATGATGCCTATATAAATTGTCACAGTAGGATAATTTCCTTCTGGAAGCCTGGTCTTCCCCGATTTTCAAAATGCTATCCATTTTGCATATATTTACTTTGGGTTCCAATAGAACAATGCATTTAATGTTATATGTTCTAATGAGAAATTTAACACGACCAATGGAGATGTCATTCCCTATGCCTCTGATATTCCAAATAATGTAATTCGTTAGGCATGTAGAGTATCAGGAATGTTACCCGTGGATCCAGACCTAGTCATGGACCTGGTGATGACTCCTGGGCACTGAAAATGCATGTCCCGAACATTATTAATAGTAGCAGAAATTGCTATTTCCTGTCTTCGAGCGTAGACCTCAGTTGGCTACAGGGAATCCAATTTGGACACTAAATTGATATCTTGCTCTGCCAGGGAGGACTGAGAATCCATAATCGGAAGCTCAAAAAAAGGGGCAATGGCGCCCAAAGAGGCAGCAATTTCGGTTGAAGGGAGCTCCATAGGAGGAGTAAGCAAGGCATCCTTGACAGCCAAATTAGCGTTCACAAGCAGTAGATTGTCATGAGTTGTTCCAAAATTTTTCAAAGAGGTCAACTCAGGCCTTGAACCACCAACTTCCAAAGAAAGAGAGGAGTGGAGCCGAGTAGGGACAGACCCTTCAGGATTAGTGTTTGGTTTGCTCACTTCATCATCTCCCACTGCTGCATCTCCCAATGGAATATGACATTGCTACTTTTCCTGAATAACCAGAACAAACTGAGCTGGATTAACCTGTTCCAATCGATTTGGAGTATCCTTAGCCGGACAATGACCAGAGCTAATTTTCAAGGGATCCACAGGAGGATTGATACTGATTATCTCATCCTTTTTAGATGTAACTGGTTGCCAAAATACTTTGGGCTTTGAAGGGATACGAGGGTAGGATCCAGCACTTTAGTCGAAGGGGGCGCAATTCTCTTCCCTTTACAGTCTTCCTTAATGTGACCAAGTCGGGAACAAGCTGAACAGAAGGTCAGGAGCTCTGGGTATAAACATCTTGCTAGGCACCACCTCCTAGGAAACCTATCCATACCCTAGAAGGAGGAGGTTTCGAAACATCCAGCTCCGCACATACACGAGCAGCCATGGCATTGAGCGATATAATTATTTGCTGCTTTATCTTGAAGTTCAATGCGCTCACACATACCTTTCTTTCCCTTCGGAGCTTTACTGCTCTTGGGAGGCCTCTCAGGATCCAAGTGGTATTAGGTTTACCTGGTATCCGTGATCTGGGTCGCCACAACTATAGCAGTCTCAGATCGAAAATGATCCACGGTAGGCACTACCACTATAGTAGTCTCAGATAAAACAGAAAGATGGAGAAGGTGAACAGATTATTCTAGACTCGGGATAGACACCAGGAGACATTCAGCAGTATTGCAACATGAGAGGATGTAATAAGTAACCAACACTAAATTCATTCATCACTTCAAAGATTTCACAAAGGCATTCATTATACAACGATGAGATAACCCTTTATCACCCGACATGGGCTTCCACGGACAAACCATGCCATATCTCGATGAGGGAGACAGGGGAAGATACACAGGAACCTATCCCTAGTAAGACCACGGAGAGATGTTGGATGTCAGGCTCATATCATCGCCCTCCACCTCTTGAAAACAAAAGGAAATTATAGAAGAAAAGAAAAGGGAAGGAATCTATTACATATGGTGCGTCGGATGAAAACCCACCTTTGACCTTAAAAATAGAGTATTATGATTCCTCAGACCACTCCCTTCTCAAGCTCTTTGGTCGACAGATGACTCTTCAGAAGCCCTCTCTCCCCTCCTGGAACTCTCCATGTGAGATCCTCTCGCCTACTTTTTTTCCTCAATTCTCCTTTTGCCTCTCTTTACCCCACCGGATTGGGCATTTTTATAGTGAGCTTGTAATCCGGCGTGGGCGACCCCTTCCTGCACCATTCTACCAATTTTTGGCACGCCATTTTTGATTTTCTCCCTTTTTTTAGCTTTATGTGTATTGCGCCATTTTAGCCCCTTCACACCTCTTCAACATTTTACGCGTCGATTTAAGGCACGTCGTTTCATACGGCGCCGTTCCAGCATAGGCCGCGCCGTTTTAATGCCTCTTTTGGCAGTTTGTTTGGACTGAGCTTGCTAGTGGGCTTTGGACTGGGTCCAGAGGCTACCTCGACATAAATCTCCTGGACATTCACATGCACACACCAAAAGAATTTCTCGTCATTATTGTGGTAAAATTGGGCACATAATGCGTGACTGTCGTGCTTTGAAGAATTATGAATCAAGAACAAGCAAGAATAGGAGAAACAATGCAGGAAGCACTGGCAAAGGAAAAATCTACGCCGCGAGGAAGTATGCTCAGCACACACCCGTTCAGAAGCCAAGAGATGGCTTGATGCATCGATGCATCCCTCAAGATAGGTCGACGCACCCTAAGACCGCTAGAAGAAAAATTCCTCCTTGTTGGTTTCACTATGGAAAGATTGGCCACATAGTCAAGGACTGCTGGCATCTGAAAGGAAGGACCCACTCTCATGCCAAAAAGGGTAACTTCCATGCTCATTCCCAAAAGCTCAATGCCCATGCACACAAGAGAAATGGGAATTATCATGTGTGCTACTTTTATTGCGATGAGTATGGTCATATCCTTGATAACTGTCATTGGATAAGAAGTGATGAATTGATTGCGAAAAAGAAAAGAAATTTGCATGCTAGGCATGTTGCTGACCATCAAGGATCCAAGAAAACTTGGGTACCTAAGATTTCCAAATGAGAACTTTGGGTGCAGGGTGCCTTGGAGCTGAACAAAAGATCAGCTGAAAATGGAAGCTCAAGACATAGGTTTGTAAATAAGTCCTTCCTTGAATTCATGTCTACATCTGTGGAATGGTTACTCTTCTAGTTACAACATTTAAGTATTCTTCTTGCCTTCAGTAAAACCATGCAAGTCTGAAAACCTCTCTTTTGAACATCTGAAATTCCCCTAGGACCAAAATTGAAAATCTTGTTGTGAGAATAATTGAGTTTTTGGTATATCAAAAGTTGTATGTTGGAATGATCAGTTAAGCCTATCAGGCAGATAGTACTTTGCGTGAGGTGATCTTCTGATCTATGTTCTCCATCTCATACCAGAAATCAGAGACCTCTGATGCTTGATTCATGAAAAATCTGTTATTCTGAATGAATCAATCTCATGCTGAAATTGTTGATAGTGGAATTGATATGATGATGAGTGGATGAAATGCACTTTTTTAAAAAACGTGGGTGGTATCACTATCATATAAAAGGAAAAAAAATGAGAGATGTACAAGTATAGACATTAAGTTCCAAAAAACCCCAGTACAAGAAGAGGTCAAACCAAGACAGTGTGGGGCACTCTAACCCCCACAACAAAACAAAAAGAGAAGAGTTTGGGGAATTCACATTACAAAGGAGCTCCGCCCATTCCCTCACTCTATCACAAATGAAGGAGACAAATGTGTCCTCAACTCTAACCTCCCTCCTGCTCTTATTCCGTCCCCCCCCCACAAAACAAAGACCAAAGGGTGGCATGGAGAATCAACCACCAGATGGTTCTATCACCTCTAAGAAGTCAACTTCTGCCTCAGTTCCCAATAAGGTGATGCACCTCTCTCTGATGGCCGACAACACACTGGGTCCTCCTAGCAAGCTCCGCCCACACCACCTGTGAGTAGGTACAGCCTACAAACAAATGATCCAAGGTCTCGTCCTCCTCTCCACATAAGCAACAAGTTGACTGTATGTCCGGAAGGAACTGGAGCAGCCTATCCCGAGTGGGTAACCTCCCGTGAGAAATCACTAGGATGAATTGTTCTTGGGGGAATGAAACCCCCATTGGTAATATATTTTGAATGACAGACATATTGATGGTGTATGAACTAGGAAGAATAAAAAGTAGGTATAAGTTAGTGCAAGAAGATGGGATTGAGGCCATAGTGCAGGCCTCATGTTAAGTACCAAAAGTGCTTCAAGTAAAAGGCGCCCTCTACCAAGGATATTCCTCATAGGGTGTTTGAGGACACTTTTTCTTGTAGTTCATCTCTTAAAATTTATTTTGAAGAAGAAAATGAGATTTAACCCTGTTTGGAACTACCTCTCCTAAATTTTAGGGAGAAGTCAAGCTCTTCACAAAACTTCTCCCTGACAAGAAAAAACAACAAGTCTTGCCTGTTTTTATTTTAAGAATGCTCTCATTGTGCCCATATCTCTAATCCTTCTCCTCCTCAGGTCTTCTATCCATAAACATGCATGATTGGACCTTCTACTGCCAAGTTTGCATAACGCACCGGGACTCATGCGTTATGGAAACGACAAAGATGAGGTCAAAATGTGTAAATGAGACATAGTTTTGGAAATTAATTTGAATGGAGCATACTTGGGTAAATATTTTTTAAAAATAAATATAAAAATTCCCTAATTTGGATGAGTGTATCCATTAAGCCATCAATCAATCAAACCAAGTACTGCTCGAGTTCTAGTGCAGTGTTAAACTTCACATTTGTCATTAATCGCATGTACCAGTGCCGTAACTAGCTGTTCTATAGGCACCATGCGTGACCGATCGATTTAATTGGAAGCCAAACTTTGACGCGGTACATGCACTTAATGCTTTCTTGGGTGGGCACCCATCACCTCTGACGACAAGGACGTCCTCGGATTCTTCTCTCTCAAAGGCCGTTTTCCCATTACAGCTAACCTCAATTAATAAGAAGACGACGACCCACATATAGACCCATATATATACATGTGTATATATCACTAAAGTTTGATCCATGAATTAATTATTGAGGGGAGAGCAGATACGTCCCATCCGTGGATGTTCAGAATAAAAAGCAAGTGCGTAAGCGATGTTGACAGACTTGACTGGTTGTACTTGTTGAAATATTAAGGCCGCGTTTGTCAACACAACAAACATGTAACTTGTGCTGAGTATCCTCCAGTCGTACGAGCATGTGTCATTGTCAAATTTTACAATGGTGAATAATCTTTATAACCTTCCTATCCTCAGCTTATCAAGATTCCCCTCATCCGACTCTTCCTGTGTCTGGGCGAGGAACCGACATTTTATAAAGCGCCGCTCAAAAGCCCATGCATACTGTCCCGTTTGAAGAGGATTAATATTGATCGAAAATTAATTGCTCAAAAATCGCTGCCACAAGTGTTGACAAACGCGGCCTAAACCTAACTTGACCAAATTAGTCCGGAGGTATTAATAACGTAAGTGTAGGGGCTAGCGAGGCCCATTGATTAACAACAACGAACGGTACGACTCAGAGGCGGAAGAAGAGGGTGACATCTGGTGGATACCAAGATGGAATTGAGACTGAATATTATTTGTCAGTCAGACCACGGGTTAGCATGTGGATCGAGGTCTGCTCACTCGGGACTCGAATCGGCACGGAAGAAATTACCGGCTAGGTCTCAGATGATGAACGGTCCATCATTAGCCGCTCAAGGATGCACGGCTAAGTCCCAGCCACGCGTGGGAGAAGGACAGTCCAACCTGCCCGTCCACCAATCCCAACGGTGAGAAACATGAACGGTCGGAAACTAGCCACTCAGGAGAAGGGCAGCTAGGACCCCGCTGTTCTAAGGCATGGGCGGTCCCACCTGGCCTGCTCATGCACGAGGATAAACGGCCAGCCAATGGCTGCTCATGGGACATGCAGACATACCCTAGCTGCTCACCCCAAACACTGCGTAACGGTAACAACCAACGGTCAGAAACTCACGGGATGCACGGTCGATCTCGGGCCGCTCATGGGATGAACGGTCAACCACTGGCCGCACCTCCTCTAACGGTAAGAACACAAGTGTGATTGGGACCTAGCTGCACAAGGGAAGGGCGGCTAGGAACTCACCGCACAAGGCATGTGCGGTTTGACCCTGGCCGCACAACCTGCCAACGCACCAGGTGGCGTATGGCCAGATCCTGGCCGCACGAAGGGTCATACAGCTAGACCCTGGCCGTGTGTAGGGATATATGGCTAGCCCCTAGCTGCACACCCCAAGCACTGCATAATGGTCAAAAACAACGATCAAAACCTTGGGAGATGGCCGGTTACCTTGGGGCCGCACATGGGGACATGCGGTCCCACGATAGACCGCTCAACCCCGCTGCGCGCCGAGCCTGACTCGTAACGCACCGAGCCGATGGGCGGCCAGGATAGGACCGCACAAGGGATGCGCGGGCCCTGGTTTGACCGCACATCGCTCACTGGCACGAAAATGGTAAACCTCGTCGGAATCGCCCATTTCGGCCCCAAATCGAGCCCCACGAAGGAGAAAATGGTGGGAAAAGAATCCTCAAGCCCCCTAGCATGCTTCTATACCCTTGAAACGCAGAATCGTGACGTGAAACGGCAGATCGGGCGAACTCACCCCGTGACATGATTTTCTGTCTTGGTTAACTACGCAGAATCGGAGAAAAAATTTTCCCACCTTAACCAGTGGAACTTGTCCACCTCCAGGATTTCACCCCCCGTGCCCTCGGGGTCAGAAATAGATCGGGCCTCCCCACAGGGGCATTTCTACGATTTGGCTCCACACCCTTCTATGGCAGCAGTGTCCCTATGGTCCACAATTTGTCTTATACCATAATGGGTTGTTGGATTATGGGGTCCAGCGTCTCCCTTAGGGATTTGTTATCCCACATGGATTATGGGGTCCATGTGGGACATCGGTGCTTGACAGCCCAACCCGTCACATGGGTTATGAGGTCTAGTGCGAAGCCCCTCATGCCCGTCCATAGCACGTCATAGACGTGGGGCTCTGTGCTACCATAAGGAAATACGGTTCCGCCTTTGCTACAAGCTCGAGCTTTTAGCGCAACCGTAGGGGCTTGATCGTGTAAACTAGTATCAGAGCGAGGTCACAGGTTCAAATTCCCTGGGTGTCATTGGGGGGGAGATTGTTGGATTATAGGGTCCAGCATCTCCCTTAGGGATTTGCTGTCCCACATGGATTATGGGGTCCATGTGGGACATCAGTGCTTGACAGTCCAACCCGCTGCATGGATTATGGGATCCATGTGCGAAGCATCTCATGCCCGCCCACAGCACGTCATAGACGTGGGGCTCTATGCTACCATAAGGAAATACGGTTCTGCCTTCGCTACCAGCTCGAGCTTTTAGCACAACGATAGGGGCTTGATCCTGTAAACATATTGCTGGGTTCGTTGCGCTCCCTTTTTATCTTTGGTATTGGTTTTGATGAAAATAAAATATTCTATGCCTTGCGTGTGTGTTCAAATGTTGTCGATAATGTCCATTGATGCTTTAGGTGCTCACTGTTGATTATCTTTCTTTGCAGGGTTGAAATGCATGGGTCATTCATAAACATTTTCGATAGTCTTCAATATCATGAATGTGGTACTTGCATATTTATCATGGGACACTTGAGGTGTATTACATTTGGTTGCATGATGCTCATATCTTGCTTAAATGAATGTGGTTCATGTATCGTGTTGTGGTGGTTGTGGGCGTGGGAAGTGGTGCTCAGTTCTGAAGTTTAGTGCAGTCAGAACTAAGGGCTATGAAGGTGGACAGGGTAAGTAGAGAAAGGGGGCTTAGAACATTGAAAGAAAATTCTGGGCGAGGGTTTTGGACGTGAATAGACAGTGCTCAAAATTTCAGGGCATTTGGAGATGTTTTTTGGGACGTCCCTTTGGAGGGGTTTGGGCACTGTCTTGGCAGGGCTGCATAGGGACAATCTGCGCAGCCAAAATAGCTATGAAGACAACTTTGTGCACAGAAGGAATTTTGGCGTGAGATTTTCCAGCGGTGTGGGGGACAGGTAGAGGAAGAATAGTTGTGAAGGGGTGGAGGGGGTTTGAGAACAGGAAGAAGGCGTACCACCCTTGTGTTCAGGGTTCTGATTTTCTACAGATCTGCACAGAGGTAGTCTGCGCAGAGAAAATGATTACCAAGGTAACTTTTGCTACTGGATGAATTAGGGCATGGGATTTTTAGGGAACGTGGGGGGCAGAGAGAGGGAGAGAAGCTATGAGGAAGTTGATGGGATTTGAGGACGGGAGAGGGGCATGCCAACCTTATCTTCTGGGATCAAATCTGCAGACAGATAGTCAGGGATGGGGCGCTGGACAACAGGGGTCTTCTCCTCCAAGCTCACAGCACATCCATGGTCCCTGAACTCCAGACTTGAGGGGAGGTAGGGGAGGCTGCCTCCCAATAGTTGGAGCAGCAAGAGACCTGCAAGAGAAGGGGCTAGGGTGTTGCACCCTAAAGGGAGAGGGAGAGGGGGCTAGATGGGTGTCACACCCAAGAGGAGGGGAGGTGGGGAAGGAAGCAGCCAACACAATTCTTTCTCAAATTAATTCTTCATTAGCTCCTCCAAGGAGGAAATACATGACAACATATAGGAAAACCCCAAAAGTATGGGTTCCATTTTCCCTCCTTAACATTTGAATTTGAACCCACTTGAAATTTGAACCCATTTGAAATGCATTTAAAACCCAAAATAAATGCTGTCCCCTAGCATTTAAAATCCCACATAAATGTTGCCATGAGTATGGGTCATTAGAAAAAAGGCCCAAAGTATTATTTGTGCACGCCAGGTCGCGTGCGGGGGTGTGTGTTCGGTGACCGGATTGAGGGATGGGATAAGTCAATAGGGGATATGATGCGGGATGGATAGCGGACATGACCGATTTGAATGCGAACCTAGGACTCTAGCTCACGACTCATCCCACTCGAGGGAAGTGTGCAGATCTGCGCGGTTGAGAAATCGGTAATGAGTCGAGGGTGTCAGCTCTCTCACGTGCCCGGATCAGGTCACGGGACGGTGATGCTCACTCACTCACAACGGTAATAAAATTAACGGGCTAGAATTCTACCACACTCATGCAGAGGCATACAAAAATATATGATAAAAGCAAATTCCAAGAGGGTTAGAGACGATACCTTCACGCTATCGGGCGTGGGGAAGGCGATCCAAGCCAAGTATCGTACTCCGGTACAAACGAGTTAACAATAATTACAAAAATGCAATTCACTGCCCACTCCACGCAGGGAGGTAAAGGGCTACAGTGAGACCTGGGAGTATCACCCTTGGGTTGACGGGTGGCTTCTGGGGCAACTCTGACGGTTCCGACACGCTGCTACTCGGGTGGCAGCTTATTGTCTCGAACATGTTCTTCTGTTTCAGAAATGCGCAACTCAGCAAGAAAAATTGCTGCGATCATCACGGACGTCGGATCGACGCAAACCCAGCGCCGTTACGGAGTTAGCTTAGAGATATACGACCACCTGGTGTTACAGGAATTTTCCTATCTCTTTAGTTTCTTTGGTGGAATTCATAACCGATGGACTGACAGACTCAGGAAATACTGGACAGATTGGGATCTGCCTGAAAATATGGGTTGACCGAAGGTCAAACGATGGATTTTGGACTTGAAATTTTTATGGACGGTATAGGAGGAAGTAAGGAACACGAGGGGCTTGTTCTGATCTTCGCTTGTTGTAACCCTGCAGATAAATGGCAGCTCCTCGTGGTTCCTCTTCTCCTGTTGCCGGTGCCCGTCGTGCCTCACTGCCCCCGGTGCCGGTCGTTACTTGGCTTAATGTG
>JANBPO010007889.1:0-20657 GCA_024336825.1 Amorphophallus titanum | reverse complement strand
CCCGCGATTGCCGGGGGCGGGGGGGGGGGAGTTTCCTGTTGAGAGACGGTTATCCCGGAGGTAGCCGAATCCCTGACAGGTCTTACGGCGCATGTGGGGCGTGCTCGCCCTTAGTAGAGTAGGAACCGTCATCGTGGTAGGTAACGTTCGATTGTCAGAGGATCATTCGGCAGTCATTGCGCTAGGGTCGAATCTTGCCACACTGGCGAATCCAAGGATGATCCGCCTTGGGTGGTCTGTTGTGGGCCAAACGGCTGTCGGGGCTAGCTGGGCACGTCGTGGATCGCGGGTCATGTTGGACTTGAGGTAGATGGGCCTTACGTGGGCTGAGCTAGATTTACCCTCCTCACTATCCCCCCTACTCTCAGATGCCGAGTACTTTTTAGGATCTGAGAGTCAAGTTTGAGAGGGCGCGTTGAAGGGCAGTTTTGAGGGTGGTCTCCTCATGTGCCCAAATTGGTGACCTCGGCCATGTGCTTGGCATGCACGGCATCTCGGGCAGGTGGTGCCTCTGTAATCTATTGGTCACCAGGGGCCTTTGCCTTGTTAGAGGTATCAATTCGCCTGAGTTGCGCGGGAGTTGGAGGCCGGCGAGGCTATGCGGAAGAGGTTGGAGTTCCAGGGTGCCGAGCTCCGAGCTCGTCAGGCAGCGCAAGAGGCTGACTGTACCAAGCTTCAGGAGTGGCTTAAGCTACGGGAGTGAGTCCTCGCCGACGCCGAGTGTGATAGGGGTGCCTTCTGCGCTTAGGTCCAAGCAGTGGAGGAGACTTTCCAGGAGGTGACCAAACTAGCTGAAGCGGCTGAGGCTTGGTCTCTTTGGCTGGGGGATTTGGCTGACGTCGCCGAGCTTCTCGCTCGGGAGGCAGAGTCGCGGGTCGAGGGGCTGCGTGTGTTACTGCAAGTCGCGCAGCCTGGAGACAGTGGACCGCCATCTCTCTTCTTAGGCGTAGATGCCATTGAGGTCTTACGGCCCAGCCCAGGATCATGGCCTTTAGGAGGGTCGGGCGACTGCTCTTTAGACTGCGGATGCCGACCGGGGCATCCTAGTGTCGTCCCTCGTTCTTCCACTGACGCCATTCGAGTCGGAGGGCGGTGACGGCAAGGAGGAGCTTGGCGAGGAGGAGCCGAGTAATGGGGATCAGGCTGCTCGGGCCGAGGCGGTGATGGAGAAGGAGTTGGTCAATCTCTTAGATGATGCTCCACCTTCTGCGAGAGTGCCAGGGGTCTGAGACCGCGAGTCAGACAGCGCTGCTGGTGTCGGGGCGAGCTCTTGAGCAAGTTCTCGCCATCTCTTCTTTTGCTTTCAGCTTCCTATGTACCGAGTTCTTCTTTTTTGGTTCTATCAAGGTACGTCTGAATAGTCAGCCCCTGTCTTGTACGCTTCCTTGTATTTTGACGTGGGCTCATGATGCGTTTGGCCTCCGATGCTTATGCGCGGCTGGTGGTCAACTTTGTATGTTTCCCTTTGGCTAGGAAGTTGCTACTCTTTTGTTTCTAGGGGAGTACGGGTGTTCACCCCTTGGGAGCGTGAACACTACCATCGTTTCTGAGGGGAGAAGGAGTGCTCGCCTCTAAGGGCTCGTGGGATACCTTCGCTTCTGAGGGGAGCAGGAGTGCTCGCCTCTAGGGAGCCTGTGGGCTACTTTCGTTTCCAAGGGGAATAGGAGTGCTCGCCTCTAGGGAGATCGGAAGCTACCTTCGTTTCTGAGGCCTCACCTCTAGGGAGCTCAGAAGCTATCTTCATTTTTGAGGGGTTGCCTCTAGGGAGCTCGGAAGCTACCTTCATTTCTAAGGGGAGCAAGAGTGCTCGCCTCTAGGGAGCACGTGGGCTATCTTCATTTTCAAGGGGAGTAGGAGTGTTCGCCTCTAGGGACCTCGTAAGCTACCTTTGTTTTCAAGGGGAGCAGGAGTGCTCGTCTCTAAGGAGCCCGTAGGCTACCTTCATTTCCAAGGGGAGCAGGAGTGCTCGCCTGTAAGGAGCCCGTGGGCTACCTTCGTTTCCAAGGGGAGCAAGAGTGCTCGCCTCTAAGGAGCCCATGGGCTACCATTGTTTCTAAGGGGAGCAGGAGTGCGCACCTCGAGGGAGCCCGTGGGCTACCTTCGTTTCCAAGGGGAGCAGGAGTGCTCGCCTCTAGGGAGCCCGTGGGCTACCTTTGTTTCCTAGCTTTGGCTCATAAAGTCCGAGCTTTGTTACGCCGTCTGAGCTTAGTTGTGTCAGGCACGACTCTCAACTGGCCCCGCTCAACAAGCTCTTCTACCAAGATGGCAATACGTACTAGAGGTGGTAGTCGATGATGCTAGGAGGGATAGGGAGTCTGCCCAGATGTTCTCTTCCCTTGGTATGTGTGCTACCTCTGGGATGTAGCTTTGGCTTTCTTCTGCTCGGATAACATCACTCCAATTCGGAGTGTTTTGCTCGGAGCCTCCCCTGCCTTGGGGGAGATATAGGTCTTCCGCTGGGGTGCTTGTACTCAGACCCGGGTTATCCATCCTCGCCTTCTCCTCGGGCGGGGCCTCCTTGGTTTGCCTCGCCCTATTTTGAGGTCTTAAGAAGGTCTCGTCTCATGCTGTAGTCCCAAACGTGATACGACCTTCAGGGAGGGCGGTTGTGTCAGAGAATCCATATAAGGGTGTGCGCAATGGTGCTATTCATGATAACTCCACACCCATGAGTACCAAGTAGTCGTAAGAAATAACATTGGGGCCGCTTTAATTATTCACTAGGATGTGTCGGATGGAACATTGATTATCGTTGGTCGAGGCTATCAAAGCGCTTGAGTGGGGAGTGACTGCACCTTCTAGGTCTTCATCTGAGAAGATGATGAGATCCTCGGGGTGCTTCCCAGGCGACAGCTTCCTGTCGGCCACTGTCGTCACACCCCACAGTGTCAATTGCTGACGTGTACCATCGGCATCTCCCAGGACTGTCTTATCCCAAAGTCAGCCCTCCAGAGATCATCATGATCTCTTTCCCTTTGGGTCAATTATCGATGGGAGGGGTTCGTTCGTGTTGTCGCTTCTCCTTGGCCTTGGCGACAAATTTATCAATGAGTCCTCATCGGACGAGATCCTTGATGGCATCCTTGAATTGGATGCAGTCGGCGGTATCATGGCTGTGGTCATGGTGGAAGCAACAGTATCTCCTCTAGCTTCGTGTCCTCGGGTCGGACTTCATCTTCGACGGACACTGGAGGAAGGGCTCATCACGGATCTCCATGAGGATCTGGTCGGACAAAGCTTTTAGGGGCATGTAGTGATGGCAACTGTCCCTCTCCTTATTTTCTGAGCGGTCGTAGTGCTCTCTATCTCACCGCTCCCACTTATTTCGCCCCTCTCGGGGGGAGTCGGAAGATCTTTCTTGGTCAGACCGCTTGGTTCCGGCCAGATGGCCTAGGGCCGCGGTGCTCTCCTCGCATCTGGGGTGCTTCTAGGCTAAAGCGAGGAGGTCTATCAGGGTCGTTGGGGCTTCAACTTTGAGTGACCGTCAAAGGATGGAGTCCCGGGTCCCCTAAGCGAGGCTGGTGGTGGCGATGCTTACATCGAGGTGGGGTACACAGAGCATCTCCCCTTGAAAATGGGACATGTAGTCCCAAAGGGTCTCCTCTCACCCCTGCCTGATGGCGAGCAGGCTCACTACGGATTTGGCCATATTTCAACAGCTAATAAAGTTCTCCTTAAACAACTTCTTCAACTGTTGAAAGGAGGTGATGGTCCCGGCCGGCAGGGACTCGAACCAGGTGCGGGCATTCTCCCAGAGGGTGGTGACGAACGCCAGATATTTCACAGCGTCAGAAGCCCAGTGGAACACCAGGTTGGACTCGAAACTATGCATATGGTCGGTCTTGATGTGTAGGAATGGCGGATCTAGAGGGGAGGGATGAATAGATCTGCCCCCTTTTTTTCGATGAACATAGTGGAATAAAAAACTCTTCACTCAATAGATGAACCACACATAGTAGATGCTATAATAGATATGAAGAACGAACATAAGCAAGCATCTAGCGTAAAGCAGTCACACAGGCAAACCACAGACACAGAGGGTTTTAAGGTGATTCAGACTCTACCTAGAGTCCTACGTCCACCCCTCACTGAAATCAGTGAGGCTTCCCTAGTGCAAAAGTACTAAACCGCTGATACACTGCTTAAAGGCACACAAGGCCAAACCACAGATCAGAGCTCAACCTCTGTCTATTTTCCTACTACAACCGGTAGGGACGAATCACCACAGACCAGAGCACAACCTCTGTCTATCTTCCTACTACAACTGGTAGGGATGGTTTACCACTGATACATAGCTTACAGATAGATGTTCAAAATGAAAAATGATAATAAAACACAACCCATATAGGTTATAGGAAAATCAAGCAAGATGACAAATATCCCTGTCTGAAATCTGGAGGGCGCTCTTGGCTGCTCCAAGATTGGTTGCTTCCTCAGAGAGTAGCTTCTCCTTTGCCATAGGAAGCTGGAGATGGAGCTTCTCCTTTCCGTAGGATGAAGAAAGGAGTCTGGATGAAGGCTTGCACTTTAGGCTTCAAGGTTCGCAGCTACTAGCATGTAGCTCTCCTCCTTCTACTATCTTCTTCTCTACTACACACGAGCTCTTCACGTCGCTCCACACCTTCTCTTAAAAACGTCTATTCTGTATGCTTGTCTGGAGTATGTTCCCCCATGCCCTCCTTTTGCTCTAGATAATCTCCTCTTTTTGCATGCAAGGTACAGGGTACGCAGTCCCTGATTCGGTAGGATTAAATCTGGATTGTCCATCTCCAAGGAATACCTTCAGATCCTGAGAAGGGTAGCTACTAATCGACTTGGAAGTGATAAGGTACGTTGGCTCCTCATTGGCTTGCCAATGAGCTTCATGCAGAACACAACAGATTAAGCTTCTTCTACCTCAAGGTAAAACCCATTTCTGGATGAAACCCTCTCCATGAGTTCTTCAATTGGTCCAGTTGGAAAGTGGGAATATTTTCTGCCAGAAGGTCTTCTAGAGCCTTGAACCATCGAAGCACGTCTCATTCAATCATTTGGACTTGGATTAGTAAGCCTAGATCCTTCTCACGTCTTTGAACTGGCCACTTGTTATCGTTGGGCAGAAGAGCCGTCGCCTTAATCTATTTGTCACCCTTGGTGACTTAGGTATACATTTTTCACACTTAGGCGCTGGTCTGTCATTGCCCTAGCTCTGCTCTTCAGTTACTTTGATTTCAGTCAGCCCACCTATTTTTCACCCTTAGATACCTATTTGTCACCCCCAGGTATCTGTTTGTCACCAGTAACCATCTATTTGTCACCCTTGTGTTACATTTGTCACCTTTGGTCGGCATTTGTTCACCTAAGCCTTAATGCTAGGAATTGCTGGAACGGGAGTGCTCGGACAAGGTCATAGATGCTTGGTCATGCTCAGATGTGCTATGGATGCTGGGACTGCTTGGACGCTCAGGAGTGCTCGGGCTGCTCGGACACTCAGGAGTGCTCGGACAGCTCATGAATGTTCGGAAGCCTTCAGTATAGCTCAGACTCCTTCAATATAGCTCGGACTGGAATGAGCTTGACTTGTTGTCTCGATTTTCTTTAGTATAGCTCAGACTGGACAGAGCTTGACATGTTTACTTTGACTGATGTTGACTTTGACTAGGTTAACATTGGCTTGAGTCAACTTTGACTTTCAAATGAAGTCAGCAAGACTTCTTCTTCTCCTCCTTCCAGTTTCTTGACCTTTTCCTTCATTCAATGTATTTGTCACCACTATCAACCCATTTGTCATCGTTGATAGTCTATTTTTCACCCTTAAGAAGTCATTTGTCACCCTTAGTCCATTGCTAAAGGCCTGTTTTCAACTTGAGAGTTTCTTTATTTTTGGAGTCGACTCCAGAGCCTTCATGAGTCGACTCTTCTTTTTTGTTCTTCAAGCATTTGTCGCTACCGGCTATTTTTCACCCTTAGAAGTCATTTTACACCGATACGGGTCTATTTTACACCAAGACGGGGCCTTTTGACGCCTTAGACCTGGCGGTGCTGTCTACTTGGCAGAGCCGACTTCAGAAGTATTTGAAGTCGACTTGGCTTCTTCATTTTCATGCAACTGACCCAATTTTGTGCATTTGGCCATTCCTTTGATAAAAAATGATCATGTTTTCACAAAAACTCATGGATGTTCATTGATCAATATTATCAAAAATATTTGACAATATCAAAAACATATGAACCTCAAGAATCAAAACGTATGAAACTCAGAGTAAAAAACGTATGAAACTCATGGATCAAAAACACATGAAGCTCATTGATGAGTCATAGTGTTGACATCATCAAAACACATGGGCACAACATAAATTATGTGCAATGAGTGCAAGAAAATGGGGCATATGAGGGGTGAATGTGATGTGATACGGAGTGGAGGGGTCTTCAAGATTCAGTTGAAGGTTGCGCTATATGCTCCTAGCGCCTTCATGAAGGACGCGCTTGGATGATAGAGCGCGTTCAGTGTCGGCAGCTTGACGGCGAAGGGGAGATCTGACTGCACTTAAACCCGATGGTCGCGCTATATGAACCGAGCGCGACCAGGAAGGACGCGCTCGGACGATATAGCGCGTCCGCAGGCCGTGGGTCGTTGATGAAGTTCCAGCTCCGAGCTCCCTTTGGACGGCCTTGGATTGCTCACGGACGAAGGGGAGGGGAAGATTACAAACACAGGGACTTAAACGACGATGGGGGACACAAATTAAACGCAAAGGGGGCCCTAAACACGGATTAAACAAACCTAATATTACCTAGGATAACTTTGGGAAGGTGGCTATGGGGGTGGTTAACGAAGTACTCGCCACATAGCAAATTATCAAATAACAAATCAATCTGTCACATCATGGTGGTCATCATCAAAACCCGGAGGACAACAATGGGATGGGGAAGCAGCCCCAGATGGATCATGTGTGGTAGGCTGGACCTGGGAAGGCAGTTGACCCTCTTCGACCGTGGTATCTACCACATGAACTTGAGAATGATGATGGTGAGGATGCAATGGAGCGTAGCCCCCCTCATGGTGGGTGGAATGTGGTGCATAGTCCGCATATGAGAGTGCAAAAAGATCCTCCTCATGGTCATCATATGCATAACCATAGTCGGCCATCTTGACAATTTTACCAGATTGAAGTTGCATATTGTAAAAGAACAATGTTATAAGCTAGCAAGAGAGAGACAGAAATCACCCAAATAAGTAAAGGATTCACTCAAGTTGTGATGGACGCAAGATTTTTAGGATTTCACTTTGAAAATTTAGGTGGGTTTTAATCAACAAAATTCTCTCCTTCAAAGTGGACCCTAGTTTCAATTTAGGTGTAAACTCCATACTTTCTATGTTCTTTCTCTCTCTTACCAACGAATAGGATATCTAAACTCCGGGTCTTCAATTGGTAGAACCAGCCAGGCGTCCGTGAGGGAATCCACGAGTGCGGGGACTTACAGAGGCCTTGGAAAAGAAATTTCCAATCTAAAGAAATGGAATGCTCAATGGAGGGTCCTTCCAAATCTAAGAGGGTGTGTGGAGTCCTAGGTGAAGAGGGTGTGTGGAGTCCTAGGTGTAGAGAGAGGAGGTCTCTCAATCAAATGCCCTGGATGCAACTCTGATGCAGGCAAATAAAGTAACAATAATCCAATCAATATATGGTGCAGCCAAATGAAGGAAATAATAGCAGGAAGGCAGCGTCTATTAAAATAGATTGAAAAGATGCCCTAGAGAAAGGCATTGAATAAGGAACAGATGATTGTGAGATAGCCGTCAATCACTGGGAACAGTGATATATGGTGGAGTTCTACTCAAAACAACGACTTGATATTAGTCATCAAATATTAGAATGACACCTTTTAGGAAAGCACCATGGCATATACTAAGGGATGAAAAGCCAATATTGGTTGAGTGTATGCGTGCAGTGGAAAAGTCATAGCTGTGTCACTAATGCAACTCATGAGATACACCCAAAGTAAAACTCCCACACTTTGCACCATAATGTGTTCAGCGGTCTCTTGTCATAGGGATGCTAGAAGGTTCTTCCTAACACTATATGTGTGCTCGAACTTCTGCACCCACACGAGGGATAATCATGAGGAAAAAGTTACCTTCCCCCAAGTTGAAACAAAAAAAAAGGAAGAAGAAGAATGATAGATAGGATGAATCCTAGTAGCCAGGAATCCCCTTTGAGAGATGAGGAGACTCGCACCGAACGGTGAAGTTTACAATAAAATCACTATAAAGGATGAATCCTAGTAGTCGGGAATCCCCATTGAGACACATGACGTGATAAAATCACTATAAAGGATGAATCCTAGTAGCCGGGAATCCCCATTGAGACACATGAGGAGACTCGCGCCAAACGGTAAAGTCCGTAATAAAGTTGCTATAAACGATGAATCCTAGTAGCCGGGAATCCCCATTGAGACACATGAGGAGACTCATGCCGAACGGTGAGGTCCGGAGCTGGGAATAAGGTAAGGGGGTTGTGTGAAGCTACCAAAAATCGAGAACCCCTGCTGTATGTATAAACACTAGAGCAATACTCTAATGTTATATAGAACATCTGTGTATCCCTACGTCGGAGATTCGCTGCTCACATATTTGCATTGTCACACCATGGACGACTAGTCTTCAGTGTGGACTGTGACTTACGCTGTGCACATACTCTATGTGACGTCCTCTCTCTGCTTGCACATCTCGCTTAGTTGTGTTTCGTGAGTCGCACTCTACCTAAGAGTCAGAGGCGCTGTCCTTATCCTACCTCCGACAAAGGGGAGTTACCTTATATGCATAGCTTATGCTTACTGATTGAGTGCCTGCATGCTTGCATGAATAAAAAGACACTTTTCAAACGGGCTGCACCTGTAGGCCCCGCTCCTTGGTCCCTCATTCGCACCATCTACAAGTGGGGGGCATTTGTTGATGGTGCTCAGCTGCACCCTCTCCATCTCCCTCTCTAATCTCACTCTCTCCCATCTCTCCCTCTCCCATCTCTCTCTCCTTCTCCCATCTCTCTCTCTCTCTCACTCCTCCCTCTCCCTCGCCCTCTCACTCCTCTCCACGCTGAGGAGGGTGCACAACTCTATCGCATCTTAGGGAAGCTCCTCCACGTCATGATGCCTCAACTCTGCCTCTGCCATCTCTAGCTCTCGCTCCTACACGCGAAACTTGGTCAGTGAACAATATTAATAAATCTTTTTAAGACTAAGCCAATAGGGTGCATTGCTTACCCTCTCCTGGAGGGCAGCCTTAGCTGCCTCGGCACTAGCCACTACGCTGGCAAGTTGGCTCTCAAACTCGGAGTGGTCGCAGGTAGGCTGCATCAAAGAAGAGGCACCGTGGGAAGATCGGACTCTCTCTAGCTCATCTTGTTGAAATTAAAGGATTAACGACAAATCAAGCTCAAAAATCATCACAAGTTGCAAGTAAGAATCTTACCAGCTCCTCCACAGTGCGCTGGAGGGCATCGCACTATTGGACTGTGGAGTCGAGAAGCCCCTGCAGCATGGCTAGTCTACCCTCTGGAACAAACTGCAAAAACAACACAAAAATGTTAATCACATAATCATGAATCTTTAAGGTTTGGAGTATGCTTAATGAATGAACTCACCTGTCGGCGGGTGCCGCGGTAGACCCGAGTGTCGTAGGTCTATGTGTAGGCCCATAGGTAGGCCTCGTCTGAATCTGCTCCCGCAGGGACTGGCCATCCTCGCCGTTCCTAGTCGACCAGATGGTCGTGTGCACGCTGACGCCAGTTGTCTATTCCCTGGAGGTC
Source organism: Amorphophallus titanum (assembly GCA_024336825.1). NCBI lineage: Eukaryota > Viridiplantae > Streptophyta > Magnoliopsida > Alismatales > Araceae > Amorphophallus > Amorphophallus titanum. Next base: position 10,872 of record JANBPO010007889.1, on the reverse strand, counting down.
ACAAAACCTCCGCCCGAGCCGTGGAACCGTCTCCCTAGTCGGGAACTGAACTACTGCCTAGTGGATCCCTAGTGTCCTCACGATCAGTCTATAATCTAGTGGCTCCACCAAGTTGAGGGCGTGCAACCAGATCTCTCTCCCGAAGTAGGGGACGGCGGGCTCCACCCATGGCATCTCCCTAATCTCCCTCCGATAGGGAGTCCACACCACAACCTACAAACACTATAAGAAAGCGTTAGAAGGAGCCCTAAGAGTGCTCCTAGGGGATAACCCTCCTATGCTTAAGTTGGGGATGCTTGTGTAAGCTAGGAAGGAGAGAGAGAGAGAGGAGAGGCAGAGTAAGGAGAGAAAGAGTCTGATCAAAAGAGTGGAGCTCTGGAGACTACTCGGCGGCCTAGAGGAAGCTCAGAGAGGCACTAGAGAGTGCTCGACGGACTGGAGGAAACTTGGTGTCATGCCCAGATGTGAAATTTCTGAACGTAGTAATTATATCATTCATGTCAATCAGAGCACGATATATGCCATAAGAGACCAAGCCACAAGGAATACAATTAAGCCATAAAACTCCAACTTTATTGATAAATCAAAAAAACAATTACATTAATACTCCATAACTTCCAATGAATGAAACATAACCATTACATGACAACTTCCATTTTGTCCAAACCCACCACAACAAGCTAACTCAACATTGACATCAGTTTAAAATCTCAAGAAAAGAAAAGACAAGACATGACATGACTTCTAGGTTGGAATGCTACATGGTCACTTACGCCCTTCCCCGTCTGATTGAAGATCATCACCCAAGCTACCTGAAAAGTGTTGGAGAAGACTAGGTGAGTGAAAGTGTCATGCCCCGAGATTATGTACAGCGGAAGATATTTCAGGAACCGTGAACAGCCGACTAGTACGCCACAAGCGAGCAATATAATCAGAGCGCTAACACATTCAATCACAAAAAAAGAGGAATGTGCAAGATAATATACTCAAAACACCACTTTATTGAATAATATTGAAGTACATTGACTCTTTTGACATAGTGTCTATCTAGACTCAAATAAAGAAAAAATTACATAAACTGAACTTGACTCTTGACTCGACTAAGTCTTCTCTCGATCTTTAATCACTCTCGGACCCATCACTTGAGTAGTCCGAATCTTCGCTAGAATTTTCTGAAAAGATTTAGAAAGTAGGGAATGAGCACACTTGCCCAGTAAGTATCTTCATATCAACATGAAGGTAATATTTAAATAATTAGTATTTTAGCTCTAGCTAAAAATGGAAACTCTTTTTGAGAAAAGTGTGGATTGTACCACCAATTTTATTGCTAACCAGAGGTAGTACAATGGGGACGGTGAGGAGAACCTTTAAAAAAGAAAGAACAGAAAATCACGAAACTAGGATTACAGTCACAGTTGTACCACCCTCTACCAATCATCTAAAGACATATGATGTAAATGCCTAGCCCACTGAAAAATAAGTGACAAAGATTTAAGGGAAATATTCTCAATGTAAATGGTACTTTCCCGAAAGTTGATGTTATTCTGCTTTCTCCGAATACTCCAGCATGTTGCATGAGGGATAATACCAAGCAGTGTCCTGTGTGTCTTGTCAAATGATACCGCTTGCGATGCCTTGAAGACCTCCCACATTTGCTGAACAGTTGTAAATGATGTAGAGAAATGGAATACTTGACTAATTGTGTTGCAAACTTCCGGGCTGATATGGCATGCTACCATGAGATGATCCACATCCTCAACCTGGCTTCTGCAGAAAGAGCATGAAATCCTACAGTCAGGTCTCCAAATTCCCCTATAGAGTTTAGTGATGATCCTTTTTTCAGATATCAACCACATGAAACTTTGGATCTTTAAAGGAGCCTTAACTTTCTAGATGCGTGAAAATAGACCATGTATCCATTGTCTACCCTCCATGAGTTGATAAAAGCTTTAAACAGAGAAAGATTTGTCTATACTGTTCCAAACTAGCTTGTCATTACTAGATGCGTGCATAGTAACTGTGTTCCGAAGCAACATGAGACCATAATATTCCTGTACCTGCTCCTCCTTGAGGTTTCTCCTCGGATTAATATCCCAATTAGTGATTCCTTGGGTCATGTGATAATGATGGGAAACAAGGCTTCTCTTGTCTCTGGCTAGCTGATAACTTCTTGGAAACAACTGTTTTAAGCTCTGATCACCAAACAACCTATGCAGCTAGAAGAAAGTGGGGAAACTCTAAGAGAGATGGAAACTCTAAGAGAATGGAAGAACATGTTTCAGTAGAAAAACTCAGTTGGGTCATGGTTGTCAGTTTCGGTCGAAACCGATACGTTCGTGTTGCCTTCAGGGTCAGGAGGTTTTGTGATTTACATGGATGCGTCCAGGGTAGGTTTGGGTGCGATGTTGATGCATGAAGGAAGAGTAGTAGTGTATGCATCCCGCCAGTTGAAGCCACATGAGGAGAACTACCCTACTCATGATCTTGAGCTGGCAGCAGTAATCTTTGCTCTGAAGATCTGGAGACATTATTTGTATGCGAAGAAGTTTGAGATTTTTAATGACCACCAGAGTTTGAGGTATGTGTTCACCCAAAAGGACTTCAACCTCAGGTAGAGGAGGTGGATAGAGTATATGAAGGACTACGATTTCACCCTGTCTTATCAGTCGGGCAGGATGAACATGGTAGCTGATGCGTTGAGCAGGAAGGTGGTGGTCAGCCACATGATGTTATGGAAGTGGAGGCTTTGGGAGCAGGTGCCAACAGTAACCTTCGGGCTTAAGGTCCCGAGGGACCAAGGGTCGGTCGTGCTTGCTAGCCTTACTGTCACACCAGCCATTCGTCGTCAGGTGATGGAGGCTCAACAAGGGGACCCCAAACTACCTCGCATCTTGTCGATGGCCGAGGTGGAATTCGACGAGGATGAGGCAGCGAGGTTCAAGGGCAGGTTGTATGTTCCGACAGAGTAGCAGGTCAGGAGAGCCGTGTTGCAGGAGGCACATGCCACTCGTTATACGGTCCATCTTAGAGCGACGAAGATGTATCAGAATCTAAAGAGACAATTTTGGTGGCCAGGGATGAAGAGAGATGTGGCTGAATTCATAGCTCGGTGTTTGTGTGCCAGCAGGTGAAGGCAGAACACCAATGGCCAGGTGGTGTGTTGTAGCCTCTAGAAATTTCATAATGGAAGTGGGACCATGTGACCACGGATTTCGTAGTCGGCTTGCCACGAACCCCGAGTGGTCATGATGGCATTTGGCTATTAGTCGATAGATTGACAAAAACAACCCATTTGTTGCTGATCAAAATTAGTTGGGGTGTTTACTGTTCAGAGATTGGCCCGTTTGTATGTGGTGCGGATCATGCCTTTGCATGGGGTTCCTATCTCCATTGTCTGATATATGTGCCCAGCTAGTTAAAACTGTATGTGTGGTGTGTACTTGCATGCATGTTTGCTTTAACTAATCATGCTAGTTAGCGAGGTTGCATCTCATGGCATTGCATATGTTAGCATTGTAGTTATTTTTGTCAGCATTGTAGTTGTTTTTAATCTCATGAACTCAGACTTTGTATGTTCTAAAACTTTGTTGTCGGCAAAAACTAAGGATGATGCCCATGGATGGTCAATCTTATAGTATTTGAATGAGGCCGTGTGTTTTAAGCTTTGATGCTTCTAAATTGCTTCAGATTGGTGCATGGAAAGACTTGTGCAGTTCGAATTGTGGTTGTGGTTTGATGTTGTGTTGAGGTTCCCTTATTTTTGGTGTGGGGCTTTGATTTCATTCAGCTTGTTAAATCCTTTTGAGTTCACATGTTTATGTAAATAGAAGTTTTCTCGTTAAATCCTTTTGAGTTGACATGTTTATGTAAATAGAAGTTTTCTTGTCAATCCTAAAATTTAGCATATAGTATTTTGTCATCATCAAAAAGGGGGAGATTGTTGAACCCCCTTCATGTGATAGTTCTTACTTGATAAGATTTTGATGATGACCAAACACTATATAAGTCTAGAATGAATGTTTGAATAAATTTGCATGAGTTTTCTTTTGGACTGCTCTAGTTCAAACAACTAGCAAATTGATAACTGTCTACTCTTAAATCATGAAGTTTGAAGGTTCAAGAAAAACCCCATCAAGTAAGTGTTATGAGTTGAAACTGTCCAAGATTCAATCTGACTCTGATTGCATGTTTTTACAGAATTCAGGAATGAGCCTTATTGTCTAAGAGATTCGAGGATGATTTGTGAGATCTATCCCAACCTCATTTCACCTGTTCAGATGTTTAACCATGATAGATTCTTTTTGTGTTGATCCATAAGGGTAATTCGTTATGGCCTTGATCTTAGTTAGTTTTGATCTTGTATTTACTCCTTCTAGTTTTAGAAATAATCATTTTTGAATGGGGTAACCCCAAGGCTGAACCCCTTACTTGTACATATCCCTTAAACTTCATTTTGTTCACCGGAGGAGTGTAAGCAAGTCGGGCTCTTCCGACAGGTTGCTGAAAGCTTCTTCCCACTGTGGGGATGTTGGCTTGTCAGGCACAAGCCCTAAAACTTGCACAGCATGGGGGATCCACAACTGTCTCTCCCTTTCTTGGGGCTAAACCCCTTTCATTCTTCTCCTCCGCTCTAGCATGTTCGGGGCAGTGGCGGACTGGTGCGTCCTGGTGGGTGGGCTGGATCTTCTTAGGGACCCAAACTTGCTTAAATATCTTCAGCCTTGGGGCCAGCTCCCTTCGGCCATGATGGCCAACTTCTTCTTTCTCGACCCTCCATCTGGAGAGGACCTGGTAGGAGTTGTAGGTGGGTACAGTGGGGATCACCTGCTCTGGAATCACTCGGGCATCGTGTCCATCCAGGAAGACATGAACTGCCCCGATCAGTACAAATTTGTCGGACGCAGAGAGACGTCGGGTAATAACAGTAGTAGCATTCTTCCGGAAGCTCCTGTGTTGGCGTCTCCCGGAGTTCCTAGCAGGTATGGGGCGAGCCCCTTGAGTGATATGGTGCACCCTGGAACTGGCGACTTGGGTTGGCCCCCTGAACGGGCCTGGATAGCATCGAGCCTTCGGGGCCTCGACTCGTTTTATAGTCTTCTCCCCGACGGGCTCTGAGGGCTCGATTTATAGCAGATCAACAAAGGCTAGCCCCAAAAAGTTAGGGAAGCCTATAGCTGGTGGGAACGATCCGAAGACAGTGGGCACCGCCAGGTACCCGTGTTCAGCATGGCCGGCGACGATTGCGAGGCCAAAGGTGAGGGCAGTAAATCCCGATGATGTCATTGTTTACCTGAAATAAACAGGCGAACAGTCAGTATTCTTGGGGGGAGCCCCTAGATTCATCCTCTTTTGGCAAAGAGATGAAGGGAGACAAAGGTCCCACCGGGCGTGCCAGCTTATGGGAATGATTATTATTATTATTATTATTTTTAATTTTGGTAGGCGTGCCAGTCACACATGTGACAGATTTATTGTGCGCTCGATCTGACTCGATCAGTCGATTATGAGGTCTGTGTCGGAATGGACCGTCAATTCCACCAAATTTTACTTTTTAGTCTTGACCTACAAGTCCTTTTTGGACCGTCAATTCCACCAAACTCCAAACTTTTGGTTTTGGCTTACAAGTCCTTTTTGGACCGTCAAATCCAAAAATCTCAAGTTTTTGGTGTTTATTCACATACGTCCTTTTGGGGCTGTCGATGCAAAAGGCTACCACAACTTCTCAAATTTTCAAATGATGAAGAAGCCGACCCTATCACATCCGAGGTCAACACAATTGAAGAAGATGGTTTCACTGAGAAAGAGGAATAAGATTGGCGTAAGTTGATTATCAAAACAAAGAATGGTTGCCTCCCTTCAGATCGGGCTCAAAGGGTTCAGCCGCTGTGGAGGGCAACATCATATCAATTGATAGGAAATCAATTATATAGGATGGTGCATGAAAAGGACAAGTCTGTTCTCTTACGTTGCCTCTCGCCAAAAGAAGCCAAAAGGATCATGCATGAGGTCCACTCAGGGCTCTGCGGTGCCCATCAAGCAGGAGACAAGATGAAGAACAACATAAAACTTAAGGGTTTTATTGGCCAACCATGTACGAGGATTGCAATCGATACGCCCGCACATGTCATCAATGTCAAGCTTTCAGCCCAGTGCCAAGAAGACCCCCAAGCTCGTTGCATTCCACAGCCCCTACATGGCCCTTTGCAGAATGGGGAATGAACATTGTGGGACCCTTCCCACCGTCCTCTAAAGGCCACAAATTCATACTAGCTATAACGGACTACTTCTCCAGGTGGGCCAAAGCTATCACTCTGCAGGAGGTCACAAGAAAGACAGTCAACCAATTTGTGAAGCACAATATTATATACCGATTCGGCACCCCCTGTCGAATCATGTCAGATAATGGCACTTCATTAAAAACCAAGACCATTTACCAGTTGGCAGCAAAGTTTTATATCGACTGGAGAACGTCAACGGTCTACAATCCCCAAGCCAATGGATTGGCTGAAGTATTTAACACACAGCCTGAGCCAGATCTATGCGCGGCCGTCGCGCTTGGTGCATGCCGCGGCGGAGCTGACGGAACCCTTCATCCACACATCAGCAAACATTCCTACATTCGGCACCTTTGGCCGATGAAACATATACTTATGCCAACATTCTAGTTTGGGAGCTCTCGAAATTCTGTCACGCGGTGGAGCGATTCCCCCATCCTTTCCTTGAAAGAGTGGGCATTCTCTTGCAGTACAAATACGGGTGTATTTTCATGAGAGTTACTAAATTGCTGCAAACCATTACAAAATAAAGGAATGGAGATGGGCATCCAAGACATTAAAGAAAAGATAACTTTTCATTGCAAAAAGGGGACAAGTACAATCGGGGCCCTTGGAAGGGACGCATTACAAGGCAAGGAATGACTAAGGTCGTCGGAAGATGTCCTCAAAGTCAAGGAGTCTGACATTCGGAGCCGCTCCAAATTCGTGAAGATGAGCTTCTTCTTCTTGAAGGCGAGTTGCTTCTTCCTGCAATGATGCCACTTGTCCCTCTAGCAAGGCAATATCTTCAGCACTCTGAGACTGTGTCGTCTCCACTAGCGGCAGGTCAGCCTCAATGGCACCTAATTCTGCCCGTAGCTCATCCATCTGGCTGCGCAAAAATTGTGCATGAGCAGATGAGATTTCCTGCTAGATTCTTTTCCTTTGAAGATTAGAGTTCAACATTTCTAGCCTTGACCGACAATCAGCTTTCTGCAATTTAAGGGCCGCCAGTCTATCATTACAAGTACGCCCCAGAAAATCCTGACGATTCATAAATTTCAGCAATAACAGTACCCGCTAGATCCATATCTCTAAGGGACAACTTAGTGCTTGCAGGCCAACTATCAGCCGCTCAGTCACCTCCTTCAATTGTAGATAAGTCAGTGTCAGCTGAGATTCTACTACCCGGCACAACATCTCCAAATTTTACCAAATGAAATCCTCTGATGATGTGAAGACAAGAGAGACTACTGGAGTTACTTCAAAAGTAACTTCACTATCGATGGACGCCCATAAGCCAATGTCTGGCTCAGAAGAGGAAGATGGAATGGCCGTTGGGGTTGATTAACCAAGCACTTCAACAGCTTGTTCTTGAGATGTCATCCCTTCTATTGTCGGGCTCTCAGAAGTTGCTTCTTGTGTAGGTGCTAGAGGTGGCAGAGGCTCCGATTCTATTGCTTGCGCAGATGGAGTTGTAAGCTCAGGTGCAATGGTCAGTACTGTCGCTAGAACGAAGGCAGAACCTCTGGATGGATCCACTTTGGCTCTCAACTCTAAAGCATGCACTAGAGCAGAACTCTCCCCCAACGAGCTCAGCTCTAGTGATGACACCTCAGTTGCCGGTTGTATCCATACTGGCACAGGATGAAGTACAGTAATCGCCTCTAGAGGAGCCACAGTTGTAGGAGGTGGTATGTCTAAAGCCTCCAATGAAATAATGACATCTGAAGCCAGTACCAACAGATGATCGGTGGCACCAGGCTCCTGGAACCAAAATTCCAATAAGCACCTGGGGTGACAAAATAAATGAAAGGCTATGCAGCTCGGCAAAAGGGGTGGATAGAACTTACCCTGATCGTGGAATCCATCTCCTCAAATGCCTGTATAGAGGATGATAATTCCGCAGATGAGGCAATAAAGGGATGGGTTATCTCCTCCTCCATGTCGATTCCAGCGAATTCCTCTTGCAATGTTCCCTCGGATGATGGTGCTAGCAACTTCGGAGGGCTGAATATCGGAGGACCACTCAGTAGCGCAGGAGGCGTCACTACCCCTTCGCTGACTATCTCATATGCTTCCTCCCCACCCTCAGAAGAACCATAGTCAATTTCTTCGTCAGAAGAGGAAGCAGAGCTACTGGAAGCAATGTATACACTAGGTTCAGGCTGGCTCGCTACTTCTACTACTTTTCAAGTTGCTGAGTGGGTGGTTATTCGCCACAAGGGGATAGTACCCTTCTTCAACGTAGTCTTATGCACTTCCCGTGATAGAGGGACATCCACAGCCGGCGTCCTAACTTCAACACTGACTACTTCGGCCACTACAACACAAAGATATGCATAAAGTAGGGTCAGAGGGTCATTAAAAAGAGGAAGATCCAGAAAGATCAAAGTCACTTAGCTCACCTTCAGCTTCACTAGCCGGTGTAGGCGAAGGCAGTCTGATATCATCCTAAACAACAGAGGGGGCCCCTCCTACGGCTTCGGTTGTCTCAATTCTCTCCACCATGGTCATAGCGGAGGGTTCTCTCTCTATATCCGCCACTGCTTTTGCAATCTCCTCAGTAGTCACAGCAGTGGCAACTGCTTCTTGAGCTATTGCCAAGTAAAGAAAATGTCAAGTTAAGCATGGAGGTAGCGTGAAAGGAATAATCTTGTAATTCGCAGAGGAAAGTAATATCACCTCCGGCACCTTACTGGGCAGCCTCCTGCTGAGCGGCAAACTCTTCATATGATGGCACGAGGCGCAAGGGAATCTCAATCACATCAGCTGCAGAGGATGACTTCTTTGATGAAACTTTCCAAGCCTTCTTTGCCTATCCCATGGCAACTTTCATTGAAGAAGCTGCCCTCTTTCTGCCAGGAGGAAATGGAGTCATGGTTGGCGCTGGTGTAGGAGTGTCAAAATATTCAAGCTTCTGAGCCTGGGAAATAATTTTTTGATAAAGCCCCTGCTATTTTATGTCTGGTCTATCTGCCAAGGAGAACGTATGTCGTTATAAAGAGGATCGAGCACTGAAACAAACACCATGTCAACCGGAGAAAGTCTTACCTGCCAGGCCATTGTAAAAAGATGAGAGGGGCCAATATTGATAAGCCACCTCCTTGCTGTGAGATGTCACCTGCTGAACAAGCCAGCGAACGTTGCCAATTTTCTTACACTTTTCGGCCAGATCAACCAAGTCTACATGGCTACGGGAAGCAAGACAATGATACAAGCCAAGGTGGTCAATACCCCAGCCATCAGCATAGTGAAAAGATATAAACAAAGGCTTGTCCAAAACATGTGCTATAGGGTTGTCAAGAGTCAGCCCATGGATATTCATCAAAATAAACAACTAAGACGTATGCTTATAATACGTCAAGGTTATGTATTCCTTCTTGATAAACGCCCGATACGGGCAGAAGCTGTCGATCTTGCATTTCCAAGAAACTACTTTGGGAAGTGACTCCTCGATGGGAAAAGGATATTGCTGAGACTCTAGGCAGGCATCATCGATCTGGCATAAATGTTCCAAATTCTTCATGAAAGTATCTTCATTTATGTCAGCAAGCCCAAGCCCCCCTTCCCTTCCCCACACACCTCTTCCCCTCCCCAAGACCAGAAATTAACTCTACCATCAAACCCTATTCAAACTAGGGAGAGATTTCCTCTCTCCTCGCTCCCTCCCAGCCCAAATTCGTAGCTCCCCCTCCCTCCACCTGCTAGACCACTTTCCAGCCCCTATTCTCACCATCCCTCACCTTGGTTTGCCCCCTCCCAGACCCCCTAACAGTCAAGGGTTGCCTCCACACCCATCCACCCCCTTTTCCCTCCCATTTACCTCATTTTCACCTCTCATCTTCAACCTACACTTCCCAGTTTGTAGGTAGCAAAGTACTAGTGACTTACAGAGGCTGCCACGGCATCATCTTGAAGCTTCAGGAAGGATGTCATATATCGTCAGAAGCATCTCCCTGTCCTCTTCGCAACGACGGTGGTCTCATCCCTGTCTGAGTTTGTGGCTGCCCGGAGGAGGCATCATTGCCAGACTGTGCACATTCTTCCTAACAGTCATCCAGAGATGAGTTATAGAGGCTCCCATGGAAAAACTCCTAAATTTCTGGTAGCAAGCCTTGGCTGAGAGCTTCTACGATGAGTCTACTTTCAGCACCAAGAAGCGGCACCCCATTCGGCATCCGGAGCAGAGAGTTCTCAATTTTCTCCCCCGGGTGCACTGTTCTATTCCCTCTGGGATTGAATAGACACTCGATCACTGTTCTGATCCTCACCATCTGCTCCGACCTCCACTGGGATCTCTGTGGGTCTCTGTTCGAAGAGGAGTCATCCACGAATCCAACAGTTCTAACCTCACCTGAATCAAAGTCCGGGAGCGTCCGTGGTAGCCTCATCTTCCTACTACTATGGTGCAAAAGCTGTCAGAACCATAAAGCAGAGGCCCGGCTCACAACTCTGGCCTGACCATCGCCGCAAACCAAAAATTCCCCCAAAATTTGGACGTCCTCCCGGGCCAACCCAGGAGATTTTTCCGCTGGTTTCGTCACCGAAGGAGTTCAGAAGAGTCCGCAGCGGCACCGACAGTGGCAGCCTGTCCCATGTTCCTAAGGGCTTGTAG
>JANBPO010007881.1:0-50040 GCA_024336825.1 Amorphophallus titanum | reverse complement strand
AGATAGGGAAATAGGGGGAAAGGGAGCTGTGGCCCAAAACAGGCGCTTCTTTGACAGAGACCCATCTCGCTCTCGAATGCACGAGCTAACTCTCTTCTTTCCTGGTCTATCGATCTCTCCCTCTACTACCTCCCTCTACTGTATCTCACTCTCTGTCTGTGTATCCTTTTTTTATCTCCTTCGTTGTTTTTTCTTCTCTGCCTCTTCTTCTCTTCTCTATCTCCGAGTATCTCTGGTCTCTACTCTCTTTGTCTATCTTCTTCTCTTTTTTTCTTCTTCTCCTCTTTTTTTCTTTTCTATCTCCGAGTATCTCTGGTCTCTACTCTCTCTGTTTGTCTTCTTCTCTTTTTTTTCTTTTTTTTTGTCTCTCTTCGAATCGAGGCTATATAAAGTGGTCTTGCGGCTCTTAGACGGCGACGGGAAGCTGAGGCGGATAGTCCGGCGGCACCTAGTGCCATGGGCCGCCAGCTCATATGGGTTGCCAGTCCATTGATCTGGCCGCCAGTTACCTTACCCACCTTGAGCCCATTCAACCAAGGTTGAGCCATCCACTTATATACTGAATGTTCTGAAAAAAATTACTTATCCTCTGATGGCGCTCGATGCCGTAGGGGGCCTTGAAGACCACCGTACCTCATAATAATTCCGAAAATTCTCCGGGTTGATCTCGGGCTTGTCTCGAGTCTCGGTGCAGTCTCATTTTACGATCAAAAGTCTACTGCAAGGGTTTAATCGGGTGGATGATCACCTGGGGGTTTCTTCGTCCTACACGGACTATCTTCTTAGGGTTTGTTTGGCCTGATCGCTTCTGTGGCAGACACCGATCTCACCGGATGGCGGCTTTACCGTAAAGGCGTGGCCGGATGCTTCTTAGATTGCAGTGAGCTCCTCTCGCTGATTGGTGGAGTTCGGATTCTTCGATGCTTTTTCCGGATCTGTATCTCAACTTGAGGGAATTTCTTCGGCTTGAATGGGCTGTCATTCTGTTTTTCTGAGCATCAGTGGCTTGAGAAAGCATCCTCTGTTTGCGGATTGCGACTGTTGACCTTAATTGACTAACGTAGATGCTGGTATTCTACCTTTGCCGGTGGTGGGTAAGCGTGTTTGGAGACCTGTTGTCCACAATGTAGAGGCGCAGGTTGTTGCTATTTTTGATACTGAGGATTTGGTAGTTCAGGATATGGTGATTGATGCCCCTAATGATATTGATATTGGCGAGCATGTGGATGTTCCTTCTTCGTCCACAGGTACTGATCATATTACCCTTTCGTCTGTTAGCTGCGTTGCCGAACAAAGCATCGGCGCGTGTGGCCGCGCTCCAGCAGCGTTGTCAACGTCCGTGGCTAGCTCTTCTTCGCCTGGTGTTCTCTTGGTTCCATCGGCCGTGAAACTTGCAGACCCGTCTAGTTGTCTTGTGTCTGGCACTACGCTCCATCTGTCTTCGAGCATGTCTCTGCCAACCGCCCTGGCCGTCTCCCCTTCGGCCTCTTGTGATGCTACTGTGAACGCCAGCCCCCTTCCTGTTGAGGCGATTGGTGCTTATAGCCGTTCTGCCATTAGCGTGCCTTATGCCTTTGTCGCTGTTGGGCATGATGGCCCCCAACTGGATGCAGCTCGCTTGGCCCGTTTGGCTGCCCTTCGAACCCTTCGAGATGAAGTCAATACCTTGCCTATCTTTGGCAGATCCTCTATGGACCAGCTTCCTACTTCAGATGCCTCAACCGCTCGCGTTACTCCCCAGTCCATGCCTTCCCCTCCAGATCCTGCTCCTGTGAAGCCGCCTCCTCCAGGTCTTGCTCCTGCTCTGCCAGAATCTTCAGCGACTTGTAATGTTGATGCTCCTATTCGTGATGGTGCTGCTATTGATTCTTTGGTTGTGCCTGCTAGACATCTTCAACAGGCCGCCATTAGAGTTGTCTTGCCCCCCTTAGTTACTCATCGGCTTGATAATACTGCACATTCTCTTAAGGCTCATGGTGTTGTGTTGGCTAAGGCTACTGCTCCTCCAGCTGGTGGCTCGTCTTCTTTAAACTTGGACGTGCGTGGCCCGATTCATTTAGCATCTTTGGTGGCGCTATCCCAACCATCCTTGAAGCCCCACGCTATTCTTCCGTCGGCTGCTGACATTGCTCAACATGATCCTGCTAATATAGACGAAGATCTTGGTTGAGAGATCCCAAATTGTAGGCGCCGCGAACTCAATCATCGCTATCACTCTTGACCTATTGTTGTCCTCCAGTGATTTTAATTTTCTATTTATGTTGAGTCTCTTTCTTTAATTCCTTATCCCCTATTTGAGATGTTTATAATTTTTTCCTTTTATCGTATTAATAAAATACCTAGTTGATCCGTTTAGATCTGCCGAGATTTTGACTATAAAAAATAATCTTTTTACGTCAACGAAAGAGAACGTTGGCCAGTGACGTGACGCACTGAACGTTACTGATCTTTCGATCTCACCATCTATGCCCCCTCTGCGGGATGTCTTTTCGGGTTCCATTTGAATTGAGAGAGAGAGAGAGAGAGGTGACGTGACGTCTGTTAAATTAAGAGGGGAACACTCCTTGTTCTGGGATAAATCCAATTACCGGCATCCTACAACAAGTTTGTTGTTACAAACACAGAAGAAGACGGGAGATGAAGACGAGGGAAGGAAAGGCCGCACGACGACTAGTGACATCAGCAAAAGAATACACACACACAGGTCTTGGAGCCCCCACTGCTTCCTCACATGTGCTTACTCAATTAGCCTCCTCCTCAGGCGATGGCCACCTCCACGGTCCTGGGCTTGGGGGCCTCCGGCGGGGGCCGCTTCCCCACGGTCACCCTGAGCTCCCCGTTCTCGCACCTGGCAGAGATGCTGGCGACGTCCGAGTCCTCGGGGAGGCGGAACTTGCGCAGGAACCTGGTGGCGGTGGCCATCCTCTCCAGCCGCAGGTACTTGCACCTTTCCCCCTCCTCCTCCTCCTCTTCCTCCTCCGGCCCTTCCTCCCTCTTCCTCTTGCCGCTGCCCTTTATCACCAACACGCTCTCGTCCTCCACCGTCACCTGCACCCACCACCATTACATCGACAATTAGTAATTAATCCCCTACCTACCACCACAAAACCCCGGTCCAGTTGGGAAACCCCACACCACCACCACCACAACCACCAAGAAGAAGAGCGTGCCATCAAAAGGGTTACCTGGATGTCGGACTTGGAGAGGCCGGGGACGTCCAGGAAGAAGGTGTATCCCTTGGGAGTCTCGCGGATGTCGACGGGCACGGCCCCCATTCCCCCTTTCTCCTCTTTAAGGTGCTGCTGCTGGTGGACCTGGTGGTGGTGGTGGCGGCGGCGGCCCTGCTCGGAGGAGACCAACTTCTCGATGGTCTCCGGCAGATGGATGAGCTGAAACAGCGACGTGTCGGCAACCGGGCTCATGGTTGGTGGCCGGTGAGATCAGATGTTGTTTGTTGCAATAGCGAGAGGAGGTGGTGGTGGTCTGCGAATAAATGGAAGCAACCGACGGAGTTCACGATGGGAGGGAGTTGGAACGACGATCGCGGGTCAAAATATCTATCTGTTAATAAAGAGAAGAAGAAGGGGGTAGTGGAAGGTTCCAGATGAGTTTGGAGGTGTCCAGATTCTACTTACTAGCTACTACTACGCCACCTCATCCCTGGCTCGAGAAGCCTCCGGAAGAATCAAGCTCCCCCCGCCCCCCATCTGCCTCTTCTTCGGATTCTTTCCTGGGGATCTGATGATCGTTGCGTTGCGCATCTGGATGACGGCGTGTTGTCGTCGGTCCGACACCGCCGCGTGTCAGGCATGAACCTGCCGGGACGTGCGCCGCGGCGGGATTCAGCCACGCATGGCATCGCGGCCGTCTGATCTCTAATCGGATGGTCCTTGTTTTCTTTCTTTATTTGTTTTAAAACTCTTTCCCCCTTTGTTTCTCTCTGCTTCCTTCCTCTCACCCAGCATACCTTACCAACGTCTCAGGGTCTCCATTATTTCCAAAGAAGCTCCATGTATCCCATGAGTGTCCCACAACGGAGTCTCTTCCTCCAATTCCATGTCTTGGTTTGGTTTCCTCCTCCGATAACGTCTCTTCTTCCTCTCAAAACCGTCTCCTCCTTTTGGATGCCGCCCAACTCAACTGCAAGAAGAGAAACCTAATCTAGTAATCTTACCCCGCCCGGCTTTAACTTTTTGACCCACGGTCAACCAGAAGCGTGATTTCATAAGTAATCTTAGTAATTAAGTTTTAAAAATAATGAATTCAGAGAAAATCTAGATTTAGTAACCCTTCCGCTGCGCACTCTACAACGCACAAAGACATCAGAAAGAACCTTGGCCTTCGCATCTCGGCGCACACTAGGCACCTTCGCAATCACCAGAAATCACAATGTAACATGCCTCGAGCACTGATCTAGCGAGCAATCAAGCAGAAAGAGTCCAAGTGCAATGGAGGAGAGCAGCAGCTTCAGCGCAAAGCCCAAGAGAAAGCGCTAATCTCAGCCTACCTTCGCGTCCTGTAAATGACAAATGAGCCTCACATCACATCGGCCGTTGAACATGACACGACGGAAATACAGTACACAATAGCTCTCGATACAGGAATTAGGTCCAAAGCCACGCAACCGTAAAACAAGGAAATGATCGGGCTCAAATTAAATTGTCCACACTTGAGCAGATACAGGACAAGGCAGTACTGAAACGGTAATTCCAAGGCCAACCTCACAGGGAGATCCTCCAACCAACATGGGAATCGAGCTTAGTAACAGAAGCTCACCAAGAAGGGAAGAGCCTACTAGTTCACACGAACAGCTTCTCAGTCGAACTGGTTCAATCGAGTACTTCAACTTCAACAGAAGCGAAACACATCAGGGGCTAACCAAACTTAAGCTGGGACGACCAAAATATCATAACAATATGCACGGTCATCATCACAACTTGAATGGTCAACAGCAACCTGAGCAATTGACAGAAGAATCGAATACTGGTAAATCCCGACCAAAAAGGGAAATGCCAACATGAATAACACTAAGAAATCCTTACACAGCACGAACAGCATAAAAGGCTGTTGTCGAGCAATAACACCGAACAATCTACAAATCCGGACAATCGGATACAACAAGAAAATAGTAGAATCAACTACTCCACCTAAAAACACGGAGCACAATGTGGACTACTACACAGGGCTATCGACACTGCGGGTGACAAGCCATTGAATCCACACAGAGGAACAAACTTCCATGGAAATCACAGGCGATAAAACAATCAAGCCACGTTAGCCTAGGATCCACCCACGAATCCTGCCAACGTC
This sequence comes from Amorphophallus titanum, assembly GCA_024336825.1. Classification (NCBI taxonomy): domain Eukaryota; kingdom Viridiplantae; phylum Streptophyta; class Magnoliopsida; order Alismatales; family Araceae; genus Amorphophallus; species Amorphophallus titanum. Next base: position 44,730 of record JANBPO010007881.1, on the reverse strand, counting down.
CACCTCATCCATCATTTCATCGCGTTCTAGCCCATTCCATCGCATTGAACTTCCAGATAAGGAAGTAAATAATTACTATATTTGATCAAGATTACTAAAATAGTAGAAATAAAAATACATTTTCTACAACAATTAAACTAGTAGCTATAATAGCTAACAGAGTTCAGTCCAACTAAAGATAAGTATAGTCCAACAGAAAAAGGAACGTACCCTCAAGTCGGGGGAAGCCCGACACTGGCAAAGCTGGCAACTAAAAACCATGCACCGCACCTCCAGACCAAGAGGAAGAAGTGTAGCCACACCTAAAAAGTCAGGGGTGAGCCTCGTGTCACTGGCTAAGTAGGGGTCCCACAGATCCCCACCAAGAAACCAAGCGGTAACAGCAGTAATAACAACAAGCGTAATAGCAGGAGCAGGAGTAACAACAATAGAAGTAAAGAGGAAGAGCCCTACTAAATAGAAACACAACAACTGATAAGACCTCGACCCTCTAAACTACTCCTAATTGGCAAAACACGAATCCCCAGACACACAGTTGGGAATCATTAATCGATATAAGGAAATCTAGCTACACTACCAGGACACATCACGACACCTCCATCGTGCAAGCTTGTCTACCGAGACAAACCCAACTTAAATAACACGCTCTACATGATCTCACTACCGTGTACGCTACACCGACTATGGGTGAAGCCAAGCACAGACTACCCAAAGAACTACGTGAAGGAGCTCACGCTGCATAAGAAACCATACGAATGACGAGAATCACAAGAGTCAGCATCCTATGACAAAAGTACCTCCTCACTAGAAGCAAAGCCAGATGCGTCCACTAACGTCTTACACTGCGCCTCAAACGTCTCACACTCACCTCGAATGCGGTAACTGAGACACTGTACCAAGTACAAGGAACAACAGTAACAAGTGACTAGTCAGGGTCACGCTTGTCGACGCTTGTCCAAACGCCCCTGACTACGTGTGCACACACAAGCCCAATGCCTTGAGCCAGGTCTCTAGTTAGTTTTTTCCTCTAGTAGGACGCTACTACAAAGCAAGGGGGCTCACAGAAACTAGCCTAAAAATCATCTCTTAGGAACTCACCCTGCCGACTTTATTCAACAACTTAGACCTCAGAATATTCAGACTTATGCGGAGATGGTCCAACAGGCTCATTTGTGTGAAAGGACCTTGGAGAAGGTCAACAAGTATAAAGGCAAGAGTGAGGGATCAAGCCATCGATTTGACAAATGAGGGAGCAAAGAAGAAAATTTCAACATCACAAGTACTTATACCTCCCGTGATAACAAGAAAAGGTCCCGCAATGAGAATGGAAGAAATAATCACAAGAACAAGAAGATAAATGAGGAAGAAATGCAAGTCGCAACGGCTTGCACATTTTGTGAGAAATTCGGCCACTCGATCGAGGAATGCTGGAAGCACCTCGGTGCTTGTTTACGTTGTGGAAGTTGGGAGCATCGTATGCCCGATTGCCCTCTTATGAAGGAACAACCCTCTAATGGTGGACGCAAGTAGCAAGCACATCTTAATGTAGTTCTAGATGATGATGAAGCGCCCAATGATGATGGGCTGATAGAACGTACCGTTCATATTTATTCACATCCTGTATTTGTACTATTCGATACTAGTGCTTCTCATTCTTTTATATCTACTGCCTTTACAAAAACTTTACCAGTTGCACCTATTTCTCTACCATCGGACCTAGCAATCACAACACCTTTAGGTCCCGGAACCAAACTTACAACCTACTACCCTAATAGTGAGGTAATGGCAGAATGCCACAATATTCCTGCAAACCTCGTATGCCTTGATATGGAAGGCTACGATGCCATTCTAGGTGTAGACTGGCTTGTTGACCATGACGCTTATATAAATTATCACAACAAGAGAATTTCTTTTCAAAAATTAGGTCTCCCACGTTTCTCTTTCCTTGGCATCAAGTATATGAAGCTTCTTACTATCATCTCTTCTCTTCACACTTGCAAGCCCATGTCGCAAGGATGTGAAGCATTTCTTGCTTCAGTAATTGTTACTGAGTCCAAGGAAATTTGTATAGAAGAAATTTCTGTTACTAAAGAATTCCCTGATGTCTTCCCGTCAGAGTTACCTAGTTTACTGCCCAAAAGGGAAGTAAACTTCTCCATTGAACTCGAGAGAGAGAGAGAGAGAGAGAGAGAGAGAGAGAGAGAGAGAGAGAGAGAGGGGAGGGAGGGAGGATTCTTTTAAATTCATATTTATGTTTCCATTAGAGTTCACATTTTAAATATAACTTCTATTTGGACATACTCCACCTTACTAGTTCAATTTATGTCATTCATATTATAATCATTCGGACTAAATAATGAGGGTCGCTTTGCTAACCGGGCACGGTTAGCGCAAACGACTCTCAGGGGTCGATTGCGCTAATTGACTCCGATTAGCGCAATATATGTGAAGACGAGACGGGACTTATCGGGAATTTCTCTCTTACCGATTGCGCCATCCACCGGACAACCCGGCTATCAAAGCGGCATTGGTTGAGCTAATTGACTCCGATTAGCGCAATATGTGTGAGGGGGAGGCGGGATTCACCGGAGATTTCTTTCTCACTGGTTGTGTCATCCACCCGACAACCTCACTATCAAAGTGGCCCTGAAGATTTTGAGATTTAGTCCCCATATCAAATATGCATGGATGGCATCGAGGATTCTCTAGATCCAACATCTAGGTTAGAATTTAGACCTTTAACAAGTTCCAATAATTAAGGAATCCATTGCCGTTCTTGTGGGCATGCTTAATTAGCAGTACATTCACCTAGGCCTAATTAACATTATGCTTTCGTCTAACATGGAAGATATTATACAAGAACATATCAAACTAGATCTGAACAACCATGCTGAGTTCTTAGTTGGTCTTCACCTCTTATCTTCATGCTAGTTAAAGTCCATCATAATATTTGTACCGACGGCACACAAGCTGGTGTCAGTGAAGGGCTTGGCCCGTTCCACATCACTGAAGCTACCGGCAGAGGACACTGGGAGCTCGTTTTCAAGTCAGTTGATCCCTCCTTGATAGAGAGGTATGTATCTCTTGTTTATCCAGGAGATATAGTCATATTTTATTTATTTTTTATTTTGATAAAATAATAAAATTAATTCGATTACAACGAGAGAGTTAATTAACCCTCGTATATATCAGTTAAACTGACCTAATAAAATTAGTGAAATAATTTATCTTGTTGTAATGGCGATGCCCCGATAGACCACTTATTTCCCTGAGGACCATTGGTCCTAAGTCCCTTGGCCCTTCCTGGCGCTTATTTGCTTACGGTCACAATTTGACCGTCTTTTTCTCAAGCGGTCCCTCGATAGTCCATTTTTTTCTTTTTTTACCCAAGAACACTTAACTACAAAGGCCTCGAGCTCTTCTGATATCATTCTCTATTGCGATCTACGGGAGGCCATTTTCCTCATTATGGCGGCCAGATTGTGACCGTCTTACTCATTTAACGATCTTTTGGTGGGCCATTTTTACTCTTGAGAGCTACTTCAATCCACACAAATGCACGAAAAAGAAAATCAAGTCTATAGCTAAATCTATCAAAGTTTCCCATTCATTTATTCAATGTCAAATACATCAAATTCAAGCTATGGATCTCTACACATCATGGAAAATCACTCAATCCTCAATCGGGCATCCCCGCGAGGACGGATCTAGCGTAATCCCCTCAAGTACGTCTGGTAGCTCTCTCACCCCTCTGCCACCTCTGTCGGTAAGGTACGGGTCTTGCTGACCTCCCACATGATCAGAGTGCTCCTGACTACCTGCTCGTCCGCTGTTGCCCTAAGTCTCCTGACCTGTAGAGCGAGTAGGTGGGGCAATGCTGGAACCCTAGTGCACGGGAGTCCAATCTGTAGAAAGCACCTGTGGGGGCTATACATCGCCAAGGTGGCGTTCCCCATGAGCCTCAAGTCCAACCCAAGCCTCGTAGGAAGCCTAAGGATAGTGCCAATGAGAAAAGCTGGACGCATCACAAACCTATCAAGGGGCAGGGTACTGAGGTAGATCCGCCATTCGTCCCTAGTCTTCTTGTCTGCAGTCCCACACTCAACCTGTTGAGGAAATCCAAACGCACCTCTGATGAAGAAGAGTGGGTGGCTCCCAAAGATCTGCCTAGCAGAAGGGATATCCTCCCTAGCTGTGAACTTTAATCTAACCCCTGTTGTGCATCCCTCGGTTTTGATGATGACAATAAAGTTCTTACTCATTCAACATTGTGTCTTGGTTAAATAACTTAGAAGAAGATAATCCTGGAGTGCCACCAACATCTCCAACTTTAGTAGAAATGTTCTCTGATGGAGGATTGACCTGAACATCCGAACTGGCCTCTACTTGTGTGGCGATGTTATGCATCACATGGAGACCCCAATTCTGCATAACATTCGAGACTATCGATCTCCAATGAAAATGGGACAACTCCAGCTACAACCAACAGAAGAATCATCAGCCGTATCTCATCCAACACAAACCAAAATCAGGGAAAAGGCCGAGGGAAAACAACCAAAAATCAGGGTGGAAGCAGAGGCAGAAGACGCCCCAAGGGCACCCACCGGCGCTGGAGGTGAAGCTGCAAATGCAGGAGGCTAGAGGGAAGGAGAGGTAGGAGGTGGCTTAGGGCCATGAGCGACAGCGGCCGGCGTCGACAACAAACCAGAGGCCAAGGGAAGAAATGCCAATGGGGGGCCAGAGGGCGGCAACTGGAGATGGAGGAGCTGGCGGAGGTCATCGCTGGCCCCAACGTCGACTCCACCGATGGCACCTCCTAAGGCTTCCCCATTGCACGAGGATGACAGGGGGGAAGTGGATGGGGTCTTGGCCCTTAGAGAAAACTTGGGCATCGGGGGGCTACTCAGTGGGGGCGATAGCAAGTAGACGTCGCTTGGGAAATTGCACCCACCCTTCACTGCTCTGACGTCCTTGAGGGGAGATGTGGTGGTAGCGACAGATCTGGGCATAGCAGGTGGCTCTTTGTGAGGCCGTGCACCGCCAGGCTGAGAGCCCTTCACCGGGGGGGACCTTGACTTCTTTTGGTCCTTGTTGGCCGAGCAGGCGGTGGCGATGTCGGTCGCCCTCCTGGCGGAGACCGGGGGGCTCGGAGAAGGGAGGGAGAAGGACCTCGATAATTGGAGAGGGAGCAGCGGGGGGCAGCTAGGCTAGTGGAGGAGGTGTGGAGGAGGGAGGGATGATAAGTAGGTCAGAGTAGCAGGCTGTGGGCTGGCGGCGTACAGCGGGGGACGTGTGTCGGGGAACACGGCGTCATGGCAGCTGAGGAGCTACTGGATCCCTGATCTGTGCAAGGAACTTAAAGAAATTATACCTTATTCAAATTAAAAAGAAAATTGTTGACACATTTCATCCTCACGTTCCCATGTAGCTTCATTTCTAGAGTGACGCTGCAATACAACCTTTACCAGAGGGATTACCTTATTCCTCAATCGTTGCTCACGGCGATCTTCAATTCTAATCGGCTACTCTGGTGTAGAAAAATCTGCAGTTACTTCAGGCCAAACTGAATCATCTAGCACATGAGTTGCATCAGAAACATACTTTCTCAGCTGGGAAACATGAAACACATCGTAGATTGCTTGCATCGTCGCTGACAACTGAAGTCGATAAGCCACTTGGCCCACACATTCCAATATAGGAAACTGACCAATGTAATGGGGACTGAGCTTTCCACACTTCCCAAATCTAAAAATACCTTTCATCGGAGATATGTTTACAAACACCATATCTCCAGGTTCAAACTGCAATAGTCGCCTGCGTTGATCTGCATAGCTTTTCTGTCGACTCTGAGCTGTCAATATTTTTTGCCTGATCAAGCGAACCATATCAGCACATTGCTGAACCATATCCGTTCCTGTCAACAGTCGATCACCGGCCTCAAACTAGTTTAATGGTGTACGACAAGGATGCCCATAAAAAGCTTCATACGGTGCCATATTGATGCTAGAGTGATAGTCGTTATTATAAGCAAATTCCACTAATGGTAAATATTGACTCCACCAACCCTGTCAATCCCGGCAACACGATCGTAGCATGTCTTCTAAAGTCTGAATAGTCCTCTCTGACTGACCATCTGATTGTGGATGATATGCTGAACTGAAATCTAATTCTGTGCCCAATGCCTTTTGAAAGCTGCGCTAGAAGCCAGAAGTAAATCGTGGGTCACGATCTGACACAATAGATACTTGAATTCCATATAATGGCACAATATTTTTAACATAAAGCTCTGCCAATTTCTAAACACTCCAAGCAACCTTGATAGGTAATAATCTTACTGCCTTTGTCAGACGATCAACTAATAGCTAGATTCCATCATAACCATGTGAAGTCCGCGGTAAACCCACAATAAAATCTCCCAAGTCTAGGGGCAGACAAGATGGAATTTGGGTAATCATCGACCGTTTAACTAAATTGGCCCATTTCTTACCTATGAAAAGTCGATGGTCGATTGATGTCCTTGCTGCCTTATATATCAAGGAGATGGTTCGATTACATGGAGTCCCTATGTCGATCGTATTTGACCGAGACCCACGCTTTACTTTAAATTTCTAGAATGGTCTACAATACTCTCTGGGAACAAAATTCAACTTCAGCACTGCTTTCCATCCCCAGATAGATGGTCAGACCGAGAGGACAAATCAAGTTGTTGAAGATATGTTGAGGGCGTGTATTTTAGACTTCGACAGAAGTTGGCATGACCACTTATCCCTGGCTGAATTTGCATATAACAACAGCTATCAAGTTAGTATCCAAATGACACCTTTCAAGGCACTTTATGACAGGAGTTGCTGATCTCCAATATGCTGGGATGAAGTTGGCAAAAAATAAATTTTAGGCCCAAATATGGTGAGAGATTCAACCAAGAAGATACGCCTTATTCGAGAAAGACTCAAGATAGCACAGTCCAGGTAGAAGTCATATGCTGACAATAGAAGAAGAGATATGGAATTTTAAATTGGAGACCATGTTTTTCTTAAGGTATCTCCCGGCTGAGGTATTAGAAGATTCAACGTTAAGGGCAAGTTAACACCGAGATTTATTGGTCCATTCGAGATATTGAAAAAAGTGGGCAAGGTGGCTTACCGCATTGTCTTACCTCCACAACTATCAGAAGTGCACAATATATTCCATATTTCTATGCTGAAGAAGTATGTCCACGATCCTTTCCACATCATCGACCATAATGACTTAGTAATACAAACCTTACTTATGAGCAAAAGTCGATGAAGATCCTCGACCAAGAAGTCTGAGCTTTGAGGAACAAGACGATCCCTATGGTAAAAATCTAATAGAATCGATGCTTGGAACAAGAAGCTACATGAAAAACTGAGGAGTCAATACGAAGGAGATTTTTAGAACTATTTTAGTCTATAAGTACTTCGCACCCTCCATGCCTCCATATATGCAATTGAATTTTCGATGGAATGCGCGGAGGATGAGAAGGTCATGCTTGCTACTTTTCAACTTCAGGGTGCAGCATTGATGTGGTGGAGCTCGGAGTGGGAAGTTACTTTCCGTTCCTGACCACTTCGTTAGATCACCTGGATAGAGTTCGTGACTACCTTCGAGCACACTTACAGTCTGGCCTATCTTCGAATGGATAAGATGCGCAAATTCCTAGATTTAGTTCAAGGTGAGATGATTGTGCTGCAGTATCGGAACAAGTTCATTGACTTAGGTCAGTATGCATCGCATGTTATCGCTGATGAAGCCTTAAAGATCGAGCAATTTCTCCATGGTTTAAAAGTCAAACTGAGAGTGCCGCTGCTTGCTACCCGTGAGAAAGTCATGGATGATGCATATCAGGCAGCTGTCACAGTTGAGCTTGATTTTGTGAGGTCTATAGGGTTTTCTCAGTCCAGTGTGACTCAGTCGGTTGTACCGTTTCAGCAGTCTTTTCAACCATCTGCGCCTGGAGTTCCATCTGTTGCGCCTACTTCTAGTGGCACTTCGAGGTGGGTGTTTAGAAGGTCTAAGAAGTAATTTAACCGTCAAGCATCTTTAGGTTATGTGCAACAACAATCAGCGTCTTCTGATTCTGTCCAGCAGTCTGTTCCTCCTTTTCAGCAACGCCGAGAGTTTTTCATGAGTCAGCAGAGAGCGTGTCCGAGGTGTGGTGGTAGTCACCCAGGTGTACTGTGTTCCTTGCCGGTAGTCTGCTATCGTTGTGATCAGTCAGGTCACGTTGACCGAGATTGCCCGATGAAGTCCGTGCCAACGCAGTTCTTGCAATTCACCCAGCCACAGTAGTCTCAATTTCGTCTTCCTGCACCACCTCCACCTCAGCCATCTTATTTGCAAGTTCCAACTTCTTCCCAGCAATCTTCTGCGGCCTCTAGCCAGAAACCGAGGAGTCGGATTACTCACATCACTCGTGCATAAGCCATTGTGTCCAACCTTGTAGAAGTTACGGTTTCGATTTTTGGTCGTCCAACTAGCATTCTATTCGATTCAGGTGCTACACATTCATTTATTTTCAGACCCCCTAACAGCCAAGGGCTTCCTCTACACCCATCCACCCCCTTTCCCCTCCCATTTACCTCCTCTTCCCTCCTTCCATCTTCAACCTACACCTTCATATCGCAGGCAGCAGAGAACCATTCATTTGAAGAGGTGCTGTGACTACATCCTGGCATTCCTGAAGGCTCAAGAGGTACCGGTGGAAGCTTCTCCGAGTCTTCTTTGCATCGGCAGTCATCTCGTCCCCTTCTGAGTTCGTGGTTGTCCGGGGGAGGCGATCTCCCTCAACTGTGCAACTTCACTTAGATTGTCAACCAGAGACGATTTGCAGAAGCTGCCACGTTGGCTCACCTGAAGATCTTAAGACAGAGCACATCCGGGGCCTTCTGCAATGAGTCTTATTCCCCCTCCAAGAAGCGGGACTCCATTTGGTGACCGGAGCAACAACTTCTTAATTTTCTCCCCAGGGTGCACTGTTCTGTCCCCTCTTGGACTGAATAGACACCCTGTCACTCTTTTGACTGCCCCGGCCTACCCCGACATCATCTGGCATTCTCGTGGATCTCGTTTTGATGGAGACTCGTCAACAGTTCCAACGCCTCTTGTCGCGCTTGATTTGGAGTTCGGGACTGCTCGTGACGGCCTCGGCTTGCTGCTACTATGTTCCAGTAACTGTCAGAACCCAGGAGCAGAGGCTCTGTTCGTGGCTCTTCCCCGACCGGCACCAATGACCTAGAGTTTCCCCAAAATTCAGGCGACATCCCAGACCAAGTACGGAGAGTTTGCTGCTGGTCTCATCAAAAGAGGAGTTCGGGAGTGGTCACAGCAACATCGACACCGCCTTCCTATCTCCTGTTCCAGAAAGAGGACAGAACCGACTCCGCCGACCGTTGAAGCTCCTCACTCTTTTCTTCCCTCCCCGCTTGGATGGCTGAAGGTCCCCCCCTACGTGGAGGTAGTTTTGGTTGTAATAAATTAACCCCCACCCCAATATCCCCCCTCCTGTGAGAGGCGTAGTGGTGTATATGTTTGAACAGGTTGAAGCTTCCTTGCCGCGGCGTGTGGCAAAGCCCCACGCTTGGGCCAGAGAGGAGAGAGAATGAGAGAGAGAAAGAGAGGTTGAGAATGAGGGAGGAGAGAGGGTGGTGAGGGTTAAATAGAAAGGCAATTAGGAACTTTTCCTAATTTTTGAAAATCCACTTTTTGTGCCAAAAATTTACTAATTCATAAAAATATAAAAAAATAGTCAAAACGATCCTCTCAAAGAGTACATCGCAGCTGTAATGCCCACGAGTCGATGAACTGATAAATAAACTCACCGCAAGATTTCGTAATTTGAATGAGAGAAAAATCTACACAGATCGTAAAACTCAACTCAGGAAGCACAAAAGTGATCTGAAACTCTCCATTAAGGATCCGAAAGATCTAATAAGAATCTAGGGTGTTACAGACATCATCCATCGTCATATGTTTTTCGTCAACCAAGTCGAAAAGTGATCACGAAGAACGGAGATAGCATGCAGCACTTATTCGAGTCGAAGTCGGCGAGTGTGAGTCCCACGTATTATTCGCATGGTGTCACATAGGATACGATAAAGAGTTTTCGTCATTTTTTTAAAAAAATAACCTAAAGTGTCGTGTACCTGTGAAAAACCATTGATAAAAATGAATATAGATAAAGATCCCATATAATTTCAGATGCGTGCGCGTGGAACTTATAAGGGGGCTGTTTACAAACACTCATCATCCGAGAGTCTCAACAAATGCACAATCTTTTAAGGGACTATTTGCAAGAAAGCTCTACAATAAAAAAGAAATAACATCCTTCATCGTCATATATTTTTTGTCAACCAAATTGAAAAGTAATCACGAAGAACGTAGATAGCATGCAACACTTGTTCGAGTCGAACTCGGCGAGTGTGGGTCTGTGGACGCACTTTTTGTTTATCGTGGATGTTATTATAGATGTTATTGTTAAGTGCGTGGGCGTGCCAGTCACCGAAGTGACAGTTTATTCGGGCCCCGCGGAGCCCATGGTGCGCTCTCTCTGACTTCGTCAAACGACTGTGTAGTTCGTGTCTGGACCAAAACCCGCCGTACCGTAAAGGTCACGACGTCATTTACATCCCCCATACGAGGGAAGTGATGGAATAATACTTCCTATTTGATTGTGTGAATGTATGAATGTTCTTGCAACAATTATGTTTTCCACCCTTTTTTGTTTACTGATAAAAATGGTGTTGTGTTCTGCCCCTTTTCAAAATAAAGAAAATCATGCAATGAAAGTTTGGGTGATCCGGGAGAGGCGGTGTTGGCTGCAGCTGTGAAGCACACCACGGGTGACAGTGCCAGAAGACTCAGAATGATGAAAACAGCTGAGATGGGATGAACTGGGACTGTCTTGGTGCTGCTGGGCCTGTTACTGGGCTGGGCTGACTGCCACCGTGCATGGGTGATTAGGCTAGTGGCACTGCTTTTGGGCTGGGCCAAGACTGCTGCACTGTGTGGGGTGATCAGGGAGGTGTGTTGTTGGAGGCTGCTGTGGCATTAGCTCTGCGAAACAGGAGGGAAAGAAGGTGGAGAAGAGAGGGGGAAGGGTTCGGTGATTTAAAATAAGGTAAAAGGTTGAGAAGAGGAAGGGCCTTTAATGTGCTATCTTGAGGTGAACAATGCAGAAAAGGGGTGAGACTAAGCATGTAATGCGAGGGTGAATAGATTAAAAGGAAATGAGGTGTGAGGGAGGGATGACAATGGAGAGTGCAGTCCTGGGGTCATTGTTGTGTGGGGGTATTTAGGTAATTATTGTACAGCGTAGTGGGTTGAGGGTGTTTTTCATGAACCAATGGGACGGGGGTATTTCTATGCATGTAATTTATTGCACACATGTATACATGTTTTGATTGAAGATCGGCCTGTTTGCTTGGCCACGATCCTGTTCTCTCAAACTAGAGATCTCTCCTTCTTCCCTCTCTTATCTCCTTCTTCCACATGGTATCAGAGTGAGGGAAGTTGTGGATGGAGTGAAGGACGGTTCTTGAGCATTACTCGCTAGTATATGGCCCACTGGTTTTGTTTTCCAGTGTTCTAGTTTTGGGGTTCTCCTTGGTGCACAACTTCTTCCCTGGCAGGTGGCCTGTGTGTGGCCTCTTCTTCTTGGCCGGCAGACCAACTTCAAGGGTGCGGTTCCTTCCCCTTGGCTGGTGCATAAAAAAATCACACGTTTTAACTCACCCCTCTCCCGTCTCTCTCCTCACTCTCGACGCCACTCTCTCTCTCTCCCCCTCTCTCTCTCTCACTCAAATTCTCTCTCTCCTTCTCTCCCATTCTCTCCCGATTTTGGGCGAAACGACGTCAGACCGGCACGTGGGAGGTGCCGTTGGAACGGGCTCGACGAGTAGGTCGAGGTGGTACCCTCTATTTAGCGATTCGGGGAGCGTGGAGACGAGATGGGCCGAGAAGAGCCGTGATGCCCTGTCATCCGATCTGCACCGTTTTACGGGTCTCGTCGCGATTGAGGTAGGGGAATGTGTTCCTCGTCTTTCCAGGAGCGTTTTGACGCCTCATGCATCGTCGATGGCAGACGTTTGTCTCATTTTTCGTGTAAATCTATTTTTGGTAAATTTTAGGCCTAATTTGGGGTTTTCTTCTCCTCTCTCGATTTTGATCGACACGGCCGTTGATCGAGGCACGGGAGGTACCGTTGGGTAGGTCGAGTCACGAGGATCGCGTGGACATCCTTCTTCCCTCGATCCGTGGAGCATGGAGGCGCGTGAAGTCGAAAGGTCGCCATTGCCTTCGTCGTCCGTTTGGCATCAAATCGGCTTCCTCGTTGTGTCTGAGGTAGGGGGATGGACTCCTTATTTCGCTAGGATCATTTCCACACCACTTGCATATCCATCCACGGTCGTTTTGCCCAATTAATGTTCATGTTTATTTTTTCCCTAAAATGTGGTAAAAAAATGTTAAAAACATGATAATTAGTGTTTTAATTATTTATTAATTATTTATGGGCATGTTTATTACATTTCTAACTTTTGTGGGCTTGTGTGGATGCATGGCATGGTTTGTATTTCATTTTTACTGGTTTTTGTAATCGAACCCGTCGATTTCTATTGACCGGGGTGTGGTTCAATTTCAAATCATTCACGCTCGTCACCCAGATCGCATGGCAGTCACCCCGTGACCGTCTTGTATTTAACGCACCTTACTTGGCGCGTTATGCCCACATTGCGGACCACCCCAGGTCCGTTATGCTCCTGAAAATGGCCAGATATCTAACACTATGTTTAATCTCCATACTAGTTAAAGTATTTCTTGAAAGCAACCAATGGAAAAACAATAAGGGGGAGAGGCTTTTTAGGGCACTCATTTTCAAATGACTGGTTTGGCTTCATTAAATCTGTGAAAAGTTATCGTTGAGTCCTTGTTGGATAAATGATGTTTGCCTATAAGTCATTGGCTAATTAATTTAGAAACTCATGTAACGTCTGTTGATTAGCTAGGTATGAAGAAGATTGATCAAGCCTAAAGGATGCAACAACGCATTAGATCTCAAGAGAAATAACCAGCTCTAACGGGTTCACAACTGCTTCGACCTCAGGTCTTCACAGAAAGAAGAAAAGCCCAAGCTGCAAGTCAATGCCTTGACGCACCCCTTGAGATGCGTTGAATCCACAACCTTCCCCAGCAAGCCTTTCACACAAGGCTTCATGGCTGCTTTGACCTCATCATCAAATGCTTCAACCTCTTCAAAGCTTCCAAGTCAAAAGTGTCGACTCCTTTTCATGAACTCTATGGTGTGCCATGCTACTTCGACCTCACCTGCTCAGTGCGTCAAAGCAAAGGGTTTCTAGAAGTCGATGTAAACAACCTTTACAGAGGATGCTTCTACACACCTGTGAAGATACATCGACCCCATGGAGATCTAGCTCGCCAGCAACTCAAAGAAAGTGTGAAGCTGCATCGACGCGATGGCCTATTGCGTCAACACACCAGACTACTTCGAGCCTTTATCTATTTAACCAGCATAGTTCCCACAGCTCATCCAGAGAATAAAAATAGCAACCATAAGCCTCCAAAAGCACAATTTTTGAGGTGGGGAAAGGGGTCCTAAAATAGTCAACTATCCTTGTCATCATTGGCTTACCATAACAACCCTTTTGACCATTGGGTTTGTCAGTCTACATTTGTGGGAAAGGTCTCCTTTCAAGGCCATCTGCTTTTTGTCCTCAGCCAATCAGAGAAACTGTCTAGCATATCCTCATGGATTGAAGGACGTCCTTGGTACACCCAGCCAATGGAGAAGAAGATGTTATACATCTATTTTTCATTTAACAAATTGAGCAACTGTCTCTCCCATGACCTCCCGCAAAGGGATAGCTTCGGCCCATCTGGAGAATTAGTCGGTTGTGGCTAGGATGAACTTGTAGCCTTTTGTGGATGGTGGGAAGGGTCCCACGATGTCCATGCCCCATTCTGCAAAGGGCCATGTAGGAGCCATGGGGTGTAATGAGTTTGGGGGTCTTCTTGACACTGGACCAAAGGCTTGACATTGATGACGTGCAAGTATACTAGTTGCAGTCCGCATACATGGTGGGCCAGTAGAAGCCCTTCAGTTTTATATAATTTTTCATTTTATCCACGGCTTGATGGGCACCACAAAGCCCTGAATGGATCTCACACATAATTACTTTGGCTTCTTTTGGTGAGAGACAGCGTAGGAGAACAGACTTGTCTTTTTCATGGACAAGCCTGTATAACTGACCTCCTATCAGCTGATATGATGTTGCCCTTCACAGCAGCTGAACTCTTTGAGCCCGATCTGAAGAGAGGCAACCATTCTTTATTTTGATAATCGCCTCACGCCAATCTTGTCCCTCTTCCTTGGCAGGATCGACTTCCTCAATTCCGTTGACCTCAGAAGTTATGGGGTCGGCTTCTTTGTCTAAGACACTTGGCATGAGCTTTCTGCGCCTGAAAATTTCTGCCAAGGCGGAAGCTTTAAGGCAGAGGCCAACTTAGCCAAGGCGTCTGCCCGATAATTTCTACTTCTGGGGACAAGGCCTATTTCAAATAGGTAGAATCTCTTCTTAAACCTCTTCACAATGGCATGGTACGTAATTAGTTCATATTTGCAAACATCGTAGTCACCTATGACCTGTCGGATAACGAGCTGCGAGTCTCCATAGACTTTGATACATTTGATGTCCATTTCAAAAGCTAATTGGAGCCCGATAATGAATGCTTCATATTCCACTTCATTGTTCGTTAGCGGCTTCATGAGCGCACAAGAATTGTGTAGGATCCCACCTTGAGGTGTCACGAAGACAATGCATGCCCCTGATGTGAGGCTTGTACTGCCGTTAGGCTTCTTGAATGTTCGGGAGGCGCCATCAAAGTAGAGCTCCCAGCATGGCATGTCAATTACGAGGGCCTCCTCTTCTTTTTGTGATGGGGGATCCTCAACTTAGGCTTCTGCTCCTGATTAGAGTAGGAGTGTTTCTCAATGGGGGAGTCCAATATTGAGTGGAAAATCTGTCATGACTGGGTGTGCCGCCAAAAACTCTGCCATTTCTTGTCCTTTAATTGCCTTTTAGGGACGAATATTATGTCAAACTCCATGAGGAGTAACGCCCATTTTCCAAGTCTCCCTGATAATACGGGCTATTTGAGAAGGAACTTGAGCGGGTCGTACTTTGAAATTAACTCCACCTGGCGGGACAAGAGATAATGCCTCAATTTTTTCACGACAAACACGAGCGCCAAGCATACTTTCTCCACTGGAGAATACCGGTGCTCGGGGCCAACCAGCTTTCTACTGAGGTAGTATTAGGGCTGCTCTTTGTCTTCTTCATTTATTTGTGCCTGTAAGGCTCCCAGAGAAGCATCCATGGTAGCAATGTAAAGAATTAGTGGCTTTCCTTTGACTGGCGCTCCCAACACTGGGGGAGTGAGGAAATACTCATTGATTTGCTCAAATGCATTCTGGCACTCCTGGTTTAATATGAACGATGTGCCCTTTTTCATCAATTTATCAAAAGGTGCGCATCTTCCTGAGAGGTTGGATATGAAGCGTCTGATGTAGGCTAGCCACCCTTGTGGAGACCTCAATTTAGTTATGTTTCTAGGAGGTGGTAACTCCCGAATTGCCTTAATGTTGTCGGGGTCTATTTCTATTCCCCGATATATGACGATGAAACCGATAAACTTGCCACTTGAAACGCCAAAAGCGCACTTCATCGGGTCATTTTAAGTTGAAATTCTCGAAACCTTTCAAAAACCCGACGCAAGTCGACCAGGTGATCTTCCCGCCTTCGGGTTTTAACGACAAAGTCATCAACATAGCACTCGACCAAGTCGTGGAGCACTTCGTCAAAAATTTTGGTCATTGCCCATTGGTATGTGGCACTCACATTTTTTTAAGCCAAAGGGCATCCTCTTATAATTGAAGATCCATTTGGGGGATCGGAAGGCCGTGTGTTGCTTGTCTTTAATGGCCATACGGATACGATTGTAACCTGACGATCCATCCATGAGACAGAAAGCTTCATATCCGATGGTCATATCGACCATGGTTTAGTGATTGGGATAGGAAAATCATCCTTTGGACATGCTTTATTTAAGTCCTTGTAATCAATACAGATGCGGACTTAGCCATTCCTCTTTTTTACGGGGACTATGTTAGCGAGCCAAATTGGATAAATGCAGGGCTATATGAAGTCCACTTCCAAAAGCTTATCAACTTCAGCATTTACTTTGAGCTCGAGCTCATGGCGCATGCGCCTTTGAGCTTGTTTGACGGGTTTGGCAGAGGGGAGCATTGCCAATTCATGCTCTGTCATGGAGGGCTCCAACCCGGTCATTTCTTTGTAAGTCCAGGCGAAGCAATCTTTGTATTCCACTAGGAGTTGTTTATATACTTGCCTTTCTTCTTCATTAAGGAGGGCACTAACAAAAATTGGCCGAGGGCCATCAACATCCCCAAGGTTAAGCTCGACTAATTCGTCTACAGTCACTTGTCCGCCATCTTCTAGTTCCCGTGGAGCTGGCTGCAAATCGATGAAATCCTCTTCGTCGTCGGATGTGGCGACGTGGGCATCATAATACTCCAGGTTGTTGAGAACGTACGAGCAAAATTGTTCGTCCCGATGTTTAAGCACCACTTCTTTTTGTTGTTCATTTGCGAGGTGACTAGGCTCCTCGCCAGAGTATGACTTGTTAGAGGAGGGTAACAACCCTAGAGTGTTGACAGAATAATGGATTTTAAAGTCTGCTGCTCGGCATGGGCAAGACATCTTGTTTCCTTTGCCACAAATTTAGGCAATCCAGATACAGCCAAGGCGACGATTTGCCTGGCTGAAGACTTTGGTTGATCCCATGGATGAGGTTGTGGGGGAGACACTCGATGGTTCCTAATTTGAATAGCTCCCGACTGTTTCAAGCTTTCAAATATCCAATGTATTATGGTGAAGAAATTATGCTTATTATGGTTTTAAACTTTGAAATCTCTACGTTAAATTATTTATTGTGTTCAATCACATATGATTTTGCATTCTAAGCGCAGAGACCAACACCTTCTACACTGCAGAGGGTGAGACTTCGCTGGACTTATGGAGCCTGAGCCAGCTAAGCGGCCTGCCGATTGACAGGGAGCCTTATGAAGAAGTCTGTCTCCCCGACTTGATTAAGGACGAAACCAACGGCGATGGCTATTATTCTTTGGGATACTCTTACCGGTACTTGATGAAAGCGTACCGGGAGATGTATAGGCTGGCCCAGGGGGAGAAGCAGTCGCGCCGCGGGGACCGGAAGAGGGTCCGCTTGACTCTATGGCTTCAGTATTTCTTCGATGGGCCGAAGAAGTACCAGGATTTTCCGTGCGTGGGCACGGTCGTCGCTCGCAAGAAGCGGGCCAAGCCCAAGTCAGATGTAAAGATCCCCTCCATGGGGCGTCTGGGCAGGCCGAATCCACTGGCGATTGATCCGATGACGCATTGCGCCGCCTTCCTCACGTACTGGCTATGCTCGTTTGCTTTGCCGCACGGGGACGAGACCGTCATTCGACCGGATGCAATTTACCCCGCGTGCCAGATGACGTGGGGGATTAAGCTGTCGCTGTGCCCGGCCACGCTCTGCTTGATCTACAAGACGCTTGGGGAAGTGAGCGTCCACCAGATCCTGTGGCAAGCTCGCTTCGTCTTCCCATTGCACTTCTTCAACACATGGGTTTGTTCGTTATTTCCAGAGTTCGCTCCCCGTGCCATCCAAGACTGGGGACTGGTGCCGCGGATGTTGGAATTCGCGAGTGCAGAGCTAGGCTCCACCTCACTGAGGCTGTATGACATTTGGGGCCGCCTGACGACAATTTCCCAAGGCGCCTCTAGCTCCATTCATTTCTGGACGTTGGCAGCTCATTCGAGCCCCTTGGTGAACAACAAGCGGGAGTGCAGGGATGACCAAGTGGTCAAGTACGTGCACCCCATCAGCTAGGAGAACGTGGTCCGCTCGTTGTTGGAACCCGAGCTGAGGGATTGGGCACTGTCGATCCACCCGAGCATGCTGGCCTTCCAGAAGGGCGACAGCCTGCTGCTGGAGCCTTACTACCCTTTCCGCTTTGGGCCTACTCACCCTAGGCAGAAACTGAGACACACAATAATGGAACCACAGAACAAGGGCTAGTTGGGGACGCACTCGTCAGCACAAGTTTGACGCCCCCAATCACGTGTGCACACACAGACCATGCGCTTTAGGTCAGATCCTATAGCTAGTTTTCTCCCCCAGCCTGGACTCAGGCTATAAAGACGAGAGGCCCTATTGTAACCAACCTAAAAATCATCACACCGAGACAAGCTCTCCACAACTCCCAAGTGGATCTGCACACGCATGCGCAAGAAAGCTACGACTAGTGGGAAAGGGTCACTAGAGGTGTGAACTCGCTAAAAGCAGAAACCACTGGTCCGTATTAACCCCTCTGACTGCATGGAACACACCATGAGATGGCTCATGCCACAAAACCAAGAACCTTGGATTGGATGGCTATCCCATCAACTACTAGCACAAGGGACACAAGCTGGAACACGCAAATGCTCAAAAGAGGGAAAGAACAGAGCCCGGGGGAGAAGGGCCTGGGTGGCCAAACTCCTAGCCACCTAGTGGTCTAGGCGGCTAGGGCCATGGTCACCCATCCCTCTAGGTCCCCAGCCTCGGAGGCCAGCCTATGGGCTGCCCAGATAGGGAAGGGTGGCCAGTACCCTAGCCGCCCACACCTTGGGCCAACTGACCCCCGGCGGCCACTCTGGTGGCCACCCAACCCTTGGGCAGGTGACACTGGATGACCACCACTGTGGCCACCCAGAATACGGCCTGGGCGACCATAGTGCTGGCCGTCAAGAACATTAGGTGGCTAGGCTATGGCCGCCCAGGAGAGGAAGGCCCTTGGGTAGCAATCGAGCCTTCAATTGAGTGTTGAAACCTGAAATATTACCAAGGTATAATATCAATTAGCAGCACGTCTAGTCAGACATCTGCAAGCCTGGCCTAGAATACTCCTGGGAATTTCGTTAAAGTCACCACTATGGTGATTAAAATACTGAATGACATGAAGACAGATTGATAGTCAAGTTAGGGTGTCGAAGAAGCATTTCTAGCTGGTCTCAGCTTCGCTTTACGACTGGAAGGGCTATATAGTAGGTAGTACACTTACCTACCTTACCTGAACCAATAATTTTTCCCTTGGTATTACCTCCAAAAGTAACATGACCTGCATTCTTCTCCACCAGCATGCAGAATTTGGCTTTATCCCCGGTCATGTACCTGGAGCAGCCATTGTCTAGATACCACTTGTTGTGGTTGGCTACCAGGCATACCTGCAAGGAAGATCAAGTAGAAGATTTTGGAACCCAAAAATATTTGGGCCCCAATGTAGCAGTAAAATCACTCAGACAAGACAGCAAATACTTTGGAATCCACATTTCTTTTGGAGATGATTGTTTTGTAGATTTCTTAGTTCTCTTTTTGCTATTGTTGTTTCTGTTGGCATTGATAGTTTTAGCTCTATATGATTTATTCTATTTTCTGGCATTATTGATAGATTGAAAATTTGTATGCCAGTGCATAGTCCATTGAGCATTTGGTGAGGTGTAACCAATGATGGTCCTAGGCTGACCATAAAAACTGTGGTTTCTTGGCTTCCATGACCTGGATTGCCCAAATCTATTCCTGAATTGAGGCCTATGGGTCTAACTGGGATATGACTGATATGCAGACCTCAATCCAGTTCTATCTCTACCTATCTTACCAAACTGATAAGGCTATGAGAAGCGGTATGAACTGTGGGTAGGTACTCCAGGGTAATGGTGTTGACTTGACTTAACCTTGTTTACATCTGATCTCCTGAATATCCCAGACTCACTTGAAGTGTGCATGGGTGTAGGTTGATTATTCCTGTAACTCTTCTTAAAAGACTGGTTGAACCTATTCTAGGGTTTTCCTTGACCTTGTGTTTTAGAAGGTTGACCCCTAACCTGACTTCTGATCTGAGGTGTGGTATTATGTGAGCACGAATCACTTGACCCCTCAACCTTCTCTTTGCCCTTGTCTTTGGCACTGGGCTTATTTTGTTTAGCAGTTTTAGCATTTCTTTTTCGATCATTATTCTCACTGCTCAATCTAATTAGGGGGATCCTTTTTTCTTTTTATTTTTCTACAACAAATGATATGGTTTTTAATTCAAAACTCTTTTTGGGGGTCCCGCGAAACCCTAACCGAAAATAGTAGCGGTACGAAAAGTAGCAACTATAGAAAGAACAACAGTAACAGTAGGAATAGTAAATACGGTGGCCAGTAAAATCTCGGCTCTACAGCTACTCCTACAGTACCAGAACTCAACGTCTCGATCCCACAGTCGGGGAGCAACCAGACACGAACCACCAGACTATGACCATCCTAGTCACGCTACCAGGAAAATGACACGACGTCACTATCGTGGAGGCCTGTCCTCACAGACAAGGGCCCACTGAAATCACGCGGTCTGGAAACACAATCACGACCTCACCATCGTGAACTCTACACCGTCTAGGGAGAAGCCCTCGGTGATGCTCACCGGAAACCCTAAACCTCAATTCTGAGAGAACGCCCAAAACTACACATGAAATCCCGTCTCGCAGATGGGAACGGAAACCCACGACATGACAATTTACATCACGTGACGAGAGTACCGCCCACCAGAAGTAAGGCCAGATGCGTCCACTGACGTCTTAGTCTACGCCTCAGGTGTCTCCATCTGGCCCAGTGGGAACTAAGACACCGTACTAGTAAACAAAGAATAAGGACTAGCTGGGGTCGCGCTCGTCAGCGCATGTCTTCCGCCCCCAGCTATGCATGCACACACAGACCATCTGCTCTAGGTTGGGTCCTCTAGCTAGTTTTTCCCCAGCCGGACTCAGGCTGCAAAGGCAAGGGGCCCTACGGTAACCAGCATAAAATCATCTCACTCGGGTCACGCTCTCCACCACTCCCAAGTGGGTCCGCACCCACGTGCGTTGGAAAGCTACGACTAGTGGGGGCTCACAAAACGTAAACACTGAAAATCACGCACGCACCCATCTCGAGTAACGTGAGAAAATAGGTGGCTCGCAATCACCAGACTCTAGACAGCCCACTAGACCTAATAACCCAACGGTCCTTAAGTCACGAGACTCGGGGATTGCACCGGTTCTGCGATGGTTCTGGGTGAGAGGCCCCAGTCAAGCCCTTCAAGGCCCTAGCCCGCTCTGTGCCACCCTTCTCATTCCCTCCATTAGCCACGATCACCATTTGTATTGTGTCTCTCATCACCGCTTGAGTAATCCCTTAAGGGTAGTCGCACTTAAATTTTTATATCGAAATATTAGTCGAGTTTAAGATCCATTCACCCCCCTTCTGGATCGCAACAGGATTTTCCCCCTATTCTCTTTGCAGTAACATAGAGACATTGGGCTCTCCGTCAAGTTTTGTTCGGCTTGGCATTACTATTTTGGCATCTCTTCTTGTGGTTTCATTGTGCAAACTTCTTATTCCTGAGGATCTGCAAGTGTAAGCTTTCCTACTCCATCTGCCGATTGTTGCATAGCCTGAACTTCCTCCAGGATACACTCAAATCTCAGGCGCTTCCTTCCTTCATCAGAGGTTTGATCTTCATCGGGTGTCCTTATATCGAATTTGGCTTTAGTTTGGAATAAATCTTCTTTTGGGGACAACTCTTCCCAACACTGGCATAGTGTTGCTTCATCCTATCCTCCTGTATCTTGCTGACTACTGAGGGTTCATCACTAATGGTGGAGTGGTATATAATCTCTTCATCCCCTAGAGGGTATTCAGCATCGCCATCCTCGAAAGGGCCTTCGTGGGTGAAGAAGGTAGAGATAACATCCACCTCTACTTCGCAGTATTCTCGCAAGGTGTTGCCCAGTCCCAAGTGATTGGTAACTTTCAGCAACTCCTTGTTGTTACAGGGAGGATCCCAGAGCTTCTGGAATGTCTTCTTCTGGCCAGCGGATTGCAATGAAGGCACCTACATCTTGGTGAACATATGCGAGACCCGCCGTGTGGTGTAATCTAGGCCTGCTATTGGCACCATTCGGTTTGTTACTTCTCTAGGGATCATACAATCTAGATCATCTTCATTAGTAGGCTCCCTGGGGTAGAATACTATTGGAGGCTCACAAAAATGAGGGACCTTCATAGTCTTTAGTGGTTGCACTGTCTGGCAGTCCAGGTTTGAAATGGGTTTAAATAACCCTTGTGGGATTTTGATGTGTGTGAACTTTGCCTTCATATCACCATCAGCTTCCCCAGGATAGATAGTTGGTGGTGCAGCTCGAGCAAAATATAAATGGGCTCGAAATAAGCTCAAAGATGACTCTAAAATAATGGTTAATTTAGGACATCACGGAGATAAATAAGAGAAATAACGCGACTTATGGGTTAAAACGGGTGTCAACAGTAAGCAGCCATCAGAGGTCTCGATCCCGCGATGAAGAGGTAGAGTTTGTGCGCCAGTGGGATCGCCTAGGAGCACCGCCGTCCGTCCTCGAAGCTGGTCATGAGCGATCCCTGCCATAGGTGCCCACGAAGAGCGCATGGGCTGTCTGGAGTTCATGGAACCTCTCGGAAGGCTCGAGCCCGGGGACAGTGAGCACCTAGATAATCGGGGGAAACTGGACGCCACCATCAGGAGCCGGAGGAAGGTCCTCCACGGTAAGAGGCATGAGGGCAGGAGCCGAAGGAGAAGCTGCTAACGGACCGGGCAGATCCCGGTTGATGGCCTTGCGCAGGGCTTGAGCGAAGGAGAGGCGGGGAGAGGCAGCCACAGTAGGGGAAGAGCCTTTGGTAGGTGAGGAGGCACAGGCACTAGTGCACAAAGTCATAAGCATAAGTCAATTGTGTGATATAGGGCACAAAGTCATATTTGATTCTATTGAATGCAAAATCCTGAAATCAAACTCTAATTTGGTCAAATTTAGTGGTAAGGGAGTCAATAATGTATACATGGTAGACTTAGATGATCCAACAAATAATAATCTTTGTCTTGCAGCTAATAAAGATGACTTAGCTTGGCTTTGGCATCGTAGATTAGTACATGCCAGTTATAATGTCTTACATAAATTGGTGAAGTTTAGCATGGTCAAGGGTCTTCCTGAAATAGCTTTCAAAAAGAACAATAAAATATGTGATGCATGCACACAAGGTAAACAAACTAGGAATTCATTCAAAAATAGAATTGAAAACCAATCTTCCAAACCACTAGAACATGTTCATATGGACTTATTTGGGTCAACTAGGACAACCAGTCTTACTGGGAAAAGATATGGTTTTGTTTTAGTGGATGATTTCTCTAGATTTACATGGGTGATCTTTTTATCTCATAAGAGTGATGCATTTACAGAATTTCGATCCTACTAATAGTCAATCACAAGTCGCCAAAGTGTAAATCATCGTGTTAGGAGCCACAACACAAGCCACCAAGAATACCAATCTCAACTTATCCTCTCATCCTGAAACGATTACTGAACCGTCACAGCACAACTACCGTCAAACACGGCACGCCAAACATGGTGCACAACAGCCTCCAACACACAAACCGGGTCCAAAGCCAGGCCACCGTCGAAACAAGAGCAGATCAGGTTCAGAATAAACACAGTCCATATATAAGTAGACACAGGACAAAGGCTTCACCGAGACAGCACTTCCAGAGCTTACCTCAGAAAGATACCACAGCTAGAATGAGAAAGATCAAGCTCGTCCAACAACAGCTCACCAGGAAGGAAAATCCTAGGTTCACCCGAGCACTCTTTCAACGAGGCCTCCAAACAACCACCTCAAAGCACAACCTTAACACCTTAGGGGCAGACCAAACTTCAAGTGAAACGGCCAAAATAACATAATCTCCTCAGGAGAACATGCACAGCCATCACAGAGCCCATCAGCCACCTGAGCAAACCATGGAAAAAGTAAACATTGCACCATAGATTCACATCTGCTGGCAAATTCTGCCTAGCACAGCACAACTGGGAACAAAACCATAACAAAAGAACACTCTCCATCACATCCTGATGAGAGAAAAATCATCTCACACAGTGCCAACACAGCATAGGCAAGTGCTCACGTAAAAAGTAAAGCAGTATAGAAAACATAAAACCTATGTCAGTTGTCGACTATACTGGACCTGACGGACTCTGAGCACTGCAATATCTCGAATTCTCATGTACTTCTACACATCCTTCACAACACACCCGCTCTGATATCAACTGTGATGACCCAGCATCCGGGCTCAGGTAAGCCGAAAACCACTTGGATCATGAGAGGCCTCCCAAGAGCTGTAAGACTCCGAAGGGATGAAAGGAGTGTGCGGAGGTGTATAAGAGTACATTGAACTTCTAGATAAGGTAGTAAATAATTACTACATTTAATCAGGATTGCTAAAATAGTAGAATTAAAATTACATTTTCTATATCCTTCTCCTTCTTCTTCCGTATCTTCTCTGTGTTTTTAACAGGTCAAATTTCCTCTTTTTACATATGCATGAGATGGTGAGCGCGTGGAGACCATGTTTCCCGCTCAAGCTTCCATCCAAATCTGAGTCTGTAGTGGCCACATGGCAGCATCTTGGCTTAGTGGCTTTCCATGTGTCACGAGAATCAATTTTCTTTCTACCTTGGATCACGTGCCCTCCTTAAAAATCATGAACATCTCTTCTGGTTCTCTAGAGCCTTTTAAGTAAGGTCCCTGTCAATATGTCAAACACTTAGACGGTCAGATAAGTATGAGAAGTGCACAGACTTGATAGAGCATTTGAACTAATGTGCACGGACTTAACCTGTCCATAAGGCAAACATGGTCAGACTCTATAATGATATATGTACAGTATGCTCAGGCTTGAAGACATGCACAGACCTTATATGACTGTAGGGCTGAGAGATGCACTGACTTCGTGTGTGCATGATGCAAAAGATGCACTGACCCTATATGCTATAAGCCTAATATGCACAGACCTTGCATGTGCAAGGAATAAGACATGCATGTACCTTCATTATAGTGCTATACGGACTCCACCATGCATAAGGTAAAATGTGCTCAGACCCTCAGTGTGCATAAGGGATATGTGCACCGACCCTGTGATGCGTTCAGCAAGATATGCACAAACCTTCAGTGTGCACAAATGAAATATGCACTGACCTTACTCAAGGAATATGCAAGTTTGCACCGACTTGGTTATGCACGAAATAACTATACACAGACCTTATTTTGCCTTACGAAGGATGTGCACCGACCTTGTTTTAGCACAAGGCAAATGTGCATAGACTTTGCTAGGCACAGAACAAAACTTGCACTGACCTTAAGCGTGCGAGACAAAAGTCTGCACTAACTTTTATACGCTCACAGCAAAAACTACACAGACTATGCATGTGTTTCTACAAACATGCACCGACTATGAAGTGCACCGACACTGTATGCATTGAACTGAAATATGCACTGACCTAGTTTATGTACAAAGTCTATCTAGCATCGACTTCCGAATATCATTCCCCAGAGCGTGAGGAGGCCTCTCTCTCCCGAGGGGCTAAACATCTCCTTAATCCAGTGATCGCTTAGAAAAGGGGGAAGATTCATGGAGCTCGTCGTCTCTCCTCATGAAATGGTCTTTGACTACGCCCCTAAAGGGGTGACATCAAATCCCTCCCCGAAGTCTTTCATTGTTTCTGATTAGGGTGCGTGTGTGTACTGATCGAATATTATATGGGGGTGTGCTACCGAATGGTCGATATGGTTGGGGCAATCATCGAGCGCCCTCTCATCCCTGCAATGAGTTGTAGGGGCCTCCGACAACCCCCCCTCTGTCCATCCATTCCAGGATGCTACCCTGTCTCCCCTTCGAGGTGTTCGACGAAGTGTCAGGAGGTTTGCTCTTGATTGACAGACTTCTCGCTTCTCCTAGTCATCTTGCTTCTTCCGATCATTCTACTCCTTCCGTTTGTCCCTACGCCGAGCATGAGCCCAATGGATGGGTCGGGACTGCTCATTCAGGTTTAAGGGGAATGCACTGATAGCATGCTCTAGTTGGAGTTCTGCTTTGGTATCAGTCATGGGAATGCTTCTCAAGGGAGCTGCGTTATTCCGTGATTGAGACCGTAGGCTAACTACCTGGGGAGGGTACAACCCTATTGTCGATGGTTTAATTAATACTAAATTTCTACTCACCAAGGGTTCTAGGGGGTCTGTCGGTCAATGACATTTTCCCCTGGAAGTCCCCTTGCACGGTTGAGACATAAATTGATTGACCGACTGGTCACATATGGATCCTCCAGTGATTTTCCCCGGGTCTGTGCGAATCCTTAGTAGGCTGGCCCTCAGGATTCATAGTGCACTGACCTCGGGTCCTGAGATATTCCATTTGGGATCTCTCACTGAATTATGGCTTGACACCGGATTTTCCCCGGGTGTTGGTCCGCTTGATATGTGGAGCAGCCTCCACTATGGGGAGATGCTGCCCAATTATTTTCAGAAATATCTTCGATTGATTAATACTTACGCACCTAAACCACCATGGATTGGCCATGATTGCAGGCCCTCTTCGCTGGGAACGCACATCCACTGTGACGGTGAAGGCAACAAGGTACACCAAGACTGGCATAGTGAAACGACAGCGAGAGTGCGAGGACGGAGCACGGCGTCGAGGGTTTCGCGAGTGGAGAAAGAAGGACGATTACAATTGCTAAACCTCGCGATGGCTTCGGGCCTCAGAAATCATTTTCTGTGTATTGATGGGAAAATTGGTGTTACATAACCCACATGGGGTACCGCAATTTATATCATGGTTTGATGACAGGTCAGTGGTGATGGCGAGTATAAGGGTGACAAATAGTTGCCTAGTGCTGATAAATGCCCGATCGTAGTGACAAATAACTGCCTAAGTCTGAAAAATAGCTTGCAGCACTAAAGTTGTGAAAACCTAAGAACATCGACGCATGAAGCAAAGGCAGTAGATAAGGGTGAAAAATATCCTATCAGTGGCGATAACTAGATCTGCAGAGTAGACAAATACACCGGAAAGGGTGAAAAATAAATCCTAGAGCTAACAAATGAAAAGCAGAAGGAGTTGAAAGAAGGAGTCAAGTTCCCGGGAGGACAAAAATATGAATAGTGTATCAAGAGTTTCGACAGCAATCAGAAGAACAACGAAGGGACTTGGTCAATGCCAAGATAGTCAATGTTGACTGGTCAAGGTCAACGCTAGTCAAAGAAGTCTCCAACCAAGCTCAACTTTTTGTTGAACAGTCATGAAGTCCCAGTCAAAGTCAAAGGTCAATGAATAGACTAGTCACTACTATGCTCCCCAGACAAAGCCAAGCAGGTAATGGAGAGAAGAGAAGGCAATGGCTACTCATGTAGTCATGTGGTAAGAGTGATAAATATGCAGTAAGGGTGACAAATGCCACTTTAGTTGTAATAAATACACAACTAGCGGTGACAAATGGCTAAGGCGATGGCCAAGACATTACGGTGACAAATGGGCTAAGGCGACGGCTATTGAACTAAGGGTGACAAATAGCATATATGACTGACAAATGGACGATAAGTGTGTAAAATAGTCAGTAAGGCTGACAAATAGGCTGAAAGGGTGAATCACAGGTTCGGTGTGCATGGCACACACTCATCATCTGAGGCCAGCCTTTACACGTGACCCGAGGTTACCTTATCAGAGGTATATTCTCTCTCATGGGACATGGATATTTTCATATTTCAACCTGAACATCTATTATTCAACCTTTGTCGCCTCTTTTACATCCGTAAGGTCTATTTTTCACCATTGACCACCTATTTGTCACCCTTAAAGTGTACCCAAAGCCCTTTTCATCCAGCGGGTGACTTGGGTTTTTCTCTTCAGTGGTCTGAACTGGAGTCGGCTCCAAGGTCAACTCTAGTCGACACTTGTGCAAGTAAAGTCTTCATCTTTTCACACTTCAGCCCAGTTCCTTAACCAAACTTGAATCTGTCTTTAGAAAACTGATTGATATTCATGAATTAACATTATCAAGCACACACATTAATAGCATTAAAACATATGAAACTTTGAAGATCAAAATGTATGACAAAAGAAATATTAATCAAGATAGGTATGCCACATTCTGAGGTTCGAGATGTGAAATTGTTTAAGATCTTCTATTTCCAAAGTTAATGAATTGGGCCCAAATCGGGCTCTAGACATATTACAATCACCCTCATTAAATGTCCATGATGTCTCCCTCTTCCTTGACAATTCATCAACATATTTCAGTACATAAATGGCACAGTTGAGGCTTCCATCTGTCTGTTAGGGACATTCATTGTTGAACACAAATTTCCATTCATCAACTCCCTCAAATGTCCCATATTCCTTTAGTAACCCCCGTACAACTGCAGCCTGCAAATGAAATATTTGACATTATTAAGGAATAATTAACAGACACATTATAAATATCTTTAATACATGTACATGGATAAGAAAAGGTACTCATTTTCTTGTAGTGGGATCATGGATGGCCATACCTCTCAAGGAATTGTATGAGACAAAGTGGCGATTCTCTGTGTCAACAAAAAATATATGCCAGTGATTACTTGAGTGTAACACGAAGATTAAATATTTGTTCTGCTGCAGTTGTGATAATTCATCATTCTCATAGCAGCACTGCAACAATTCCATGGTTTTTTCTTTGTTGGCCACTTTCTTGCTGGTGGGAAAACAAACCCACCGATAAAAGATGTCAGATTCATTACATCTTGAGTGGAGGAGGTACATCATGGCATCGATCACCTGCAAACAATCACGATTCTATTAGCAGTAGAAACACAAGTTCAGGATAGGGCGAGACGTAAAATTACACAATTAATGAAAGAAAGTACCGTAACATCTATCATATGGCCGTATAATAGATCAATGACATGACGACGTGTCAAAATAATCCCGTTTTGTAATTGAAATATGGGGCCACTATATTGGACAAAATTTTTCATGGTAGTCAGAGTAAGGCGAATCAGGATAATTATAGAAACTATAAGAGAATAACTTACTCAATATTTCTCAGGCACAAGTATCAATGAATTCATTCACAATGTTATTGTCTGTCTCCTTCAGCCGGCCTTTGCAGATCCAATCACTCTGTAGGAGCTTTTGGATATGGTCGGCTTCATTTCCCTTCTACAATTATGGCAATATACCAATCTTAGATTCTATACTGTAAGAAGTAGGATCAGACTCATACTGACCTTCTTCTTCCCCCATACTGTTTTCTTTGCAGGTGCCCTTGGCTGCCTCACAGGCTTCTCATCTCGTTGATGAAGGGACTGAGAAAAGACACCTAGACAACGGTCACCATAGCCATTGGTCACCTCCACCTGATCTTGGATATTGCCTTGCACATACTCTTCAGGGGCTGCCTTACATGGCACAGTATCATCCACACTTAATTGAAGGGGCCTTGGAGCTAGGACATCGGCGACAATGTCCACCAAAGTTTGACAGATATTTTCCTCAACATTTTCAGCCCCCTGCACTTCCTCTGCAGGGGGTGCCTGTAGTGGCATGGCATCATCCTTACTTTGTTGAAGGGGCCTTGGAGCTGGGACATCAGCAACAATGTCCACCAAAGTTTGACAGATTTTTTTCTCAACATTTTCAGCCCCCTTCGCTTCCTCTCCAGGGGGTTCCTGCGGTTGCATGGGATCATCCGTACTCTGTTGAAGGGGCCTTGGAGCTGGGACATCAGCGGCAATGTCCACCAAAGTTTGACAGATATTTTTCTCAATATTTTCAGCCCCCTACACTTCGCAGGTGAAACTCCTTGTACAGATAGCTGAAAACTCGGCTGAAACTGCATGCTCGACTGTAGAGGGCCAACTTGAATAGACCCTCGAGATCTAGCCATATCTAGCTCTAGCGCTGCAGCTGCTTGGTGCGCTGCATCCATCTCGGCTACCCGAGTTGCAATTAACGGCTTCCGTAACTCAGCCTTCAATCCTCGCAGAAATTGCTCAGTCTTCAAGGCTTCATCAACAAGAACATGGGACGCATACCGACTCAATTCCATGAATTTGTTCTGATACTACAGCACGGTCATGTCACCTTGAGCTAATTCCATGAATTGACGCATCTTGTCCATCCTAAGATAAGCCAGACTGTACGTGCGTTCAAAGGATGCGACAAAATCTGTCCAGGTGATCTGACGAAGTGGACGAGAACGAAAAGTAATCTCCCACTTTGTGGTCCACCACGTGAGTGCTGCTCCCTGAAGCTAAAAAGTAGCAAGTATGACTTTTTCATCCTCCGTACACTCCATTGAATGGAATACACGCTCGGTTGCATCAAGCCACACTCTGGCTGCATCAGGATCTACTTGACCTTCATAAGTCAGTGGGTGAAATAGTAAGAATTCTTTTAGTGCCCTGCCACGGCCACCAGGCAAATCATCTTGAGGAGCAGGATCAGCTTGAGCTGGATCAGAAACAATCATTGGAGGAGATGAGGTACCACTTTCCTTGCTTGGAGCACGACCTCAACCTCGACCTCGACCTCTTTTACGAGGCGGCATTTTAAGCTAGAAGAAAACACGCAATAACAGAAAATCCATCAGTAATTATGGAAAACATCTTAAGCCAGCAATAGATGACTCACGTGGACTAGTTCTGGACTGGTGTCATTTCAATTCCTTATACAAATCCTCAACACCGCTCTGATACCAGCTGTGACGACCCAGGAGATCCGGGTACCGATAAATCGATATCATCGATTTACCGATACCAAGAACTCGGGGAACCCACCCAAGAGACTGATGAGGCCCCGTAAGGGTTAGGAAGCATTGTTGAGGGGATGCATAGCGAATGAAAATTACATAGATCTAAGCATATCAGATCGGCAGGTAGATTGTGGCCTTTGACCATGACCTTACAGTTTGGGAAATGATATGTGATGTCGGATTCATTCCCTAATGGAGTAGAAATTACTAAGTTTATTCATTGGGGTTCCACAGAGAGTGATGTAGTAAATTTCTTTGAAACAAAGGATTAGGTTGCGCCAGTATCAAATAAAACTTGAGCAGACTTGGAATATATAGATAAGGTACCTTCCACCAATCCACCCTCTGTTGGTTCGGTCTCTTGAAGAGCTTGGAGATGGCCTTGCTTCTTTGCCGGGCGCTTTTCTTCCTTTGTCACTTGTTCAGTTTGTTCATTCAGCAAAGGACAGTCAATAATCCTGTGCTCCCGACTTCCACAACGGAGGCACGCTCCCAATTTTCTCCAGCATTCATCAGCCTTATGGCCGGGCTTGTCGCAATATTTACAGTTCTCCTTGGTTGGCACAGTGATGGAGAATGGCTTGTTGTTCTGTTTAGGCTTCTTATCCTTGGAGGGCTCTTCTCCACCATTGGATCGCTTCTTGTTGAAAGAAGGCTTGAAATTGTTGGAGCCTGTAACGGTACACTTCTTGTCCTTACCACGGATCTTGTCAGACAATTTTGTGGCGTCTTCAAGCAGTTGGGCACGATGGACTATTTTTGGATATATTTGGATATCCATCAGAGCCAGTTGGATAATAAACTGGGGCCGAAGCCCATTTAAGAACCGCCTTGCTTTCATCTTCTCGGTAAGCACCAGGTGAGGTGCGTACCTTGACAGCCTAGAGAACTGGACCTCATATTCAGCCATAGTCAAGGTTCTTTGTTTGAGAGCTGCAAACTCCGCGGCCTTCTTCTCTTGGACATCGTCGGAGAAGTATTTGTTGTTAAAATGGCCAACAAAGTTGGCCCAGGTCACATTATCATCTATTAGGGTGGCTTCCATAGATTCCCACCAACATCTAGCGTCTCGTTCTAGTTGAAACGTAGCTAGTAGAACCTTCTCATCATCCGTGCA
This sequence comes from Amorphophallus titanum, assembly GCA_024336825.1. NCBI lineage: Eukaryota > Viridiplantae > Streptophyta > Magnoliopsida > Alismatales > Araceae > Amorphophallus > Amorphophallus titanum. The sequence goes on along the minus strand of JANBPO010007881.1, from coordinate 12,786 downwards.
CTGCATGACACGGAATATTCTTTCGATCTCCTTCAGCCAATTTAATGCGACGTCAGTGTTCATCATACCCTATGGTTTATAGCATATTTTCGACAATCAGTCGAGGGGGCTAGTGTCGAGCCCTTGGACACAATTAGTATCTGATCTGCATCTTCAAGTCATAAATCAAGCTACTTTCATGAGAAATATCAATAAAGTAGGACAATAATATACAAGTTCAAACTATAGCTTCATGACAACAAAAATCAAGGTAAGAATGTACCAAATTGAGATTATGAGATCAAGGATGATTTAGTGACAAGGTCGTGCTACAGAAGTAATCTGACAGCATAACGACATATTCCTTAACTTTCATAAATCATTAATAACTTAATGAACCAGGTGTTAGGTTCCAGGCCATCTAGGAACTTAGAAAACCCAACCCTAAGGTCAAACCTCAGGTTAGATAAGAACAGGGAAGACATGGTCATTCTCGGACCGTTTCTGGACATACACGGTCAAGACAGGATTGCTATTAGGAATTGATGGTCAGATCAGGACCATTTCTAGGCAAAGTCGACGCAGAGTAATCTGGACAGATGCGGTCATGGGCTGGCCGCTAATAGATAGTAGCGGTCTCTTGAGGGCCGCTTCTATCTAGGACTCAGAAAAATATCGATAGTTTAAGTGATTTCTAGACAATTGGACTTTAAGGGTACAACCAGCTCGATGTCCTAGTGGGAATCCCAAGCTCACGGAGACTTACAAAGGTCTTGAAACAAGATCACCTTGTTCGGTGGAAGGAATATCCAACGGAGAGGAACACAAGTCCAAGAAGTGTGTGCCTATAAGTGCAAAGTGTAACTAATGGCCACGCACCGGGGTACACACCATGTACTTAAGAAAGACTATAGACGAGAAGGGATCGTGGTCAAACAGCGATCAATTATCATTAAACAAGTACATGAAGCACGTGAAAATGTGATCATTAATACAAAAGTATATGTTTTGGCATGAAAGTAGCATAAGCTAAAATAAGTTTATAATGCGTAAAGAACATGAAATCTGTCAAGATGGATAGTTAACATAACCAAATATATGAATACAGTAACATAAACAGGAATAGGCCTCTAGCTAGTATTCCCCCTCCGCTGGACGCTATGGTTGGACCGGGGGCCCACGGAACTAGCTTAAGAATCGTATATCGGGAAAGTGCCCCGCTATAAGAGCTGTCACGCCGTAACGTGACGTAAGGCTATGACTAGTGAAGGCTTACAAGACACAGAGACTCAAAACACAAGTGTGAAAGTACAGACATGCAAGAGAGCTCTGTCGCACATACTTCGAAAGCACCAATGGTAACATAGCCACTGGTGACAAACTCAGGACAAGGCAACTAGACCTACTCACGTAACAATCATTGAGTCAGATGACTCGAAGGCAAGATCGTCACTAATAGTGAAACAACCCGCCAATCAGTCTAATCCTAAGCCAGAGGGAACAACGCTGTCGAAGGAAATGACACGCAGAGACCTGAGGGAACACCGAGAACCCTCAGCATATCTGGACACGTAGAACGAGATAAGGTGATACCTCACTGCAATCAGAACCATGTCTCGAACTGGACAGAATCGTTGAGACACACAAGGGTACTTGTCAACCACTAGGTGACCCCGGGTTGACCAGAACCAGACAATGACAACTCAACAGTAAGAAAGAGAATACTACCACAAGCAAGAAGACTCTTGGCTGTCTTATAACGTAGTCTTAGCCCTCATAGGATGTCAGGAGGCACCCACGAGAAAGTAGGCGGACCACAAGGACAAGCCAAGACAATTAGAAATCGAAACGACAAAAAGTAGGACTCTAAGTCTGTAACGCTCCACCTTTAGACCGCTACACGGAGGTGACGGTCTAAGGATGAGTCGTTACACTCTAGAGGAGACAGGACTGTAGCGGTCTAATAAGGACGTGCCACATGGATGTGACGGTCGGGGAGTGAGCCATCATAGACACCGCCCTACAACAGAACCTAAGACAGACAAACATGTAACGGCCTAAAAGAGGCTCATTACACGACTCTGACGCACAGGGGAAGGGCCATTAAAACCAACCGATTTAACAAGTCAAACCCTGGTCAAATGTTGTGACGGCCTATAGAAGGCGCACTACAGCACTTTGACGGTCCTCTCATCATGAAGATTATATGTATAAGTTGGACAGGGCACATTATGACTTGAAGCAAGCACCCAGAGCTTGGTATGATAGGCTAAGCTCCTTCCTCACCAAAAAAGGCTATACAAGAGGTAAAGTAGATCAAACACTCTTCACTAAAAAGGAAGGTAAGGATATTTTATTAGTTCAAATCTATGTTGATGATATTGTGTTTGGCTCTACTAAACTTGAAATGTGTGAGGATTTTGCTAATCTTATGACTAGTGAGTTTGAGATGAGCTTAATGGGTAAGCTTCAATTTTTTCTTGGCTTGCAGGTTAGTCAAACTGATGAAGGATGTTTTATAAGTCAAGCTAAGTATATCAAGGAGCTATTGAAAAGGTTCGACATGATAAACTATAAGGCAATTGCAACTCCTATGGGGGCCACTACATCACTAGATGTGGATGAAAAAGGTAAACTAGAGGATGCAAAGAACTACAGAAGTATGATTAGTTCATTGCTATACTTAACTACATCTTGAGCAAATATCCAATTTAGTGTTTGCCTATGTGTTCATTTTCAGGCCAGTCCTAGAGAATCCCACTTGACTACCGTCAAGCATATCTTTAGATACATTGTTGGGACTCAAGAATTGGGGTTGTGGTATCCGTCTTCTTGTGATCTTTCTCTCATTTCTTATTCAGATGCGGATTATGCTAGATGCAAGCTAGATCGCAAGAGCACGAGTGGATATTGCCAATTTCTGGGCGGGTGTGTGATCTCTTGGGCTTCCAAGAAATAACACTCAGTTTTCCTCTATAACGACCCAGGAGATCCGGATACTGATAACCGATATCATTGATCTACCGATACCAAGAACTCGGGGAAGCCACCCAAGAGGCTGATGAGGCCCCGTAAGGGTTAGTAAATGTTTGTCGAGGGGATGCATAACGAATAGAAATTACATGCACAATATTGATTAAAGCATTCATTTGAACTTTAAACGGAAGCAATTAAATATATCAGAGAGGCATAATTACACAAGTAGTCCAGATCCATATATCACAAGTCCCTTACTGTACAATGGTCAAATGATCATGTAGTCGGACCTCCTCAAAGTGATGCAGGCGATCCGAGCCAAAGAGATCATTGTGAGATGCCCTCATCATTTTACCATCCTCTTTTTTATCGTATCACGTAGAGGGTCCTTCTAAAGAGTTGGCAGAGGAGGTTTTCTCTGACTATTTCTTCTTCTTCTTCCTCTCTTCCTTTAGTACCTTTTCTCTGAATTTCCTGAGCAGACAAGGTTAGTCATCCCATTATCTGAGCCAGTTTCTACACTGGGTAGAGTCAGTGGCTCAGCCTGAGAGTGCCAGCCGATTTCGCGTCGAGTGATCAGCTTGTACCAATGGATGTTGTACTTTTATTATTTCTTTTGATCCGTACTGTAATAGCCGTGGCCTGTCTGATGTATCAAAGAAGTGTTAATGAAAGTAAATGGGATTGTTTTTGCTCTATACTGCTTACATGTGTGTTTTTGAGAGAGGCTCAAAAATAGAACTTGCATAATGTTATTGTGTTCCATGTCCGAGGGATAGGTGCTCCTTCCATGGTGGACAGTCGGTACGCCCCCTTATCGAGCGTCTCGAGCACTCGGTAGGGGCTTTCCCAGTTAGGGGCCAGCTTGCCCACCGCCTCCAGTGGTCAAGAGGCTTCAATTTTTCTTAGGACAAAGTCTCCTGGCTGGAAGTGTCTATCTCAGACTCTGGCATTGTAGTACCAAGTGAGGCGCCGCTAGTATTTCGTGGCTCGGATGCTTGCAATCTCTCAGATCTCGCTCGCTAAATCGAGGTTCTCCAGCAGTTTCTGCCCGTTCACCTTGGGCGAGAAGTTGGTGACCTAGAGACAAGGGTTGCCAATCTCTAACGGAATCATGGCTTCCATGCCATACACCGACTAGAAAGGGGTTTCACCGGTGGCCGTTCTTGGAGTAGTTCGGTGTGACCATAGTATGCTCAATAATTCCTCGAGCCAGCTTCCCTTGGCCTTGTTGAGCCTAGTTTTAATGCCTTTTAATATAATTTTTTTTGCATTTTCGACCAGTCTGTTGTCCTAAGGGTGGGCTACCGAGGTGAAGTGGTTGCGAATATTTAGTTGCCCGTGTCCCAACATAGGCTCGTGTGTGATTTATTCCTGCTTCTTTCCTTTGCAGTCAGTATTATTTCTTTCGACCGTCGGGCTCCTAATTTCAACAATTAATCAAGGGTGTTCCCTCGTATGGGGGATGTAAATGACGTCATGGCCTTTATGGCATGACGGGATTTGGTCCCGACCCAAACTACACAATCACCTGACGAGTCAGATCGAGCACACCATGGGTTTCCTTGAAACCCGAATAAATTGTCACCTCTGTGATTGGCAAGCCCACGCACTTAATAAACCAAATAAACCCGTCTCAATAAAACCACCCTAACAAACGAACAGAACATTCTGAGCGAATCCTAAGTGCATCCACAAGTCTGGCACGCCTGGTGGGACTAATCCACCCTTCATCTCTTTGCCGAAATTAGGGACCCTACGGCCCCCTTCTTATAATGTTGATTGTTTCATCTTTGCAAATGCAAGAAAATCACATTTCAACCTCGAGAATGGCGGTCTCTTTTGGCTCGCAAGTCGTGGAGAGCCACCTCTGGGAAGGCTATCTCGCCGTCCCACTCTACTTCGAGAGCTTCCCTCCGGTCGTGGGCTTCCCTAACTTCCTGGGAGTAGCCTTCGTTAACATCCTGGACGTGGAGGCATCCGACGAGCCCGAGCCCAACGCTCCCATCCCGGGAGCCACTGAAGCTGCTACCGGCCAAGCTGTGGCCAAGAACAACAATAGCGTCCCTGCAAGGATGTTGGGTTGCAACGTGCACCATGTGCACCAGACTGCTGGTCCATCGCACCAAGGGTCAGCATCCCATCGGAGGAGGCTCCGAAGGAACAACGCTGGCGCTACCACAGGGCGCCGAATCTCTAGCTCCGACAAGTCCATGACTGTCGGAACCATCCGAGTCCATCTGAATGGATAGAGGTCCAAAGTGATCCCGGATCATATCGTGCCGGCCATTCCAGTCCGCAACTCCTTTCAAGGACTGGAAAAGATGAAAGAAAAGATGGCGCCCATTGTTCCGGCCGCAGCGTCGAAAGACACGCCAGCTCACAAGCCGGCAAAGCGAGAGAGAGGCTCGTTGGGTTGGGAAGAGAGGGAGATAAAGATGGAGGATAAGATAAGTGGGGTAAGGGAAAAAAAGGACCCACGGAGGTGGGTGTGGCTGCCAGCCACCTGGGTGGCGTGGAGACAAACGTCGGGCACAGATGTTCTTTCGTAGCGACCGGTGGGAGGTGGGTCATGGCAGGGTGAAGGCCAATGTCCGGCTGGGGTTGGCTGTGGGAATAGGGGAGGGCCAGAGGTTTGGGGATGCTACTCATGGAGGGCCATTCGCGGCGGTGGTGGATTTTGGCTCAACGATAACATGGGGACCCCGACGGGCACCACAGTAGCTCTGCACAGTGCAAACGGGGGGAAGGAAGAAGGTTGGCGGTGCTCTGCGACAACATGGGAGGAGGGGACGACGCGACAGTAGACCGGCCAGTCGTGCGGTGGCGTCAGACGTGGAGTAGAATGAGGTGGCGACATGAAGCAGGGTGTGGGGCATCGGAGGGCCGAATGTGGAGCAGGGTGCGGTGGTGACGTGGAGTAGGGTGCGGGCGTCGGAGGTGGAGTAGGGTAAAGGGATGTAGTGGCGTCGGACAGGGCGTAGTTTAAAGGCTTGGCCGACGGTGGGAGGCCCTCAGCACCTAGGGAGATCACCGCCGAGGGAGAGCTCTATGTCGAGGAAACACATGCTGACAGAGGGCAAACACTAACTGGAGGAACCCAAGCGAACAACGGCGAGGAAGCACCAACGGTGGGTAGGGAGAGCTCCTTCGTCGGCGTGGAGACTGTAGACGAGAACAGTGGTGAGAAAGCACTAGCGGCGGCTAAGGGGGAGCTCTTTCGTCGACGTGCAGTGCAGACGAGAATGGCAGCGAGGAGGCAGCAGTGACGGGCTGGTTGGAGTGTAGAATGACGAGGGCGGGTGCAGAGGAAGGGAGGCAGTTTCACCGCCGGTGCGAGGGTTTTTGATTTTTATTTCCCTCTTTTGCCCGCCAATACCTATCATTAAAATTCACTTATATTTTAATATAAATTATTAAAATTAATTTATTTAAAGATATCTTTAATATTTTTTGACTGAAGATGTTTATGTGGAGCAGCCCCCTGGCTTTGAGATTTCTAACCATGAAGACTTTGTTTATAAGCTACACATGGCTCTTTATGGATTGAAGCAAGCACCAAGAGCTTGGTATGAAAGACTAATGATTCGGGACAGAGACGAGGACTCGACGTTGAGTTAGATATGCAACCTGAGACTCTAGCAAGCTCACACTCGTCCCTAACGAGGGAAGCATTCGGACCTGTACGGTTGAGAAATCGGTAGCGAGTCAAGGGTGGTCAGCTCACTCTCTCATGCCCGGGTCGGGTCAGGGGACGGTCTCGCTCTCTCACTCACAGTGGTGAGTTGAATTAGACGAGCTAGGAATTAACTACTCACATTCAGCAGCAGAAAAGTGTATACCAAGAAAGCAAGAAACTACGACTACAAGGGAGTGCCGAGTGTACCTCCACGCTCTAGGCGTGAGGAAGATGATTCCGGCCAAGATGGTAACTTCCGAGTAATACAATAATCACAATAATTTACAGCAATGAATCTTTGCCCACTCCATGTAGGGAGGTAAAGGGCTACAGTAGGGCCGGGAGGAATGTTCTTGGGTTGGCGGGTAGCACTTGCATCCACTCCGTCGGTGTCGTTCGGAAGATGCTTATTACTAGTTGTGGGGCCCACATGCTACTCAGTGGGTCCGGAATGACACCGCTATGATGGAGGGGCCTGGAGGGATGCTCCCTTGGATGGCGGCGTGCTGGTTCACCTCGTGGGAGGCGAGGTGGCTCCAGTCTCCAAGTGTTGGATTTGCTGTCCACGAGCTGTCACTTGCTATTTTGTAGCGCGCGACCTGGCAAGAATGGTTGCTGCGATCAGTCTTGATGTCGGATCGACACGAGACTGGCGACGTTGGAAAGCTCTCTTGAAGAGCTACGATCTCAACCTAGAATAAAATTTTAAAACTCCTTGTGCTGGCCGTATCTGATTTTAGAAGCTGCTGATTCCCAGATCTGGATCTGACTAGATAGAAAAGGGGGTTTCCTGAGAACATGGTTTGACCGAGGGGTTTATGATGGATCTGGGTGATGAGGCCGACCGATTGGTGGCTTGTTCCGCTGTCTGTGATGATCTTGTCTCCGAGTCGTCTGACTCAAGGATCGCATATCTGACTACTTGTTCTTGAATTTGTAAAAAAAAAAGGAAGCCGAGCCTTCGGCTCACTCAGCGCTCCCCCCGTGTTCTGGTACGCGAGTGAAGTCGCGTCATCCTGCCGTTCGCTCCCGCAGTGCTCACCGAGCCTCCAACGGCTCCTTAATAAGCTTCCTTTCACCCTTGTTAATTTACAGTATTTTAATCTGTTATTTATGCTATTAGCCTGTTATTTTTTTATCTCAGATTATTCTAATTAAGTTTATTTTTTGTGTTTGTTATTTTGCAAGGGTAACTAGTTTGAAAAGCCCTCTTCTTCGATCAGTCGAAAGAAGAGGAAGAAGGAGCCCACATCATCTCTGTCTGAGGCGAAGCGATCATTCAATTCGGGGCCTTCAGCCCCTGGCGATCACAACATTGAACGCGCGCTTCTTAGTAAGTTCTTTTATGTTAATATTTGCGGAACCCTGCACGGGTTGATTGTTGTATTATAATTGCCCGCGGTGAGTCACTTCACCGTGACCGAGCACTCCCCTCGTTTATTTCGTATTGTGATATATTTTTATTAAAACCCCGCAAGGACCAATGTCTTGCGGTGGTTCGTTTATTTTTATATCATCGTTCATCTTGTGAGGGAAGATATGCCGTTCTAGTTTTCGCGTCTTCGTCGCGTCTATTTCCCCATTCGTGCCAACTTCTACCACGTAGAGTCCCAGGACTCGTCCCCGATCTAGAAAGTCACTCCTGGAATGGTAGGCCACGCCTATTTGGAAGGAAGTTAGTTTTGATGAGGGGATCTTCAGATCCTTATCTCCGCCCTGTATCGAAACCCCGGTAGGTCTAAGATTCACTGTATCCCACTACAGTGTTACCTTTAGGCCGTACCGACCACCTTCTTCCCTATACCCCCATCAACAGCGCGCGCGTTCTCCCCTTTTAAACAGGAGAGAAACCCCTCTCTCCGCCCTCCACCACGTGACACGCTCACATCTCTGGCGATCACGGTGATGGAGTGAACCTGGAGCGTGATGGAGTGGCAGATGGGGCGTAGCGCGGTGCGATCCCTCGGTGGATTCAAAGCCGACGCGATTTATTCGTTTGGCGATTTTCGACGTGGTTTAGTCACTTCAGCGCTCGAAATCTTCGGTGGAGGTAGGGAAATGGATCACCTACTTCTCCTCTGCGTTCCCTCGTAGTTTTATGCTAAATGGTGCGTGGACGAGTGGGTTTTGTTCACTTTTGGGAAATGCATACTCAAGGGGTGTACGTCGGGTTCATAAAAAAATGGCGATGATTTTTCGTCTAGTTAGTATCACTGTGACCCCCGGCATGTTAGCATTCCAGATTCGCTGATTGCATTGCGATTGGTCATCATTTGGGGATGGTACGAGCCCGGGAACCCTGGTGACCCAATTAGGGTCGATTTGGTAGAATCACCCGTTTCTTGCGATTTAATTATTGCATGGATCCCTTCCAGGCTGTGAAAGGCATTTTTCATCGATTAGGGTTGTTTCCCCGTCGTTTAGATGCGATCGGGGCGTGGAATGGCTGGATCTGGCCATTCCCATGGTTTTCCCACCGTATCATGCTGGTGGTCATTCTAGAGACCGTTTCTTGTCTCTAGCGGCCCCACGATAGACTACTACACTCTATAGTGTGTCAGTCAGTTGTAAGTCGGTTTAGGCTGGTGGCCTAAATTTAGACTGCCTCTTGGCTCTGGTGGCCCTATGGTGGGCCGCCAAGCTCTGTCGTTTATCGATTTTAGTGTAAATCGGTTCGAGCTGGCGGCCCTAGCTCCGACCGCTTCCTTTCCTTGGCGGCTCTTCCTTGGGCCGCTACGGTGTGTTTGACCGAGTCAACATTTTAAGTCAGTTGGCCTTGGCGGACCAACCTTCGACTGCCTCCTTATTGTAGCGGCCCAGGTCATGACTGCTACGGTCCGTTTGGCTTAGGTCTATAGGTTAAGGCGTTTAGTGTAGCGGTTCATTTTTAGACCGCGTAATCCATGTAGCGGTTCTGTTATAGACCGCTGGGTGGTTTGACTGTGTAGATCAGTTTGAGGGTTGACCCCATTCCCTGATGTGTAAGGGTGCTGGCGCTGCTCCGGAAGGATGAGTGCCAGTTGGGCGGTGTTTGTGAGAATTTGCAGTTGGTATTGTGTGTTCCGAGGTGTTGTGAATCGGAGCCTGCGGAGTTGCAGAGGATAGTCGGGATGGAGGATCTTGAGTTGTCATTGTGGTGGCTGTGCACGTGGATCTGAGTGCGCAGCGTAGGATTGTAGCGTTGGATGCTACGGGTAAATTTTCGAGGATGTATAGAGCGTCGGAGGATTGGTTCCTCAGTGTAGGGTTGTCTCAGTTGTGTGAGACGTGTTGTTGCCATGCCGTTGCATGAGGCATTGTGATTTGTAGCACTGGCAGGATTGAGAATTGGGGAAATGTACTGGCGAGGTTGCCACATGAGTACCCCATTTCTATATTGGAGGTTGTGTCCTCGGGTGAGATCGTATTTTTGGAGAAGTGATCTTTGATAAGATTATGGGTCCCGGTTGGTTACCGTAAGCGGCTGGTGAGGTTGGCCGAGTGATCGACCATGGTGAGAAGTGTATTGTCTGGGGACCTGTGTGCATTGGTCGTGGCGTTATCGATCAGCTTGCTGTGGTAGCAGGCGGCACTTGTCAGTTCTGGAGAAGTGTGTTGTGGATTGTAAGAGGTTGTGTCCCGAGGCTCTGTGATAAGAGTGGAATTGGGATTGGCAGCTGTCCTTTTGGATTGTTTCTAGGCAAAGGTTTGATGATACAGGACGAAGGATGATGCCTGTGTGCAGAGGTCTCTGATGAGATGTTGGTGTTGGAATGGTAATCCCTGGTCTGTGTCCAGCAGGGGGGGATTTCCCAGTGTGTTGCGTCGAGTGACGTGCAGATCGAGGGGAGATCCTATCATGTGGTTTCGCCGTGCTCCCCTGAGAGGGTAAAGTTGGCGTGAAGTTCAAGATCGATTGTGGTGTCCGAGTGAGCTTTGAATCGAGTTGTGGCATTGGTCTGTGGGAGAGTCAGCGAATGGCCTGTCGTGAATTGGAGTTCACCGGTTGAGCCGATGGAGGTTTCCCGTTGATGCGTGTCTGGTGACCTGTCTTCGATCCCTATATCCCTTATTGCATTACTATATGGTACTAAGCTATGTTATCTCGAGAACCAGTTGGTTGCTCACGTGTTCCAGGATCCGATGTTCCCCTTTAACAAAAACAGGTGATGATCTAGGTGCATGCGTTTAACCTCCGGATAGGCCGTTAGGTTCAGAAAATTAAGGGACGATGGTTCTACCTCGCACGCCGTGGTTGCAGATAGCTTCGTGACCCTAATTAACCCAGTCTAGCCATACTATTCTCGAGTATTTTATATTTTATTCTTTCTGTGCATTTGTTTTAAGGATTTATTTTATTTTAGCCCAGCATGCATCATACACATTTTTTTTGAGCATTCACGACCCATAATTTGTCTGCAAATATCCCATCAGTGATGGACTATTATGTGTTCATGTCAGAATAAGAGGAACAATTCCACTCTAAGTTGGAAGGTTCTCTCTGGTCTTTTCGCTTGGTCTGGTTTGATTGAAAGTCCCAGTCTGGAGTTTTAGTCTATGTTTCCTTTTTATTTTGGGCTCCTCATTGGACCGTGGGATTGTGTCCCCCATGAGGTTGCTCGTGCTCCTTTTTACTTCTGTCTCCTCATTGGTCCGCGGGATTGTGTCCCCCGTGAGGTTGATCTTATGATTTTCTTTTATTTAGTTTAGTTCCTCCAGACTGGCGTTGCTTTTAATCGGACTATTCCTTGCGTTTTGTTCAGAGTTTTTCAGAAGATTCCTATCACTTGTTGGCGAGGAAACAGGTGTCGTTTTACCTTAACGCCTGCTTTTCAGTCCACTCCGCTCCATTTCCACTTCATCTCCATGTTCCATGTCACTTTCGCTTCACCTCCGCTCATTCCCCTGCAAAGAGGATGTTAAGGAGTGGCATCTGTTGACACCCATTTTTTGGCCAATAAGTTGAGGCATTTTTCTTACCACTATTTGTTGATGCCTTGAGTTGTTCGTTACTTATTGGGCTATTTTCTGGCACGTCTTTGGGCCTATTTTACGGGTAACCCCCTCCCTAACTAGGCCTGCTTCAATTCAGGACTTAATGGGCCTTGATTGAAGGTGGAATGGTTTGGAAGATCTAACGAATCTCGTGTGTTTTCTTGCTATTGTGTACAGGGTCCATGAAGGACCAGAGCCCGGGTTACATGGGACTTGGTGTGGGCTTGGTACCATGCCTTACCTTTGGGGCAATGGGAGAGGGTGGATCGAATGGGTTTTGGCCCGTTCTTTAGGATCCGACCTTTCTCGGTGGATGCTACCTTCCTTACGACGGTACGAGAGAGATGGGTGGATAGTTGCAGAGCATTCATGATGCCGTGGGGACATATGATCCCCACCCTTGAAGATGCAGCTTTCTTGATGGGATTGCTAGTGGCAGGGATCCCGGTAATCGACCGAGAGCTGAAGGATTATCGGGAGGAGATAGAAGACTTGCTTGGGCCATAGCTGGCTCGATCTAGGGGACCAGTGATCACTCTTCCACCCGAAAAGATTAGTGCTATGATGGGATTCACGAGAATGACATGCGAGCCATTAGAGGACCTGGATGCATACTTGGGGCGAGTGAGACAGAGATTCGGAGCTCAAGGGAGAAGTGAGCAGTACGGGGTGAGGCTTTTCTTCTTGTTTGGGAGGCTACTGTTCTCTACGGCCTCGAACAAGGTGAATCTCAAATACCTCTTGCTAGTACGGGATCTAGAGTAGGGACCCCAGTTTGCGTGGGGAAGAGTGATACTGGCACACCTCTTCACCCACCTAGATCCAGTGTGCCCAGGTTCGGGGAACCTGGGTGGTTTCACGCCCTTCTTATAGGTACAAGTCTACCCCTTCTAGACATGTTGACTCAAAATTGAGTGATTGATTGATTATTTATTTTTTCTTGTGCTTTCAGATTTGGGGGTACACTCAGTTCCCTCTAGGTTGCGGCACGGTCCCGTGAGCCTTGATGCAGGCGGTCCCACTCATTGCCAGATGGGAGATGGTCTGGGATCGACACCTAGTGGCCACTAAACTTTCGGATCTCAGGACGGCCCTAGATGAGTTCCCTCCCCACCAGGTAAGTGTGTTTCGGCTAAAGAGTTGTGATTTTTTTTTAACATTTGTTATGTACTCAATTA
>JANBPO010007879.1:0-19200 GCA_024336825.1 Amorphophallus titanum | reverse complement strand
AAGGGCTTTATGCCCCAAAGGCCGATCCCAACACTTTTGGCTAATAGTTTTGCGCTACCACCAATGGTAGATCAAGTCTTCTCTGTTTACCACCTCGGAGTGGGATCTTCCTCGACTCCCCAAAAAAAGCACCGCAACAGTCGCAGGGGCAGACGACCCGCTGTTACAACCATCAATTTCGACAAGACCCTTATTGTCAGTGACTTGAGAATTCATCTTAATGGAGGTGAATCGATAACACCTAGGGATCATGTCATGCCCATGGTCCCCACTACCAATCGTTTTACCCTCCTACGACGGACGCGAGAGGATAAATTAGAGCTAAAAGAAATGGGTGCCTCGATAGCCAACCGGGGGCACCCGCACCAGCTTAGCACTCAAACTCCCAAATCCCGTCGAAATAATCATGAAGAAGGAGGTCAACCACTTAGCATGAGAAGAATCTGGGTAACTTCAGAGGAGGCTCAAGCTTTTCAAAGGGCGCGCATTAAAAACCCCCTTTGAACGCCCGGGCGTGACATCGCTAGGAACATTGCTGAATCTTCCTCAGCACAGTCCGACGACACCTAGCCCCTCAGCGTCCCTAGCCCAAACAAGCGAAAACAAAGAAGGGCTCATGCTGAGTCCCACCAGCACCTAGCCCCAAGCTCTCCTCGGGCCGATGATGCGGGATGCGAGCAAGCTAAGACTCTAAGTGACTACGAGACTAACAGACAACTAAGACCAGTAACAACAATAGATCGACGGCGTAGACTCGACACCTAGAGCTCCCAATAGGGATACCACGCTAATCAATGAGTAACTCAAGCTCACAGGTATCCCCAGAGAGGGAAGCGCACCGATCCGCACGGTTGACAAATCGACAAGGTCTAGGGTAGTCAACTCCACACTCGTGACTCAGATGAGTCACGGGATGGTCTCGCTCTCTCACTGTGGCAGTGAAGTAAAAAAATATGCGAGCTAGGAACCTAAGAACTCACAAGCAGTGGCATCCAGAGATTATACTAAATGAGCAAGCTAACTGAGAAGGTAGTTGACACGTATCTCCACACTTGGGGCGTAGGGAAGAAACTTGGCCAAGTCACACGATCACCCAGTACATGAACTAAAAGAGTACAACCAAACACAACCCACTCCTCGCAGGGAGGTAAAAAGCACATAGCAAATCTGGGGATGTGTGACATGGGTTGACAGGTCACGGGTCGATGAAGCTTGTCACCCACGAGGTGCTGCAAGCCAAGGTGGATTGGTCCGCACTCACGGGTCACCCTGGGTCAAGCAGCAAGGACGGTGTCAGCTTCAAATGCGAAAGGAACCCAGTATGCGTGATGAGTTTATATCAATCATGTCAATCAGAGCATAAGTGTATTCGACACATAGATAGAGTGCACAAAAGTAGAGATAACCAAATCCTTTATTCATGATAACTATTTAAGAAAATCCATTACATAACCTCATATAGTTACTAAGGACACATCTTGACTCAATAAGGAAAAATTACAATGATTGACTCAATAAAGTGGAAAAAGGACACGACTAGATCGATGCGTCAAGAGTCGGGTGGCACTAATCTCTTCACTCAAGTTCATTCCCTTCCGAGTGAACCTCATCATCAGAATTACCTGAAAAATAAGGGAAAAACACTTGATGAGCGAATGCTCAGTAGGAATTATATCTCAAGTACAAGCTTGCTTAAAGTAATTACATGTTATATAAATGCAAGTATAGCTATGCATGTACGCATGAAAATGACAGGAGAGACAATATTGCAAGAGATAAATGAACTAGTAAGATTTCAAGCTTTCATGTAGACTATATATATCAAGAGGGTCAAGCATGTGAACACATCAAGTCATGTCATGTGAATTGGCTATCATGTTATCAAGCAAGCAAATACCTATTCCGGGCCACGTAAGTCATGTCATGTCAAGTCAAGTACGAGTTGTGGAATGTCCATCTAGCAAGTCATGCACTTTGGTGCAATGCCACATCGTGATCAATATAGTTCCCATGGACACAAGTACTTTCGGGTGCTCCTCCCAGGATCAGATCGGGCCCTATATGGGCAAGCATTGAGTCATGTTTATTTTAGACATCCACTAAAGTTATAGCCAATATAGAGTTCCAAGGAATGAACCATTGTAGGATGATAAGATAGATCTCACGAATGTAAGAGTTCATGGGCTGAACTTTGAATAAGAAGGACTCATCATAAAAATCCTCATAAATCGAGACATATCGAGAAACTAGGTAAATGGCACCTATCAGGCTGCCGTGATTGTAGAAATAGCACCTACATGCATGGTCACCTATTTTTGTGAACAGTGCAGGTTGCAAGAAAATAGTGCCCATACTCAGGTCGCTATTCAAGGAATAACGACACTTGGTCGGTCGCTAATTCCTTCTGGCGCCCAGGTCAGTGTAGCCAGTCTACTGACAGATAGAAAACTTCTCAGAGAGGCCAGAACAGTGCTCTATGAGGGCTAATGTATCACTTTTCTTTAGAGTGACATGATAAGACACGGTGTCATGAATTTTTAGGGTACAACCTGCTTGATGGCCTTGAGAGAATCCAAGGCTTCGCGTAGACTTACGGTGGTCTCTATGATGAAATCACTAGTCTGAAAGAAGGAATATCTCGCGGAGGGTTCATTCATCACCGAGAAATAGTGGGGTAATCGATAGAAACAAAATAAGGACTCCATGTACGGATATGAGAATGAGAGTGCCATGTAACCCGCGGTATGGGTTGAAAAGGACGGGAAATTCAAGTCATAGGAAAATAGCACCTGCTCAGAAGTCGCTATTCAATGAAGTAGCGCCCTTCTGAGAGGTCGTTCATTCCAATTTTACATCAAAAATTCTACGGCATTTAATGAAAATGATGACATTCTATATGGGCGTTCATTATAAAAATTTTCAGCAATTAATATCCACAATTTCCAAATAGCAACTATGTTCAGTGGCGTTCATCCTTTGAAGGATGCCCTGAGATCAGTCGTGAATTTTGTAAACTTAATTTCCAAGGTTTTCTATATTTACTGGTTATTTTCAAATTAGCACCCACATGTGGGGGCGTTCTTTCCAAATAGCGACTAAGGGACGGTCGCTGTTCCTTACAGGTCAATATTAACATGAACAATAGCACTTTACTAATTAAATGAAAATTTACCAAGGTGAAGACATGGACAGTAAGAGAAAAATATCAAGATTCCAGAACTATGCTCAATTGCCGTTCCTCTTTAGGATGTTAGTCCCTGAAAAAGAGTTAGGCTCTGATACCAAGTGTTGAATAGCTAAAGGGGCGATCTAGAGGGGGGTGAATAGATCAGTCACCTAATACTAATTTCCCTCGAGCTAGAACAAAAAAAATTGTGGAGCTTAAAACGCTGCCAGACAGATAGAGGACACTTAACCAAAGACAGGCCAATGCCATTCTCATACGGTCCTACTCAATCATCTACTGCACAATAAACACAACGAAAAGATAATGTAAGCCACAGATGCAATCACACAGTAGACGAGAATTTTTTGGTGGTTCGGTCATCCAGGCCTACGTCCACCCCACACTCAAACCTAAGTGTGGCTTACTGCTGTGCAACATAGCTTGCGTCCGCTGAGCCTTACAACTTAGCCTACAACCACTGAGCCTCACAGCTTGCTGTCCGAGGAATCTTCCTCACCTGCTGAGCTTCACAGCTTACTGACCAGAGAATCGCGTTCTCTGCCACTGCTAGGGACTACAGCTTAACCAGACCAGAGGATTCCTCCACTACAACTACTGACTAATAGCTTGACAAACGGCTTAACAGAGCAAAACAGAAAACACAAGGAAAGCAAAGGAAAACCAAGAAAGAAATCCCAACATGGGAATGTAGCTCAAATAGATGAGCAAACTCAGCTCTAGTTTTAAACCATGAGACTGAAATGAGAACACTCTCTCAGCAAAACCGTCATACACCTCACAGTCTCTCTTCTCTTCTTCTCTTCCTCTTCTTCTTTTCACTCTCTATTTCTTTCTTCCACTTCTAGATCGCAAGGGCGCTGCCCACTCCTGCTTCTTCTCTAAGTTTCCTATCTGCGCCTCTACACTTCTCATGAAAGAGAAGATTCCTTTTTATATCAGTAGTAGCAGCAACCCTGGCGTGTGTCTCCCATGCCTTCCAGTCTAGAAGGCTTCTACACATGTCAATCTCTTAGAGGCCTGGTCACCATGTGTTACGTCTCTGGCATGCCCTCTATCATTGGATCACGTGCCAGCCTCATCTTCTCGAAGACACATTTGTAATGGAGGTCGTGCCACGGAATCATGTCCGACGGTAAGAGAGAAGGCTACTTCGTGGTCCGATAAATTTTTTTTTTAGCCAGACTCTATTACGGGTAGGAGCGTTTTAAATACAGCCCATTCCATGTATGTGATAATTCTTCCCCTTCGGTATTTACAAGAAGATACGCGTTCCCCGGATAGACCTACTTTACTATAAACGGCCCTTCCCAATTTGGTTGCAGCTTGGACCTAGGACCACCCGTTCGAATAAACTTACATTTCAAAACCATGTTACCCACCTCAAATTTTCGTTCAATTACCTTCTTTTGGAAATGGCGCGAGATACGTTTTTGATAAACAGAGACATGATTGGCCGCATTCAACCTCTTCTCATCTAAGAGTTCTAGCTGGACAAGTAACGCCTCTCGACGTTCGTCGAGATTAAGTTCTCTGTCGAGCTGTACCCTTAGGGAAGGGATCAGAATTTCGTATGGGAGCACCGCCTCCATCCCATAAGTAAGGGCAAATGGGGTCTGCCCTGTGGGAGTGCGGACAGAGGTGCGGTAGGCCCATAGAGCTTCTATTAACCGTTCAACCCAATCAGCGTAACGGTGTGACTCACATGTTTTCTTGATGATTTTAAGAAGGGTTTTATTAGTGGCCTTGGCTTAGCCATTACCTTGAGGGTAATAAGGTGATGAATGATGCAATGAAATACCAGACTTTTTACAGAGGTCCTGGAGTTCTTGTGAGACGAATTATGGCCCGTTGTCCGTGACGATGTCGCTTGGCACCCCGAATCGTGAAATAATATTTTTCATGATGAAGAGGCAAACGGTGGTAGCTTTGATCTCGGAGTAAGCTTCTGCATCTATCCACTTGGTGAAATACTCGGTTGCTGTAAGGATGAAGAACTTTTGTTTAACCTGAGCATTAGGGTCACCTACTGGTTTGACAATATCAAAGGCCCACATCGAGAATGGCCAAGGTGAGGTCAAAGGGTGGAGGGAAGAAGCAGGAGCGTGAATTTTATCGGCGTGAAGCTGACATTGAAGACACCTACGGACATAGGTGGAGCAATCTTCTGACTGGGCCCAGATGCATAAGTTGATAGAAGATATCAAAGAAAGGAGAAGACAGGCGAGGCCGCAGCAGCCACAGCAATAGCAACTTCAGCAACCTCAACCTCATCCTCAGCAGTAGCAGCAGCAACCTGAACTCGGGATTCATCAAAATCCCATGCTAGGCCTTCCGCCCGCTCCACAACAGCAGCCACCGGCACCGGCACAATTTAATATTGTTCACCACCCAGCCCCTCATGCTGGGTGGTCTTAGGACGATGAAACTCCCGCTCATCTTCTCGCCTTCCACCACACATACACTAACTCCCCTTCACCTTCTGTCCCCTCCATCATCTGGCCCACCATCTTGACCACCACTCTACCCACTATTCCCTCCAGTCCCTTCACTACACCCACCGTGTTACCCACCATTCCGACAACCCTCACACCATCACCGACCATACCATCCATCGTCACTCCTCCACTTAACCCTTCCCCTGCCATTTTACCACCTGGGCCCGTCAGACCAACCTCCACCATCATCACCCCTACAGCTATCCCTTCCACACACCCCACTGGGCCAATCGGGAGTCTATCTGATGCCTTGCTGGCACATAGCCTTGCCCTCAGAAGCGGGCGTTTGTTTCAAAGAAATTACCCCTCCACTGGTGCACCTGCACCCAGCCCTCCAATTCCTTCCTCAGCAATAGAAACAAAAGAAACCGACCCCTTTCCTGGCACTAGATATGATTTGTTACAGCACTTAGACTGGATGCTGGCCAAGATCTCAATCCTTGAGTTAATAAGAAGGTCAACGCTACACCAGGATGCTTTGAAAGCATTTCTACAGAAGGTGATGGTGAGCGAGGACGTGGCGGTAGACAGCTTGCCGTCGGTGTTGGCCACTATTACAAGGGGGCCATCTATTTCCTTTTCTGAATTAGAGTTAGCACCCCTAGAGGCACATCAGATGCCACTATGCATTTCAATTTCATTGAATAAAGTGGCTGTTGTTTTAGCTCTAGTGGACACGGGAGCTTCTATTAATGTTTGTCCTTTGAGCACTTTGCGTGCCTGCAACATCTCGGGACGGGGCAAGTATAGAGTTTTTGGGTTTCTTTAGCTAGTCGTCTTGTCGTCCCAACCACTTTTATTTTATTATTACCATTGCTATTATTATTGTTGTTTTTGTCGCTATTGCTGTTGTTTTATTTACTGTCACTTATCACTTTCGTTTGACATGGGGATCTGCGGCACCCCTACTGAGCTAGTGATACGAGGCTCACACCCTATTTTCCATGTTTAGCACTCTCCTGGAGGTGGAGCTTCCCAGTCGGAGGACCTGTAGCGTGCCAACATGCTAGTGCAGGGGTTAGGCCCCGCAATAGAGTATGGAGAGGGGTAAATCCACAGCCCAGATATACGCATAGATCGGGATGGCCAAACCAGGTCCAAACTGGCCCAACTAGGCCCAATTCGACCCGACCAGGTCAAGCTCCCTAAGTGATAGCCCCACGAATGGGCCCACTTATCTCGAAGCCCAAACACTCTCGGATCAGATCTTCCTAGGTGGCCCCTCGGCCCAAAAGTCCAAGTAACGGTTGCTTGGAGGAGCCTAATTGACGTCCGAGCATAACCGTCACAACGCTGCCCTCCATGCTCGGGAGAAGCCCAAGCACCTCACCAGAGAGTATCCTTCGCTCGGACCCCCAACGGATAGGGCATATCTCCCAGCGAGAATCTTGCTATCGCTCAGAGAAGGGAAACTCGAAGGGACGGGGAAGAAGAAAGAGTCATCCTCTGGGACATAACGCCCCTAAATCCCTCCAGATGCCCTATCTCCAGCCATGAGGGCCAGCAGCTATATAAACTCCAAGGACGCCCTCCGAGAAGAAAAGATGATCTTAGGCACTTAACACCACACTCATTGGTGGAGAGCGATCTCGTGTCCCATACACTTTCTCCTACTTTCATTCCACCTACACTCTGCCAGTTCACTGACTTAAGCATCAGAGGGTTTTCCCCGGGGTTCTTGATGCGCTCGACACCAGTCATTAAAAATGTCGTGCCACAATTTTAAAAATTAACCGGACTCACTCACTAAACAGATATAAAATCTAAGTAGAGTGGTAAATACAGGTCGATCCCAAAAGGGATAATTAGATGATAAAATCAAAAATCTAAAAATTTCAGACTAAACCACTTAGAGGTGATCTATCGCGAGACCGCCGTCTCCTAAAAGCAGTCCCCATCTGACCGCAACTATCTTCCGTGAACGGGTTGTGGGGAAACGTGAAAACTTGGATCTTTGGCAACCTAATCACCATGGATCGAAGCTATCTGGCATGGGAGACTCTGCAGAACACTCTAGGGATTAGTTCTGCCCTAAATTAGAACTCTAAGTTCTATCTAATCTCCAAATCCTAGGCAAACTCTATAAATAGGGTTCAGGTTCGACCTGCGCGAACCCTTGTTTTGGCTCACAAAGTTCGATGGTAAGGAGGTGTTATCTCAGGTTGGTCCTTTAGAAGATTTTGTTCACCTTAGTTTTATCTAACTTCCCTCCAATTTTCGTGCTAGGAGAGCAAATCTTTAAGGAGATAGAAGCTCCCAAATTCGTTGTCTCGCTGCAGTCTGCACAGGAAGTTGAGCGTCCAACCAGTGAAGATCAGGAGATTAGAAGCCCTAAACGAGGTTAGTTCAAATTGTGCCTTTAGAGTTTTTTGTTCTCCTTTGTATCTTCTACCTACCCCCCAAATTTCACGACTTTAGGTCAAGAGGATATGAAGTTAGAAGGTCAGAAAGTTGGCAGTTTGACACAGGATGTGCCAAAACCAGCAATAACTTTTAGTCAGAAATTCTAAGTCTAGAGTCTTACGCAGAAGTAGGTTATCTCATGAATGGCTAAATGAACGTGTTAGGAACAAAAGCATTTTGATTCCTTTTGTTTTCAGGTACTGTACACCGAGAATTTCATGTTTCATTATGACTAGGCATATAGGGTTATCACAGCATGCATGAATCCTGTCCTTTGATAAAAGATGATAACTTTGACTTAATTCACACAAAACTACGCATTTCCATGCCCTCAATTTCTTCTAGCATGGTTTATGATGTGAAACGACCTAGGGATCGACCAAATGACCCTCGGACCTAGCAAGCAAGCAACTCACGGACCGATAGCTTCACTCGAGCAGACTCACCCGCTAACTTAATTTATTGCGCACTCTGTCGTTGTCGAAATTCTTAATGCTCTGATTGACATGAATGATATAAACTCGTCGCGCCCTGTGAGTTCCTTCCGCGCTCGGGATGTGACAATAATCCCTTCCAAAGGGATCTAAGAAAACCTCTAACCCTAGGCTGGGTGACTCGACTCAAAGTCCATAGGCCACGCGCATGGCCCACACGAAAATTACTTTTTGGGAAAGCCCACGATATGCTGGAATAGCTCTCCACACTCATGCTGGTACACGATAACTCGATCTAGCGAAAGCATAGAAGCCCGATACACAAAGGGTCACCCAGACCCTTAAAACCCACGGGCATGCTAATCAAGGTAAAACGGTACCTCTGGACACCTAAAAACATGGTCACGGTCCCCACGGGGTGTCTGGGCCATCCACGGGGCCAAAGGTCGGTCATGGGGTCTCAACCGGACCGACCAAAGGCCAAAACGGGCTGAAACGGGGCTGATTGGTCGACCAAGACCACTGGTCGATCGAGCAATGGGGTTGCATCGACCGTCCACAAGGTGGGGTTGACACAGCCCATAAAAAGGGGCACCGAGCGACGATCAGTCGATCAGAGCAGCTCGGTCAGTTGACTAACACTATGAGCTGCATTGACCCTACCAACGGCAGTCAGTCAACCGGCCCTCAAGGGTCGGTCGACCGAACAGACACGGACGTGCCACTGGTGTGAGCCAGTTTGGTAGGCCAAACCCAATCGGTCAGTCGACTGAAGCCGACAACAACCCTATCCGGGCCCAGCCCTCGGGCCCAGTTTCCATGCCCGCTCGGTCCCAATCGAGGGGGAAAATAACGGGGATCATTCCTAGGTCCCAAAACCCAAAAATCGAGGGAGGAAAGAGGGAAAATCACGCTCGATTGGGTGAAATCGTCACATGCCCTAAAACATGCATTTTTATTACCCCAGCATGGAATAAACGCCGTTCTATTGATCCCTGTAGGTTATGATTTTGGCATAAGAAGTTTTGATTATGTCCAAATGCTATGTGATTTGGTGTTGGTTCAGATTCCAAATCCTTTTACTAAGGCCGCCGCCACGACAT
Source organism: Amorphophallus titanum (assembly GCA_024336825.1). Taxonomy (NCBI): domain Eukaryota; kingdom Viridiplantae; phylum Streptophyta; class Magnoliopsida; order Alismatales; family Araceae; genus Amorphophallus; species Amorphophallus titanum. The sequence continues at coordinate 9,578 of JANBPO010007879.1, read as the reverse complement.
TTCAGGATATCAAGGAGCGCATGACCTAGGCACCTATTGTACTACCTGATTTTTCTAAGGTGTTTGAGGTCACGTGTGATGCTTCTGGAGTAGGTATTGGAGGAGTGCTGAGTCAGGAGTCCCACCCAATTGCATTATTTAGCGAGAAGCTTAATGATGCCAAACTGCGTTACTCAACTAATGATAAATAATTCTACGCAGTTGCCCATGCATTGAGATATTGGAGGCATTATCTTTTACACCAGGAGTTTGTCCTCTTTTCTGATTATGAGACCTTACGATTCCTCCATACCCAGAAAAAGTTGAACGTTCGTCACAGTCGTTGGATGGAGTATCTCCAGGAGTATACCTTTGTGCTTAGGCACAAGGTAGGGGCAGAGAACAATATGGACGATGCACTGAGTCGTCAGATGATAATGTTGACCACCATGAGTGTTGAGGTGGTAGGTTTAGAGAGGCTGAAGGATGCCTATGTTGATTGTCTGGATTTCGATCCGATCTATGCATCCCTTCAGGCCGGTCCCTCGCGTGATTATAGCGAGTTTGTGCTATAGGAGGGTCACCTATTCCGGGGTGACAAATTGTGCATCCCACGGACTTCTGTTTGTGACTTCCTCACTTGGGAGATGCACGCGGGAGGTCTTGCTAGCCACTTCGGTCGGAACAAGGCCATAGAGTCGGTTGAGCATAAATTCTATTGGCCTAGCTTGAAGAGAGATGTCGCTCGCATCATGGTCCAGTGCCGCACTTGCGCTATGGCCAAGCAAAGGAAGTAGAATACTGGCCTCTATACTCCCCTCTCCATCCCGAATAATCCATGGTAGGACATTAGCATGGACTTTGTGTTGGGATTGCCCCGCACCCTTCGACAACATGACTCTATCTTTGTGGTTGTAGACAGGTTCTCCAAAATGGCATTGTTCATCCCATGCTCCAAAACCTCGGATGCCTCTAGAGTTGCCTGTCTATTCTTTTCACATTGTGTCTCCAGGTTCGGACTCCCGCGCACTATAGTGCCTAATAGGGATGTGCGCTTCACTGCACCTTCCAAAAGATAGGACGTCACTGCTCAGCATGAGGAAGCTGAGACACTGGTGAGTCCTGCTGAGGTTGTGGCGGCACAGGTTGGAACTGGGGCTGCTGTGGCTGGGCGCATGGAGAGAACTGTACCGGTCTCAGCCTGAATGGGCAGTCTCGAACAACATGGTCTAGCTGATCACAACGAAAATAAATCACCAGCAAAGAACATGGCCTGCCAGGGTGGCCACTACCACACCTCGCACACGATCCCGGCTGACGGACAGCAGGTCCCTGACGCTGTTGAGAAGATGGGACTAACGATGGAACAGCACAGGCAGAAGACTATTGGGCACGCCACTTCTCACACCTCTTATTATTGAATTCTCTGAACCTTTTACCCTTAGACTTAGAGGAAGAAGCACCATCGGCAGCAGGAACAACAGAAGGAACTCCGGGGACGCTCAGCAGATAAACCTGCTGCAATTGCCCCATCGGTTGAGGGATAAGGTGATGCTGCACACCTGGCTAAATGGACTCAACCTGGGCACGCACTTGAGATATCACCTGCCCTACTCCAGACGGCAGATGAGGCAGCACAACTTCACTCTACGCTCCACTCTGAACACCTAGCAAGCCTTCCACAACAGGGGTGGGAACCGCTGGAACTTGACCCGACACAGATGCATAAACCATCACGACAACCACCGGAGGAGAAGCACCACTTCCCTCCCTGGAAACACGCGCCTTCCGACGATGGGCCATCAAAACCTAAAAAGCACATACCGTTGAAAATCACATCAACAATCACGGAAAACACCCTAAGTCAGTTGTAGACGACTCAAGTGGACTTGCTTTGGACTAACGCTATGTAATGTCAATTCCTTATACGAGTCCTCAACGCAGCTCTGATACCATCTGTAATGACCCAGAGCTCCAGGTACTGATAACCCGATAATATCAGATTACCACTACCAAGAACTGAGGACGCCACCCAAGAGGCTGATAAGGCCTCCGAAGGGTTAGTGGAGTTTGTCGAGGAGTTGTATAACGAATTGGGATTACAATGCGTAAATTAATTTAAAGATGAAACTGACGGGGATGGCTACTATTCTCTGGGATACTCATATCGGTACCTGATGAAGGCGTAACGAGAGTTATATCAGTTAGCCCATGGTGAGAGGTAGCCTCGCCGCGGGGACAGGAAGAGGGTCAGGATGACCCTGTGACTGTAGTATTTTTATGATGGGCCGAAGCAATATGAGGGCTTCCCATGCGTCAGCACCGTCGTCGCTTGCAAGAAGCGTGCAAAGCCCAAGATGGACGCGAAGATCCCCTCTAGGGGGCGACAGAGCGGGCCCAACTCGATGGGGGTCGACCCGCTAACGCACTGTGCGGTGTATTTGACATACTGGCTGTGTTCGTTTGTGATGTTGTACGGGGACGAGATGGTGATCTGGCCAGATGCAATCTACCCGGCATGCCAGATGGCATGGGGGATTAAGCTGTCTCTCTGTCTAGCTACCCTCTGCCTAATATACAAGGCTCTGGGGATATCAGCACTCATCAGTTCCCACGGCAGGCCCAGTATGTGTGCCCGCTGCATTTCTTTAATGCGTGGGTTTGTTCTCTGTTCCCGAAGTTCACCCCGCATGCCATTCAGGACTGGGGGCTCGTGCCGCAGATGCTTGAATTTGTCAGTGCTAAGCTGGGACCTACTTCTCTGCGGCTGTATGATATCCGGGACCGATTGACCACAGTCCCTCAAGATGTCGTCGGGACTATTCATTTTTGGGCACTGGCTGCGCACTCCAGCCCCCTGGTGAACATCAAAAGAGAGTGCAAGGATGATTAGATGGAGAAGTACGTCCACCCAATCAGCCAGGCCAATGTGGTTCGCCCACTGCTGGAACCCGAGTTGAGGGACTGGGCGTTGTCGATTCGTCCCAGCGTGCTGACATTCAGAAAGGGGGAGACGTTACTGCTGGAGCCGTACTACCTATTTCGCTTTGGTTAAAACTTCAGCTACGACCAACATATCCCCGTACACTACGCCCAGATTGGCTTGGCGACGCGGACCCTTCGGGGAGGCTTGGTTGCAGAGAATGCCAGAGTCTGGTGGGACTTATTCCACTGGGCAGACGTCGCTAGGAAGAGGGAAGCCATCACCATGTTTATTATCCACCCTCTCCACATCAACAGGTCAAATTTCAGGAAGATTATGCTCCCACGCATTACTTTACCCCTCAACACCAAAATACGCAAGTCTATGTGGTCGACACTAATCAAGTGGGAGATCCTTCCTTATCTCAAGTCCAACCTCAGTCTACCTCCGAGGGAACCACACCTTCCCTCAATGTTGACGATCTTATTAATGCTCTCTCTCAGCTAGATGAGACATAACGCCAAAAGATCTAGGCTGCCTTGAAAGGGAAAGCTGTCCCTTCTTCCTCTTTAAACCCCCTCCCGGCCGTGGGTGGCCACCGAACCAGCTCCCCCAAGGACCAGGCGGTCCATCAAGTGAATCAAACCATCTTTCCTTCCCGTCCTGCAACCCCTGTCCCTACTGCGGCGGGTTATTCTTTTGCTAAACCACAGAATCCCTCAGCTCAGTTGTTTCTGAGGAACCCCTTACCTAACCAATTCCCCCCCAATCCGACCCCAGCCAAGTCCAGTACCGACATCCTTCTGCAGAAGATAGCTAGCATGGAAGAGCAGCTGAAGAGGATGTCCATTCCGAAAGACGCTCCAGAAATTGTAGTTCCTACCTTGCTAGTGTTCCACCTACCACAATCAGAAATGCCAACCTTTAGGCGGTACAATGGAACGGGTAACCCGTTCATTCATCTGAAGGACTTTATGTACGAGACTTCCTACTGGCAGAACAACAAGGAATCATTGGCCTATTTGTTCAGAAGGTCTTTGGATGGCCCAGCCCTCGAGTGGTTCTATTCCTTGGAGCCAACTGAAGCTAGCGACTTTGATGTGGTGAAAAGAAAGTTCTTGTAGAAGTACAGGGACTGTGTGGGTCCCTCCTTGTCCGTCACTGATCTGGTCACAGAGAAGATGAAGCCAGAGGAAGATTTTATTTAGTTTGCTGATAGGTGGAGGTCTATGTCCAAGAAGCTAAGGGATACACTCTCGAAAATGGAACAGGTTAAAATGATAGTGTCTAATGCAACCCCTCAGTTCCGTCATATTCTGGCCATAAAATCATGATAAGACCCTCTACAATCCAACCACGGAACTACAGAGAAACAGAGTTCTGCTAGAACTCCCCTGTGAAGCATAACGCATCTGCGATAGACCGCTATCTTAACACAACGCACCTGAACCAGTCCGCCATGTGACCCTATCCAAAAAAGATAAGAACGACAGGCGAAACGTTCGGGAGTAGGACTCTGAGAAGAATAACGGATGTCACTAGGGGCGTTATATGGACTGCATGACGGGATGACATAGGACCGTTATGGACCTGGAGAGTATAAAGGCAAATGGGGCTTGAATGACCAAGACAGACTGTGGAAGACTCGACCTTAGGGTACTATAACGGACCTAAAATAGTGCGCCATGCATTAGATGACGGATGGATATAGGGCCGTTACATCACTTAGGATCCCAACTAAAAGAATTAGTGAGACGCTGCATATAACAGACTCCATAAACCGCGTTATGGTATACATAACGGCCATGAACAGATCCTCTAAATAAGTGAGACACTAAATGAGACGCTGGATGAGACGGTGGATGAGATGGTGGATAAGAATACTATAACAGACTTATGAAGATGGGTCATGTGAACATAACGGGCTACTGTGGATGCATTATGCTTAAGAGGGTGATAAAATAAATCGAAAGTGCTTGCTTAGCGTAAAACAAGGCTGAAACCCAACCCAGGAAGGCAATGACCCAAGAAAGAGACTTCTAACTGATCCAAGGAAGACTCAATAAGGGTAACCAACTCGGAGCATCATTTAAGATGAGTAAGGAGACGACCTGACTAATTGGTCATAAAATGGGTGTCAACAACGAGGTGACCGTTTGGCTCTCTGTGCCGTTGGGTGACTGAACGGCCCACGGGGGTATCCGTTCATCTTCTCACATGGCCCAGGGCTGGACCGTTTATACCTTGAACGGCCTGAGGAAGGCCATTCAGCTTTCGTACCATTGGGTGACTGGACGGCCCCAAGGGTGACCGTTCATGTACCCAAGCGACCTATCGTTGGACCGTGTAGGTCCCAAACGGTCTGGGTAAGGCCGTGCGGTTTCTCGTTCTGTCCAGAGCTTGAACGGCCCCATTTGAGCCGTTCATTGTCTGGAGCAGTCCAAGGAGGGACCATGCATATCTTGCACGGCCCAAGGCGGACCATTTATGTGGTTTATGGGCGGTTAGTAGGTGACCGTGCCAGATCATCAAACGGTCTGTGTAGAACCGTTTGAGTTCTGAGGCGGTCCATCGACCGACAGTGTTTACAGGAACAGCCCAGGGTGGACCGTTTACTGTGTTTTACCTAACCGGCGGTTCTTTCCTTGTCGATTCGAGTCCCGAGAAGTGGTGTTCTTGGCTTGTGTCGCCGTGTGTCGGTGTGCGTATGGTGAGAGTTTCCCGTACGTCATGAGTTTCTCCGAAAAGTGATTTTTGAGTGAGCCCTGTGTGAGGCCTTGGACTGCGAGTCCAGTTGCCCAGCCTAGAGTTGGAGGGTTTCCACTTTTCCCTAGGATTGGGAATAGGCTTGGCGGTTTGTGGGCTACCTTGGGAACTGTGTTTTGGTGTTTCTATGTGGGCCGTGTGTATGGCCTTAATTCCCTTTTTGAGAGAATGGTCTTGGCGGCTGCAAACTGCCTGTGAGTCATCGTGCCAAGGTTTCTGACCCTAAGGTTAGGGCAGATTGACGGCATGACGCCGTCCGGTGCAACAGTCTTGACCCCGAGTCTTGTGACTCAAGGACCGTTGGGTTTAGAGTGTCTAGAGGACTGTCCAGAGTCCAGTGGCTTAGCGCCACTTAGTTCTTCCGGGCTCTCGCGCAGTGTGTGTGCATGGTTCTCGGAGTTTCTCCTCGGAGAGTGGTCACTTTAGTGACTCCCAACTAGTCGTAGCCTTCCGACATGCGTGTCATCCCACCAAGGAGTGGTGGCGAGGCTTACCCGAGAGAGACGACTTTAGGCTGGTTGCCGTGGGCCTCCTACTATGGCAGTTCGAGTCCAGGCCGAGAGAAATACCAGCTAGAGGGCCTAACATAGCACAATCAGTCAGTGTGTGCACACGTGGTCGGGGACTTCGAACGCGTACTGACGAGCGCAACCCCGACTAGACCCTTGTTTTGTGGTTACTTGTACGGTGTTCTTGGCTCCGCCTGGGGCATCTCAGCGAGGCACCTGAGCCGCAGACTAAGACGTTAGTGGACGCATCCGACCTTACTTCTATTGGGCAGGTACTCCTATCACGCGGGACGTGACTCTCCTATTTTTTGGGTTCAGTTTCCCATCCGTGAGACTGGCTTCTGGACCGTTCCAGTTTATTTTCTCGAGGTGGTGGCCAGAGGTGCTTGGTAGGGTTTATCGAGACCTCGTCGTGCCCATGCGGGACTGTGCGATCCTGGTTGGTCGTGCCTGTGCGGGCAGACTTCCGTGGCAGGGTTACCGGGAGTGTCCCTCGGTAGGTCTGGTGCTAGAGTGGTCTGCTTCTCGATTGTGAGATCGAGATTTCCCCTTTTCGTTGCCAGTCAGAGTAGTGATAGTGCCGAGTTTTGACCGGCCCCCGTTTCGCTATTCCTGCTATAGTAGCTTAGCTAGCGTAGCTTTCCTTTCCGTCGTTGTTTTCTCGGTTAGGGTTCTACGGGACACCTACTGAGTCTCTGTTTGGAGACTCATTCTTGCTTTTCAGGTGTGACGGCTCTTCCTCGAGGTTCGTGAGCATTACGTGAGGTCCTTAGCTGCCAACTCATCAGGCCGAGTGTTCACTTGGCATGTGGTACGTTTTACAGCTTCAGACTGTACTTTCTATTAGACTGGACTCTGTTGTTGTAGTTAGTTATTTATTTCTGCTATTATATCTGTTGTCCTGCTTTATTTCCTATTTCTTTGTACCTCTACACTCCTTTTTAGCCCTTCCGAGTCCTCCGACTCGTGGGCGGCGGGTCAGGATTCGAATGGTATCGGGTTCTTCTCGATATCCGGATCTTGGGTCGTTACATATTGTTTATCATGTTTGCATCCATCTTGTTATGTTAGCATATGTTCGTTGTTACTTTGATTTGCTAGATTTAGGCTAGAATTTGCATGCACTCCAGTGCGCGTAGGGCCATGCATTCTCATATTATAGTTGTATTCTTATCATGGTAAGTGATCCTCTCGCCTCCATATTCCTTGGAGTCGACTGGGTGATCTTATCTGGGACCTCCGTAAGTCTCACTGTCACGCCCCGAGCGCGAAAGATTATCTTCTCTTAGACCTTTGGACTCTCCCCCCTCTCCGAACTCTCCTCTATTCCTTCTTTTCTGGGCTCTCAGAAGAAAACTCTTCTTCTCCTATCTTCCATCTCTCTCCCTCCTTCTCTCTCTTTTTTGTTTGGGGCAAGAATGGGCCCCTTTATAAGCGAACGAGGAGGGTGGATGAGTCGGTGGCAATGCCACTGACTTGCCTTGTGCTGTCGACTTGCTAGCACGCCTCCTGCTAGCGGCGCTAAACCAGCCTCGCCACCGATACATGCCATGCCCGTTGTCGCCGCCGATTCATTCGCACAGATGTCGCCGACTCATAGAAGGGCAATTTTGTAATTTTGATATTTCATCCCAAAATTGACCCGTCGTGAGCTCGTGGCCCAGAGTATCATCAGGGCTGATCCTCTGGCTCCAGAATGTACTTTGAAGCCCTAGTTTAGAGTTTCTGGTGATTTGCGGCACGTGTCGAACCCATACCAATTTTCTCGAGTTTTGTCCTGGATATTGCCTTCGTCACTAAATGTCGTGCTTTCGGGCTTACTTTGCATTTATATGAGGCATCTCCATTATGTTGACGACCACTGTGAGTGTTCTCACTTTTACGGGTCGACTCTTTGGTCACCTACGGACCACTTCAGCATTTCGGAGACCCTGATTGGGTTTCCTGGCTTTCCTGCTGATTTGGCCTTCGACCCCCCATTTTGAGGACCTAGGGGCATTTCTTCATCTCGGGAGGGGTTCTAGTCAGGTGGATGATCACCTGGTTCATTCTCATCCGACCTGGATGGGGTGTGGAGATATTTTCGACATGATTGCTCTCATTGCCGGGTTCATTGGCTCTAACCATTATTCAGCCTTAGTAAGCTATGATAGATGTTTTACTCTGAGATAACAAGATGTGAAGTCCCTGGTTCTTCTTATGAGGTGACCTGAGGCTTCAGTGGTCCGAGTGGACTCGTCTTTTGTCTTCAGTTGACTTTTTTGGGCACATGATTAAATCCCGGTAATCTTTTAGGCGTCAACAGCTGCTCACATTACTACTATTTTTGAAGTCACACTTACAATCCAACAATCCTCCCAGAACTGGCCTCAGTCTGAGAAGCCCAGACGTGGGCCAAAAGAAACCAACCCACTATGAGATGGCGCAATTAACCGATTCAACTATTTAAAATTTGAACGGTGTCAGGTCAGCATGAATAGGGGTGCAATGAGCAAAAACGGGGTGACCCGCCTCGCATGTGCATTATGCCTTTATCTACAACCTTCAGTTGGGGATGGGTAGCAAAGCCCTATCAAAATAAGCCTCTACCACCGTCAGCACATACTCGACACACTGGAGACGGATAGGCACCTCGACAGAGAGAAGAGATTCTATACGAGACCATCGGAGGGAATGCACAGCACTGACAAGGGCCAAGAAGTGGCCAACACCCCTTTCCCTGCCAATACCACCAAGAAGCAGACAAGGAAGATGATCACCTCGTCCGACTGCAAGTTTGGATAAGAACCAGACAGCTTGGACCATCTAAGCAATCAAACAAAGTTGGCGCCTAAAATCAAACTGTCAGGCTCCACTGCCAAGGTTGTAAGGCTCTCAGAGGAAGCCACGAGGAAAGAGGTCCAAGATAGCTGGTGGACAGCTCAACCATCTCCCCTAACCAAACTTGGGCTAGGCCCTCCCGAGACGGCAGATGTCAACAGTCCCTCCAAAGAGAAGAGAGCAAGAGGCACTGGCATTGAAGCCCTTAACCTTAGACCAACATCCCTAACGAGACATCCACTCTACGAGCCTCTGGGAAGGGGCTGGCTGTTGGAGCTGCCATACCAACAAGTGAAGCCAGCTGTAGAACACCATGTTGGACGCCACCCGAGTGTATGACTAAAAACTCAACTTCCTAGCCCTATAGTAGATGGCCAAGGCCATTGCAGCCCCAACAACAAATGGGAAGATTACATAATGGTCGTAGATGGCCATGTTTGAGACACCTAAAACAGAGAGGCCCCAGCAAATGGAATCCAGGAAATCGGCCACAGGGGCCGAACGAAAGGAGCTCCATCCCCTCACCAGATAAGGACCAGCACCAGGCTAGGAACGTAACAACGCAACTCTCCATTCTCCCT
>JANBPO010007877.1:0-10037 GCA_024336825.1 Amorphophallus titanum | reverse complement strand
ATTAATAAAACTTAGGCATGTGCCTGAACTGAGAAAAAGTTTGATATTGTTGGGCACAAATGATGCCAGTAATTGCACTTCACATGTGATAATGGCATTCTAAAGATGAAAAATGGTGCTTTAGTTGTCATAAAGTGAGAGAAGAGTGAGTCACTGTACAGTGTAATTGAAAAAACTGTGCCAGGTGACGCTACGAAATCATCCTCCTCGAATGAAGATGCCACATTGTTGTGGCATGCCAGGCTAGATCATATGAGCAAGAAGTAGTTGCATAATAAGCAGCTATTCAAGGGAATAAAGTCATCTATACTTGATTTCTGTGAACCATGTATTCATTGGCAAGCAATGTAGGATGAAGTTCATTACTTCAACAAATAGGAGGAAGAACATTTTTACGTATATGCATTCATATGTTTGGGGGCTTGCCCCAATGAAATCTGTAATGACCCAAGATTTGGATACCGGGAATGACTCGATACTATTCGAATCCTGACCCGCCGCCCACAAGATGGAGGGCTCAAAAGAGTTAAAAGGATAGATGTGGTGTATACAGAAATAGAAAATAAAGTAGGATAATACAACTATTAACAGAAATAAATAACTAACTATAATAGAGTCTAGTCCAATAAAAGTGCAGTCTAAGACAGAGAAGCATACCTGATGCCGAATGAACACTTGGCCCGACGAATTGGCAACTAAGAACCTCCACGCAACGCCCTCGAACCTCGAGGAAGAACCACAACACCTGAAAACTAAGGGTGAGCCTCCTATCACTAGCTCAGTAGGGGTCCCGCGGAACCCCAATCGAAAATTATGGTGGTACAAAAAGTAGCAACAACAAGAACAAGAGTAACAGCAGGAGTAGCTACAACAACAATGGTAGAAAACACGACTGCACACGAATCTCTGAAACACGGCAACCGATGAAACCACGGCTCTACATCTACTCCTACCGAAAAGAAAACTGATACACTAATCTCACAGTCGGGGGACCACCAAACTACGCACCACCCTAGCCACACTACTAGAAAAACATCACGACACCTCTGTCGCGAAGGCCTGTGCTCACACACGAAAGCCCACACCGAAATCACACGTAAAATCTCGTCTCGCAGATGAGAAACGGGACCTCGAGTCATGACAAACTCACGTCATGTGACAGGAGCACCTGCCCACCAGAAGCAAGGTCGGATGCATCCACTGTCGACTTAGTCCGTAGCCTCAGGTGTCTGTCTACGACGCCCCATGCGGAGACTGAGATGCCGTACCAATAACCACGGAACAAGGACTAGCTGATGTCACGCTCATCAGTGCGAGTCCGATGCCCCCAACCACATGTGCACACACAGATCATGTGCCCTAGGTCAGGCCCTCTAGCTGGTTCTTCCCCCGAAGCCTGGACTCAAGTTGCGCGTTGGGGCCTTACGGTAACCAGCCTAACAACTGTCTCTCTGGGTCACGCTCTCTACCACTCCCAAGTGGGTCCGCACACGCGTGTGCAGGAAAATTACGACCAGTGGGGGCTCACTAAATGTGGACATTGAAAATCACGCACTCACCCATCTCGAGTAACACGAAGTGACAGGTGGCTCGCGGCCACCATACTCTGGACAGCCCACTAGACTTAATAGCCCAACGGTCCTTAAGTCACGAGACTCGGGTCAAGACCGCTGCACGTGACGGCACAGCACCGTCAATCTGGCCTAATCCCTAGATTTGAAATCACAGTGACACGATTCTCAAAGTAGCTCACCAGTCGCTGAGTTGATCTCTCATCCACGGGACACAAGAAAAATCTGCAGCCCTAGGCTGGTTAACTGGACTCACAATCCAAGGCCACACACATGGCCCACACAGAAAACGCTTCTTAGAGAAACCCACGTCGTGCGGGGAAGACTCTCCGCACTCATACTGACTCACGACGACTCGATTTAGCAAAGCACGAAAACCCAGAACACAAGGGCCTCCCTAGACCGTTAAGACCACGGGCACGAAAACTGAGGTAACACGGTACTTTCAAACACCCCAAAAAATGTGAACACATAACCCACAGTGTCTGAGACATCTACGAGGTCGAAGGTCAACCACTGGGTCACAACCGGGTCGACTGGAAGCCAACACAATGCGAAACGGACACGGCAAACACAAAAACCATGTGGCGGTCCTCTCTGGGCCATCACAGCGCCTGGCAGCCTCCTCCGGACCGCAAGGCCTGGCCTAGCGGTCCAGCCAGGACCGCTAAGCCCCGGAGACGCTCGAATCGTAGGCGGTCGCCTCCAGACCCACCAAGTAGGGTGGCGATCCTTGGGTTGACCGCTAGCCATTGGCTGGCAGTTAGTCGCAAGGTCGCTACCCTATAGGACCCTGAACGACTAAGAAAATAGAAAATGATCATGCTCTGACTGCTAGGAACACCCTCACGGTCTCCTAGAGACCGCGAAGCTCGGTAGCGGTCCATCGCGTGACCGCAAGTCTCGACCCGAAATAAGGGACCCCTGGCGGTCTCCATGAGACTGCCTGATCCGACAGCGGTCCCTGGAAGGACCGCTACCCCGTCCCGAGCGTAAAAATGATGAATTTCATAAAAACCCCCATTCCACTCTCTGTTTGCACCCATGTGAAGGAAAAAATAAGGAAAAATTAGTCCCCAACCTCTCTAGCACCGAGAGGACCCATTTAAATCTCAAAAATGCGATCAAATCACTAGATCTGTCCCACACCCCAAAACATGCTCTTTCTCCCTAAATGCTCAAATAAGCCCACTCGACTCACCACGACCTACCAAAACCACGGGAATGAAAGTACGTGGTTTAAGGATCCGTCCCCCTATCTCCACCGAGGATTCCACGCGCCGAGGACATCGATCTATCGTGAAAATGCCACTATAAATCCCACTGGCTCACGATCCTACGAACTGCCTCCACCATCGCGATCCTCGTCCTGTGTCGATCACTCCTCGCCCCCCGAGCATCGTCGCCTCACCCCTGTCCACCTCCATCGGCCACCGGAGAAGAGAGGGAGAGAAGAGAATGCGGGAGAGAAGAGAGAGGGAAAAGGGTGAGAAATGAGAGATGGGGAGGGAGAAAAAGGGAGGGGGGTTATATAGAAAATCTAAAAATTTTGAAAAATATGAAAAAATTACCTCCGTGATCCTCAAAAAGAGCACAATGCACTGGTAACGTCCTGAAGTTGGAGAATGTAACGGTTCACCCTGCACAGTGATCTGAAGGGATGAAGTAGGAAGGGGGGCGATGCCCTGGGAAAAGATGATTTTAAAGGAAGAAGAGAATAAAGGACGCGATGTCTTGGAAGAGCAGGATGATAAATTGGAATAAAGATGGGAAGTCCAGAGGTTCTGGAGGTAGAGAATGGGAAGGGCCACGACGCCCCGATGGAAGATAGAGAGAATAAGATGGAAAATCTGAAGGTTCTATAGGAATGGAATCAGAAGAGGCATGATGCCCTGGGAAAAGATTGAGATAAAAAGACAGAAAGCCCGAAGGTTTCGAAGGATGAAGATAGAAAGGGGCGTAATGCCCAAGGAGATTGGGGGGAAGATAAGATGGAGAATCTGGAGGTTCTGGAGGAGGAAGGTATAAAGGGGCGTGATGCCCAGTAGCAAGGAGATTGGAGGGGATGAGAGTAGAATCCAGAGGTTTCGGGAGAGGAAGGTGTAAAAGGGTGCGATACCCTAGAAGGAGAGAAAAATTTAGAGCATCTAGATGTAAGAGATGGGTGGGGGCGCGATGCCCTAGGAGGAGAGAAAAATCTGGAGGATCCAGATTTGGAGGTTTGGAGGGGCACGATGCCTGAAGAGGGAGGTCCAGAGGTTCCAGAGGAAGAAAATGGAAAGGGGCATAATGCCCTGGAAGGTCCGGAGGTTCTGGAGGAAGAAGATAGAAAAGGGCGCGATGCCCTGGAAGGTCCGGAGGTTCTAGAAGGATGTAGAGAAGGAGGGCGCGATGCCCGACAAGCAGAGAGAAATTTAGAGGATCCGAATACAAGAGTCGGGAGTGGGCGTGATGCCCTGAGAGAAAATTAGAGGGGGCACGATGCCCGACAGGTGTAAGGGGACCCAGAGATCCCGAAAATAGAGGTGAATAAGAAAGAGGATGTAGAGGATCTGGAGGTTCCAGAGGTTCCGGTAGGTGGGGAAGATATGGGTTTGGAAACCCTGAGAAGAAGGAATGCAAATGTATGCGATGCAATGGATGTAAAAGATGCATGGAATGCATGAGATGCAAAGAACACAAAGGGAGAGAGGATGAGAACTCCCTTCTCACGCAACAGGTGGCCCATGAGGAGAAACTGGTGATAGACAAAAATGCGAATGAAGTAGAATAGAAAGTGGATAGGATAGCGGAAGGCCCCCTAACATAAGAATGCCCACCCCTCTATGGCAGTGAAAGTGTGCGGTCAAATGGCCCGGTGGATAAAATTAATGCCCATGATGAAGCTTCAATAATGGATGATAACTCCCTCAGAGGGCGAAGAGCAATAATGTGAGGGAGTTGAAATGTTGGAATGGGAAGTTTCATCTTGCCCAAGGCTTGTGGTAGATGACAAGCATTGAATAAAGTGGGCATTCGCCCCTTGTATGGAAGAATGGATTTGCCATTGGAGGGTTGAAACAAGGGGCGCCCTACCCAGCCCTTGGGAGTGGACTTACACGGCATCAAAGTTTGACATTTCCTTTTGGTAAGCAGTGGCGGGGACTTGGCCTCTTCAACCATGCTCGATCTCTGTACCCAGATTGATCTCTTTGGTTGGCTCTTCTACTGAGGCTGAAGGTTCGTCAAATCTTCTCATGCCACTAGCAAAAGCATCAGCCTCGTCCTCATATTCTTCATAACTTTCGTCCCCCTCCTCAACAGGGTCTTCGTCATTCATAATTTCATAAACTCCTAGACCCTCATAACAAGTGACAGAATCTTCACATTCTAATTCCGGCAGAATGATTGGCTCCTCAATGAACTCAGGGATGGCTAGACAAGCTTGGCACCTGATTGCTAAGTCCAACAAAAATCTGCGGGGAATCTCCTTACCCTTGGACTTCCTATGTGCTTTCCCATGAATTTTATTAGAATAAGAAAGGGAAGAAGAAGCATCATGAGGAGGGGAACAGTCAAATTTATTAGAAGAGGTTGACGGAGGGGGAAGAGAGGACACAAGAGGGGATACAGAGGAGGACCCTTCCCCTGAGGGAGAGAATAAGTCGATTAAAGAATCATGTGAGAGCGGCCCCTGGGTTGGGACACGCTCCAGAGAAAGGTAGGAGGTCTCCTCAATCGAGATTGAAGATTGAGAAGTTGAGAATTTGGCGTTTTTTTTTCGTTTTCAATTTTCTGTTTATTTTTATTTTCCTTTTCAAGTACAAAGCAATGAGAAGGAGGAGAGGAAATCAGGAGATTGGAGAGAGATGGAGTTATTGGGTGCCCAGGCAGGGGCGAAATGGAGAGTTCAGAAAATCGCTCGAGGAGCGAGGGAGGAATCTGGAGAGAAAGCTGAATAGCTTTGGGAGACAACTTGATCAATATGGGTGGTGGTCGCGGAACTTGACCAAACCACTGTGAATAGAGGGAGGATAAAACAGACGGATGCATGGAGGTGAGGGAAAATAGCCCGGCCCACAGCCGATCTATACTGAAGCCATCTTCAAACGGTATATCTGGCTCTCCCGTATCTGTGTAGTCATTCAGCAGTTGCCTCTTGTCTGTGATCACTGCTGGCGCTTCAATCAAATCTTGAATCAGTGGCGGCCACTCTGGATCAGTCGGCATGAATAAGCGACCCAGGGAGATAGCAATGTCATCCATATCAAACCAGCGGTACCATTCACATTCCGGGTCGTCCATTTTCCTCCTTTTGTCGGGCCTCAAGGACTCCAAGGCCTTATAAGTAGCCAGAGGGGCAATGTGCCGAGCAAATTGCCTGGCGTGGACGTCTTGACAATCCAGTAATGAAGTAACGACGGTTGTTTGTTCAGTATTTTGGTAACCGCCAGTAATGAAATGTGCCTTTAAAGTCCACGTGAGTGGCTGGCGATCAGGCTTGAAAGTGGATGTCATGGATGCCCAGGGCTCTTTTTCATTCTTACCTGGCCCTTTATAACCCAGACCGGCCCGTGGAGGAGCTTTTAATGGTTTAATGGGCCTGATCCGGCCCTGGAGTCTGGCGCCCAAGCCCTTGCCGTCTTGATACCCCATTTTAATTAAAATGTTCCAGCCTGGGGTATTTGTCATCATCTTCTTCTTCTTCCCCTTTGAGGGCAGGGGTGTCATAGCAACTGCTGCTGCAACTTCAGACGGCCTCGGCAGAGGGCGAGGAATTTCTAGCACCGATAATAGAGGCTTATTAGCTGGCCAGACAGACGGTACTGATAAAGTTGCATGGACATCTTCCTCGGGCAAGATCGGCATACTGGTCACTTTGATAATACGGCCCTTATGTGGAAACTTCAAGCACTGATGATTAGTAGAAGGGACCGCATCCAGTAGTTGTATGTACGGGCGACCAAGTATGCCGTTAAATGTTGGGTCCATGTCCAGGATGTGGAAATCTGCTGTGATAGTTGCTGGACCCAAACTGACCTTTAGTGTAACCATGCCCAGGGGAGGCTTCTTGCTATTGTCATAGGCCGTGACTGTGATGGTGGATGGCCTAATCTGACTTTCCGGTATGCCACATGTCCTTAAGGTGCTTGGCGGCAGAACGTTAATGGACGCCCCTGTGTCCACCAAGCATTGTTTTACTGGCACTTTATTAATGTCCACAGTGATGCATAGTGCATATTTCCTTGCTGGCAGCGGAGCTAATTCATGTTCATGAAATGTTATTGCCGGCTGACTGCTGGCTGGTGTAAGAACTGCAACAATTTGCTCTACTGGCAAGTCTTCATTGACCATGACTTTCCGCAGATAATCTTTCAAAGCCAGCTGGTGTGTGGTGGACCGCTTGATCAACTCCAGGATGGATATTCTGGCTGGTGTGCGGTCCAAATGCCTTAACAGATCATAGTGAGTGCCGGGCACTGATTCCTGTTCCTGATCTGGGTCTTGTTCTAGTGGCCCCTGTGCGGGCATCTGTTCTCTGTGCGGGAAGACCCGCTGAAACATTCGCCCACTGCGGAGTGGCGCCACACCTTGACGCGCCTCTGTCGGGGCGGAAGTAGTGGGGGGATTGGAAGAAGAAGAAGAAGAAGAAGGAGTGTTGGAGGCCCTGGAGGGAATCATTAAAGAGGGAGGGGAGTGCCCGCTCGTGGGGGGCGTAGGGGAGTTGGTTGACAATGGAGCCGCGACGGGGCTCATGGGAGGAGGATTTGATAAGGACGTCTCCGCGGGAGACGTAGGGTTTGAGAGAACCACCCGAATACGAGGGGTATTAGAGGGTGGTGGAATGATGAGGGAGCGGGGTACAAAGGATGAGGGAGTGGGTGGCGGCTGCGGCCTCACTGGTGGAGGAGTGGCCGTAGTGGGAGCTACGGGCGTGGTGAGTAGAGCGGGTGAGCGGAGCAAAGGTGGCCTACGCGAGGCAGGCGTGGAATTGGAGAAAGGTGCAGCGGTGTGTTGGGGTCGTGGTGGAATATTAAGAAGAGGAGGGGCCGGCGAGGCCGTATAGTGGAGAGTAGATGGGTTACCGGGACGCAGAAGGAGGTGTCCCGATCGAGGGGGAGCAGGAGAAATAAGGGGAGTGCGCAAAAGGCGCGGAGGTTGGTTTGAATTTGACTGGTGATGGAATGCCCCGACAGAGGCGTTTTCTTGGTGCCAACCCTGCCCTCTTTCCACCTCGTGGAGGGAGGTGACAGGATTAACGTGCTGATTATTGGCGTGCTCCGGCAGGGGGTTGTGAACAATCCCCATATCTTGCTGCTGGGCCGGAGCTGGCTGCGGATTCTGTGGATGACCCGGCTGCGGGTTCTGCTGTTGTGGACGCCGGGGAGGCCTTCTTTCTTTCATGGCGGCTATGAACTGGCTCATCTCGTCCCAATTTATGCTGCCCTGATCATTCAAATCATAAATGTAATCTCTGAAGTGGAAGCACTTGTCGAGATTGTGCCCGGGAGCTCGGTGGAAAGCACAGTAACGGGACGTGTCAACGTTAGCGGGCCACACGGTCCTTTCCTTAGGCAACGTGAGCAAGTTGGCCGCCATCAGAGCATTAAAAATGTCTGGGAGAGTTTGGGGAAGCGGAGGGTAATGCTCTCTTTTGGGAACGGGAGGTGGTCTCCTTTGTAGCTGCTCGTAGTTGGCCGGTGGAGGGACTTGGTGGTATTGTGGAGGTGGTGGAGCTTGATGGTATTGTGGAGGTGGAGGGTTGTTGCGCGGAGGTGGATTGGATGGTGGGGCGAAAGAATGCTGTGGTGCAAATTGTGGACGTGGTGCGGGGGAAAAGTGGGGTTTTTGCTGCGGAGGCGGCGGAGGGCGTGGGTTGGATGACTGGTACGGATGGCCAACTACACCAACATGCTCATTAACGACGGTGCCCTCGGTCGTGGGCCCGCTGTTGACAGGTGCGTTCTTTTTCATGAACCGAGGCTTCGGTTCGAACATGCCCATGATGGGCGAATCCTTCATCTGTGTAGCAATATAACGAGCCCTCTCATAGAGCTCTTCCATTGTGGTCAGCCTGTTCATGGCTAAGATATGGCGGAACTGTGGAGTAGCATTGGAAATAATCATCTTCACCTGCTCTGGTTCCGACAATGTGTCCTTTAGTTTCTCAGCCAGAGACCGCCATCTATCAGCAAATAGAATGAAGTCCTCCTCGGGCTTCATTTTCTCAGCTACCAGATCCGTGACCGAGAGAGAAGGGCCCACGCGGTCCCTATATTTCTGCAGGAACTTCCTCTGTATGGCATCAAAATCGCTGGCATCAGCAGGATCCAGCGCATAGAACCATTCGAGGGCTGACCCCTCTAAGGACCTCCTAAATAAATAGGCCAAAGCGGCCTTGTTATGTTGCCAGAAGGAGGCCTCGTAGCCAAAATCCTTCAAGTGAATAAATGGGTTGCCCGACCCATTGTAACGTCGGAAATTTGGCATCTCCGAAGGGGGCAAATGGAACACCGGCATTGTAGGGAGTGCGACCTCCGGAGCGCTCTTGGACGCGGTGACTTTCTTCAGCTGTTCCTCCATGCTGGCCAGCTTCTGGAGAAGGAGTGCATTGGTGTCGGGCTCAGCGGGGGCCGGGACAAAGGGGTGCGGAAGAGGTGTCCGCAGAAGGCGGGGAGGTTGAGAGAACTGTTGCCTAGCCGCTGAGTAGGCTGCCTGCGGGGCCGCCATAGCCGCAATAGGCGATTGTGGACGAGAAGGGGGAGGATGGAAGACCGCCTGGTCATTCGGAATCTGTTGGCCACCCGGGGCCGGAGGAGGATTAAAGGAAGAGGAGGGAATGGATTTCCCTTTTAAAGCGGCCTGAACAGCTTGCCGCTGGGATTCGTCCAGCTGAGAGAGAGCCTGGACCAAGTCTGTGACACCAATGGATGGGGAAGAGTTCCCCGGATTGTTGGGAGGTGGAATGTGAGACGGAGGATCCGCCTCGTGGGTGGTGGCATCGACCACATGAATTTGGGAGTGATGAGGGTGAGAGGGGAGATAATCCCCTTCATAATAAACCGAGTCTGGGTGTTGGCCCTCAAATTGGCCAAAGACATTCTCTTCCTCACCATCATAAGAATAGCCGTAGGCCGCCATGTCTATGAGCTTACCTGAACGGAGTTTCATACTTAAAGGAGAGAGGGGTTTAATAATGAAAACAATCACAAAGTATAATTCGATCAATCAAATCACCCAAACAATATTTTATGCACACAATGTTGGCAAACAAGGGAAGATTTTAATTGTTTGAATTGGACTTTAATGATTTGTTTGTGAAGGTTCACTCCTTTTTGGCAAATGAAACCTAGTTTGATCCAAGTGTGAACTTCGGGTCAACTAGGTTTTTCTCTCTCCTCAACAACGCATAGGTGCTCTAAACTCCGGTCACTTCAAAGGTACAACCAGCCCAGCTTCCGTGAGGGAATCCACGGGTGCGGGGAC
>JANBPO010007874.1:0-34068 GCA_024336825.1 Amorphophallus titanum | reverse complement strand
CACTATATTGGACAAAAATTTTCATGGTAGTCAGAGTAAGGAGAATCAGGATAATTACAAAAACTATAAGAGGACAACTTACTCAATATCTCCCGAGACATAAGCATCAATGAATTCATTCACAATCTTGTTACTCTCGCCTTCAGCCGGCCTTTGCAGATCCAATCACTCTGTAGGAGCTGATCTGGTTGGCTTCATCTCCCTTCTACATTTTTGCCAATATACCAATCTTAGATTCTATACTATAAGAAGTAGGATCAACGCAGACTCACCTTCTTCTTCTCCCCTACTATTTTCTTTGCAGGTGCCCTTAGTCTCCTCACAGGCTTCTCGTCCTGTTGATGAAGGGACAGAGAAAAGACACCTGGACGATGGTCACCATGGCCATTGGTCACCTCCACCTGAGCTTGGATATCGCCTTGCACATCCTCTTCATGGGCTGCCTTAGATGGCACAATATCATCTATACTTTGTTGAAGGGCCCTTGGAGGTGGGACATTGGCGGTAATGTCTACCAAAGTTTGACAGATACTTTCCTCAACATTTTTAGCCCCTTGCACTTCCTCTCCAGGAGCTGCCTGAGGTGGCATGGCATCATCCGTCACCTGTTCGACGGGCCTAGGAGGTGCTGCATCAGCGGCAATATTTTTCAAACTAGGATGCATATGTTCGACAATATTGTGAGCCCCTTCCACCCTAGTCAGAAAGAAGGCCCTTATTTCCTTAAGTAGTTGCTGCTGGATCTTCAATGTAGCGACAATATCCTATAGTACAGGCATACATGGAGCTGATGAGGACATCTCCTCATCACTGGGTCAGGTCATCATCTGACCACCGTACACTATGTACCTTTCACTTGGCTCAACAAGGAGCTCTTCGATCACCTGCATTTCAAACCACATCACTTTGGGTATTCATTAATGTTGAATGACAAAGAAGAAGTTTTTAGTACTCATAATACATGTTGGCCTCGCAAGGATCCAATGGAGAATTTTAATTTCCTATCTAGAAATGGCCCCCACCTAAATAGTTGGGAAAATGCCGCCTGCCTTAGTGGCTGTCGTATTTTACTTATATATACACACAAAATACGCAATATAAAATACTCATGACGTCGAGTCTTCAAGTGAATCTCCGAGCCACAAGCTCGGTACAGTCGGGGCGGTGCGGCGCCGGCGCTGAGTAGTGGGCCCAGTAGTGAGCCCGATGTCCCCACCATATGGATCTCATGTAGGAGGTAAGGTTCCTCCCTTGGGATGGCTGGGATGGCAATACCGTAAGAGGGGGCAAAATCTAGCTCATCGGGAATGGGGAAGAACAATAAGACCTAGGTGGTGATGGGGCCCAAGGTGTACATCGAGGTAACAGACCCCAAAGCTGGGAGCATGAAGCTGTGAGTATAAGGTTGGTTAGACCCTATGGCCAATGTATACGTCAGCTCCCACTGACTTTCTAAACTCCTTAGTAGATCCTTTACACTTTTTATGAAGCAAAATGACTTGAACATGGTGTGAAAGGAGTTAATTGGGACTATTGGGAGGGCTAGGTCCACAGAGGGGTAGTAAGACGGCCTAAGGACCAAACCCGTCCTGAGCTAAATAAGAAGTGGCTCAGCTATGAGTAGCTCCCCCGTTAGGAGTACATCTGGCTCTAGCTGGGGTGGCTCCGAAAGATCAAAGGGTGGGGGTGGCAACGGCGCCCTCACGGGGGGTGAAGGAGCTCTAGGGGTAGGGTTCCCCGACTGTGGTGGGTGAGGTTGTAGAGTAGGAGCGTCCTACCTCGTAGGCTCCTATGGAGAGGTAGATGCTTGCCGAAGGGCAGCATCAAACCATGACTCAAATAGCTTGACCACTAGAGTGACCTGATAAGATTGCTCCAGAGTGACCGCGTTGCGAAAAAGACACTCAAACTGGTAGTGAGGCCGCAAACCTCTCTGGAATTGGAATCTGGCTGTGGTGCTCTCCTTCCCTACTCCACATCTTAACCGGTACGCTTCAAAGTCCCTAATGAACTCGGACACAGACTGGTTGCCTTGGGCGGGTCTGATGTAATGGTTTTCCATAGTTACAAAGAGACTAATGCATTGGAACCCCTTTTTCTTTTCTTTTTTTTTCTTTTTTATATGTTCCTTTATGGAAATGATGTAATAAACTTATTTTGAAGTTTATGATGAATAAGGATTGGGTTACCTCTACTTTTGTGCACTCTGTTGTGTCAAATACACTTATGCTCTGATTGACATGATTAATATAAACTCGTCGCGTCTCCGGGTTCCTTCCATGCTCGGGGCGTGACACTTTCTTTTACAAATCATGTAATATCGGGGTATCGTTCATCAGTTTATCAGTTTATCATTTTATTTAGTGCGAGGGCGTGCCAATCACCAAGGTGACAATGTGTTCGGGCTTTGAGACTGGAGTGGTTCGAGGTGCGCTCCATCTGACTGACCAAACGATTGTGGGTATCAGATCAGGACTGAAAACTCGCCGCTCCATAAAGGTCACGACGTTAATTACATCCCCTCTGAGAGGGAAAAATCTCTGATTGACTGCCAAGAAAAGGGGCCTCATGACCTAAACATTAATTTTTATGACAGGAGTAAACGACATATTGAAAAGCATTAAAGTTACCCCTAGTAGGATGCAGAAAGATATTTGAAACTATTTCGGTCATGAATCAACCATTTGATGTTCAGACGGATGCCTAGTTTGGAAAGGCCACCATCATCGCGGGAAAATCAGAGCATTTGTATGTCAGGATACGGCGAATTTATTATTTAGGAAAATGGAAATGTTCGGTTAAATCCCCAGTCGGAGCGATCGAGAATCAGCGAGTCTATCGGCCCGGTGTGAAATTAAGCCGCGAACATAACGGGGGAGGTTCCCGTAATCGGGGCGTGGCTCGCATGGGCATTGTTAATATATGTCCGGTGCCAAAAAGGGGGAGGCAACCGAGAGATGTCTCCAGATTAAATCCCGAGGAAAACATGCCTAAGCATAGCAGGCTATAGGCCCGAGACATGGGTCAACCAATGACCATGATGGGATGAACCCAAGATTTAAGCGTGACCCGTGGAGGCCTTATCAATATTCCCATGCAAAGGATCCGGGGATGACGAGAGCCGTGTTAACTTGTTTATTTATCATTATTCATTTCAATTTATCTTATTATTATTATTAATTTTTTAGTAATCAAACCCTCCACCTTTCCCTTGTTGTGAACTTTCATTTTTAATTCATGCATGCACCTACAACCAAAATTTAGATGACCATGACATAAATATCATACATATGTAGTGGCCAAAAGAAAAAAAAATCTCACATACGTCTCAAATGGATACATCCATCGAAATTGTACTGGCCCTCTGACTCTAGCCTTGTATGGCAAATTGATAATCAGGTGCTCCATTGAATGTTAGAGAAAATATCTTCTCTAGCTTGCAAACAGTCGTGATCACAATTTTGACAATAGTTTATACATCTCAAATTCTGAGTTTTGATGCACATAAAATTTTGAAAAACTGACTCAGCTCGGTCAGTGCTCCCCATACAGGCTTTGGCAACAACTCACGAAATGCAATGGGCACCAACCTCTCTATGAACACATGATAATCATGACTTTCCAGTCCATATTGTAGACACCTCTTTTCCCCTCCCTTTAAGAGATGTGCTCAAGGGGGAAAAAAAGTGTTGTGTGCAGGTGTGCGAGTGAATAGTATGAAAATAACGATTAGTGCAATCAATTAATTACTCACATGCATTGACAAGTTGTGAGCGCCACCAAAATACCTAGTGCAAACGAGGAGCACCATGTACCTTGGAAAAGGGAGATGGATAAGACCACTCGCCAATAGGGTGCAGCACTGGTGTAGGAAGAAAACGGTCCTCGGGGGACCACTGAACGTCAAAGATGGCCGAATGATAGGCCGCTGCAAGCATTGAAGTGGAACGCGGGAAGAAGGCCTGAGTGGAGATCAAGCGGTCTGTAGTCGGCGGCACACAGGAGCGAGACGGCCTTAGGAAGATCGCAAGCCCCAGCCGACGGTCGGAGATGAACCGCACAGGACCTCCAGATTCCAAACCGTGGAACTTAATCCTCCATCCCTTCAGGCTGGCCAAGAGGGATGGGCCTCGTGCTAAAGCTCCTATTAACCTGCAAAACAATGTAAACGACCAAGGAAAAAAAAATAACCCAAATGAGTTTATGAAATTACAATATCTATGAATAGAAATAAAAAACTAAGCACATTGAGGGCCAGCCGAATATTCTGAAAAAAAAAGAGAGAGAGAGAAAGTGAGGAAAGAAAAGTATCTACCCTCACATTCCTCGCCAAAGGTCGGAGCTTGATTTTATGCTGAAGAACAAGCCCCAACATCCTCGGCGCCAGCTCCAAAAGCCGCAGCACCGGGCTCCACCATAAGATCTCCATTAG
Source organism: Amorphophallus titanum (assembly GCA_024336825.1). Lineage (NCBI taxonomy): Eukaryota > Viridiplantae > Streptophyta > Magnoliopsida > Alismatales > Araceae > Amorphophallus > Amorphophallus titanum. The sequence continues at coordinate 29,636 of JANBPO010007874.1, read as the reverse complement.
CTTCTTCTAGGGCATGGAGGGATCCTGCGACAGGAGAACTCGCCGCTGCACAAAACAGGAAGCCAGCAACACAATTAGATAAATATCTCAGCGGCGTAGAAGATCAAAAGGAATTTTTAGTTAGATGTACTCATGAATGGTGTGAGAAACTTGGGCCACTGCCAAACTACGGGAAGCAACCAAGTGACCAGCTTCGTCTACCTGGGGGTCCAACTCTGGAGCCTTATCTGTACAAATTTCAGCTAACAAAGCCTCTAAATCACTGGCCACCATCTTCCCATCAGCGGGAAGATTGGCTAAAAATTCAGGCAGATCCTCATTCAGCCCAGAATTCAAGAGCACAGTAAACTCCCCAACAGAAAGGGCTAGATTCGAGTCCAGCGGATCTGAAAACAAGAAATGCCAAGGTAACCTTCCAATCAAAAAGGGAAAGAAAGGGAAGAAAGCACCATATAGAAGTTCACCTAAGGAGTCCAGATTGACATCCGGACCCATCCCCTCTCCAGGAAGTGTCATCGCACCCTCAATCTCAAATGTCTCCTCTGGAAAAAGATGAGGACACACCTTCAAGGGTTCAAAAAAACAAGAGAGAGAAGAAAAATATGCATAAGTATGCGCAAAGATCAACATATCAGTCAAAGCACTACCAGTAAGCTCTCCACACGAGAAAGGCGACGAGACACCAGAACCTGGATTACAATCATCATTCACTAAATCTAAGTCGTGCAACTCACCCTCTTCTTCAGCTTCCCCCCCCCCCATTTCAAAGGAAGTATTCTCATCCACGGGAAGGAGATTTCCTACCCTCTCAACGGTTGAAGATCCTAAAAGCAAAATAAGATGGCAACATCATTCAACAGAAATTGCTCTAGCAAGATGATAGAATCCCTGCTAAGAGAAACATATCATGCATCCGTTCAGTCGATCCCCCACCCCCAACCCCCGGCCTTACCTCTTCGCAATCGTGTCTTACGCGTCACCACTTCCACGAAGAATTAAGTGGGAGAGAAGCACCCACTCAGTTTTTGCTGTATGTTCCAGAACATAAGGGTTGTGCCTCAAAAGTTTGATTTGCCTAATGTAACCGCTACTGCACGTATACAAACCTGTGGCTTTGTCGATCCAGTGTCTGCCCGTCTCCTCTGATATCTGAAGACCAGTGTAGCTTAATCACCATCGAGTACCATTCCCTATACAAGGGCAGAGTAAAATTCCCACTTGTCCTATGACAATATACAGTGTGGATGGATTACACCCTTATCCGGCGCTCATGTCTGGGACGCATGCATGCATTAATGGTTGTCGCTTTTCTCTGTTCTCTAACCGGATCAGAGGCGACCTGCAGAGTGCAGACTGCGCAGATTGCGACTGATATAATTGCACCCAGAGAACCAAAAAAAAAAAAAAGGAAAAATTGAAAGGTGAAACGACACCCAATTATTGGCCTGACCAGCAAGTGGTAGTCAACAGCGAAGTCTCCCCACCCGGTTCAGTGAAGATCTCAGTGAACCTCTTTGATAAACGAATAAGAGAGGATTAAGAGGCTTTAATCCGAAGAATAAGAAAAAATATAGTTAGATAAGTTGGGTAAACTTTTCCACTCTTAACTCGGGTTTTTTTAAAATAGCTAATTCTAGAAGGTCTGTTACAATACAATCTTCTCAACTCGTCGAGGGTCGTGTGTACAAAACAATGGTGAGAGAAGGGTGTTCAAGTTACCATGCATCTTAAAACCACGATGATGTTGAAACTTAATTTCCAGAGCTAGCCCAAGGTCAACTTTCGACTGCGGATGATGCGTACCGTCAGTATGTGTGGCAGGAAGCAAGGGGAGCAGGAGACGAGACAATTAGAAAGGGTACTGTCGTGGGGTGGTTGAATGTTGACAGGATCTCCGCGAGGGACCTCACAGGCAAAGTTGGCTACTTCATTGACTTCACACTCCGAAGGGATAAAAGGAGTGTGTAACTACATTGAATTTTCAGATAAAGCAGTGAACAATTCTATATATTTGATCAGGATTGCTAAAATAGTAGAAATAAAATTACATTTTTAATTAACAAATTAAACTACAACAGCCAACAGAGTCTAGTCCAACTAAAGATAAGTATAGTCCAACAGATAAGGAAATGTACTCCCAAGTCGGGGGAATCCTGACACTGACAAATTTGGCACTAAGAACCACGCACCGGACCTCCAGACCACGAGGAAGAAGAACAGCCACACCTGAAAAGTCAGGGGTGAGCCTCATGTCACTGGCTTAGTAGAGGTCCCGCAGATCCCCACCAAGAAACCAAAGCGGTAACAACATTAACAACAACAAGAGCAACAACAGGAGCAGGAGTAACAACACGGAAGTAAAGAGGTAAAGCCATACAGAAGAAACCATGACAGTCGATAAAACCTGGGCCTTCTAAACTTCTCCTAATCGGTAAAGGCACAACTTCCCACACACCTGGTAGGGAGTTGCCAGGCAAAACTCAAGAAACCCCGATTACATTGCCAGAACACGCCATGCTACAACAGGCATGTAGGCTCCACATAACACTAACCAAAACACCAGCATACACACGACCTCACCGTCGTGTCTGCTACATAAGCCATGGTAAAGCCAGTCACAGGCTACCTGAAGCACTACGTCAACAATGACGAAGAACTGGTCACAAAACCACAAGTCACGTGTCATGTGATAGAAACACCTCCTACTAGAAGCAAAGCTAGATGCATCCACTGATGTCTTACACTACGCCTCAAGCATCTCACACTCGCCTCGAACATGGTGATTGAGACACTGTACCAAGTACCAGGAACAAAAGTAACGAGTGACTAGTCAGGGTCACACCTTTCGGCGCTCGTCTAAATGCCCCTGACCACGTGTGCACACACAAGCCCAATACCTTGAGCCAACCCTCTAGCTAGTTTTGGCGTCAGCCCGTGGCCGGCTCCCGGCGATCGTTCCCGGAGCGACCGCCTCGCCTCCCGCGAGGCCGACCAGCACCCCGTTTCGCCACCTCTTGATATACTCCAGGGTAGTTTCATCATTCTTTTGCTTGGTAGAATAAAGTTTAGCCACAGTGACCTTCCTTTTGGAAACGTGAAATCACTCCCAGAACTTTCTTTGCATATCTGGCCAGTCGTTGATGGATCTGACTGATAGGTTCAAGTACCACTTGAAGGCAAGCTCTGTGAGTATAGACCCAAAAAACTTCAAGAGATGTGATTCATCGGTTGCCAGATCGCCCATCACATTGATGTAATAGGTTATATGCTCCTTCGGTGAACCTTGGCCGTTGAATTTGTCGAGCTTGGGTGGCTTGCTGATGCCGGGAGGTAGTCTCTTGGCTGCATAATGTATAGGGTAGGAAATCTTGTACACATCAAAAGAAGAGTATTCATCACTGTCCCGATCGGCCAGCTTCATCTCGATCATTTGCTCGATCATCATGTTGTTTGCCAATGTTGGGTCCACCGGCACTGGATAAAACTGAGCTGGCTGCAACTGTGGCATCATCAGCATCATCGTCTAGGGTATAGTGGCAATTCCTTGGTGTCGAGGAGCCCGAGGTGGTATTGGAGCCATGCCCCCAGCGTAGTTAGGGATCGGCTGTGAAGTCGCCATCTGGGGTGATCCCTTGAACTAGTCGGCGCCTCGCCGGAATGTCTTGGGAAGGGACTCGACCTACTTCCAGGTAGAAGCATACATGGTCAAGTCTCTCACTTGCCTCTTTAAGGCTTCTATCTCCTGCCTATAGGTTTGAAGTAGCATCATCATTTCTAGATCAAGGGCGATCGGGTTAGAGCCTTGGCCTCCCCCTTCCAATGGAGCTTCTGAAGAATGTGCCAGCTTTTCTTCTACCACCTCTGTGGTGATTACATTTGCCACCATGGTGATCATATCAGAGCTTGTTTCACCGATGTGGGCTTGTACTATCTCGACTGTAGCTCTTCTCCTTCTGGTGATGGGACCTGACCTTTCAGTGAGCCTGCCCACTTCATCTTGGTCTTCGGGGAGGGCCCCATAATGACTGGCCACTCCGGCCATATTGCAGGTGAAAATCTACATCTTCTTGTTTCTTCGAATTACTTTCCTAGGTGGCTATCCCAGGAAAGTTAGTTGGTTGAACACCGAGACCCTCAGTGTAGCTTCTTCACGGAGGGCCAGACCGTAACATCCCAATTCTACGTCTTCAATGACTCACGGGTCTACTGGTTGCCCCTGGTTTCTCACCTCATCTTCCACGGCTTCAAGGAGCCGTTGTGTCCCCAGGCGGGTATCTCCAAGGCCATAGAGATATCCTCGCACAGGCCGAGCAATATCATCTTGCCCATTGGTGGGGCAGATAATTGGTGATGGCACCCTAGCTTGTGCCGGTGGTTTGTGGGTGAGGCGCCGCCGCTCGGACATCCCACCGTATCTTCCTTCATAAATGCTCGCCTGGCGGCTGTGAGCACGCAAGGATGGTCTTTGAGGTGCTCGGGCTGGCACACCAATCTTCTTTTCTTCATCTTTCTTCTCCTCCTTCTCAAGCCTATCAATTTTGAGGGGCCCTGGTTGAGTTGGGGCTGGGGCCCGCCGCTTGGGCACCCACCTTTCTTTGGACCTTGTCGGCTATGGGGCTGACTCTCCCTACTTTTCAGACTTGATGCGGTCCTCTCAATCCAGAGCCAGCGCCTAGAAGGTCGGTCTTCGAGACACTCGAACTGGTGCCTTGGGCTCTTCTTCTTCTTTATCTCTTTCTTTTCTCTCAAACCTATCTGTCACGGCAGGCTCTGGTTGGACTAGGGCTGGGGCTCGTTGCTTGGGCACCCACATTTTCTTGAATCAAGTCGGCTCTGGGGCCGGCCCTACTTTTGATTTGGACCTAATGCGGTCCGCTCGATCTTGTGCCAGTGCTCAGAACCGATTGTGCACTAGGACGGTCGATACCACCCTATCGGGCGCAATCGTGGCCCGACAGCCATTTAAACACACTCGAACTCCTCCGACCATCATGGATTTGCTTGAGACAGAAAGCCAGCTTTGGACTATGCTGGCGTGCTTCTTCGCTACCCTCCTGGCAGCTGGAGTTTGCTTCCTTTTCGTATCAATGTGATGGACATAGCAGCCCACCACCTTCCCTTCCTCGGACGTCACCTTGGCAGTGACGACAGGCTCGACCACCCGAGCCTCCAAGAGGTTGATGAACATCACCCCCCAAAAGTTGGGGAAACCAACCACAGGAGGGAAGTCTCTGAATCTGATTGGGACGATGAGGTAGCAGTGCTCGGCATGGCTCGCCACCACCCGAGGACCGAACATGATGGCCGTCATGCTCGCTCGAAATTTGCTTTCCTTCTCCCTGCAATTAAAATTGAGGTTGTCATAATTTTAGGAGGAGGCCATGAGTCCCCAAACCTTGGGGAAAAGATGAAAGGTGGTCTAGTCCCATTGGGCGTGCCAACTTGTCAAACGCACTCGATTTTTGTGGCATAATTTTGATGGCATCGGGGTATCATTCATTAATTTTATCAAGTTAAAGGGCATTCCAGTCACCTATGTGACACTGTGTTTAGACTTCGAGACTGGAGTGGTCTGATGCCTGTAGTGCGCTCTGTCCGACTAACCAGACGATTATGGGTATCGGGTCGGGACTGGAGACCTACCGTGTCATAAAGGTCTCGATGTTAATGACATCTCCTTGGAGAGGAAAAACCTTTTGATTATTTGCCAAGATAAGAGACCTTATGGCCTAAAAATTAGTTGAATGAAAAGTGTATCAAAAATCATTGAAGTTCCCTATACCAGGGTGTAAAAATAGAGTACTTAAAATCATGTCAGTCGTATCGACCATTTCATGTTCGGATGAACGTCCAGGTTGAAAACATCGAAAGATCATATACTTTGCTCAAATCCCGATTAAGACGGTTAAAATCAATAGGTTATTGACCTGGTGCAAGGTCGGGCCATGACCATGGTGGGGATGACTCCTGGGTCAAAGCGTGACCTACGCGGGTATCATCAATATTCCCCCTCATGCGGGGTCAAAGGGGAGATATTTCGGACAACACACTGTTAAGTTCTTTTGCCATTTTATTATTATCTTCTTACCATTTTTGTTATCTTTATCATTTTCATCATTATTCTATTATATATTATTATTATTATTATTATGTTTTTTATTATGTTCTTTAATCATTATCTGATCACCCCTCTTTATTTTTCTATCATCATTATCTTTGTCATTTCTTATCCGATTCAAGTCACCAAGCTAGGCAGGTTAATAAGCGGTCGATGCTTAAAGCAGTCCATGCTATTAGCATTAAGGTGAAAAGGCACAAATGGACGCACAATTCTCCTCTCAAGTAGTCTGCTGAATGTCAAGAAAGGCACCCCTAGCAAAATAAAGAAAAGAAGCTCTATGCCTTCCCTAGGGACAAGACTCGAGCACTCTTCGAGTGGGCTATCAAATATAACAATATTACTCTTTCGAAGCCAAAAAGGCCTGACAACCTCAGGCGAAGAGATGATCCTTGCTTCTGCCTCTACTATAAAATCCTCGGGCACCCCATTGAGGATTGCCAAATATTCAAGGACATTGCCCATGGCCTAATCAAAAGATGGGAATTACGAATTGGGGAGCACCGAGTTGATCCTCCATGCCCTCATGAAATGCCCAATCTGGGGGCATCAATCAATGTGATATATATATGCCAGTAGCTACCTAAAGAAGTGCCAAAGACTCGCAATCGACACACCAATGAAGACTGTGCCTTAACGCCTAAAGAAAAATAAGGAAATTGGCAAGCATCATCAATAAAGAAAAGAACAAGACTGGCACTTCACCCGACTCTAGAGGTCCAGATTCGTGGATCCCTAGCCTGGCCCACTCCACCCCCTATAGCTCCTATCTGCCTTCAAACAGCCACTCCAGCGGCTATCAGGAGGCCAACAGATAACAAAAAGCAACAAGCCCTAGCGCGGGTGCATGAAGAAATCAGCCTAGCCGTGGAATGGCTATAAACCATTACAGACTGGCTATACGAGCATGAGCAGCTCAAGAGCCAGCCTATGCAGCTCAAGAAGCAAGCCCCTCAAAGACTCAATGGGTCCCACCGGCTAATAAAAAGAACTAAAGAAAAGGCAAGGGTGTTCAATGTACCAAGCAACCCATTATGGGGGTAGATGCCAGCCATAAGGGGGAAGGAAAAGAAAAATACAAAAACTAAAATAAAATGTGTTGCTCTCACCTGCAACATTCTGTCAACACCATCCAGTGTGGCTCAAGCTGTTGATGAAGAAGATGAAGAAATTTCACGGGCCAGCGGAGCTATGAACTAATATTGAATGAACAAGACACTCAAATATGAGCAAGGGATAGAGCACTTACTCAACTGATTTGAAGAAACCGATCCCGTTCGGAGACGTGGGTGAGCGGGGAAGCATAGGTTCCCCACATGCCGCGCCGGTGAAGCTTCAACCTGTTTTAATGATTTACACCACTACTTCCCCATGCAAGGGGGTTGAACAAAGGGAGGGGAAGTTAATAGTATATCCAAACACTACCTCCCGCAGGGAGGGGCGGTAAGCCGGCCAGGTGGGGAGGGAAAAATAAAATAGAAGCGAACTAAGCGAGGGATGTCGATTCTATCTGCACTCTAGAATAGGAGACAGGCAGTCGTTGTCGGCGCCGCAGTGACCACTCCTGAACTCAGTTCTCGACGAGACCAGTGGCAAACTCTTCAGGACTGGATTAGGATGATGTCAAATTTTTGGAGAATTCTCAGGTTGGCAGTGCCTGTCGGGGAAGAGCCATAAACAGGGTCCATGCTTTCTGGTTCTGTCTACTATAGTACCACAACAGCAGGAAGTCGAGGCCGCCACGAGCACTCCTGAACTCTGAATCAAGCTTGACTAGAGTCGTTGGAAATGTTGTCGAGTTCTCTAAGGGAGAAAATTGAGAAATCGCTATTCCGGATGCCGAACGGGGTGCCGCTTCTTGGTACTGGAAGAAGACTCATCGTAGTAGGTCTAGGCCAAGCTCTGCCTCTAAATCTTTAGGTGGCTGGTCGTGGGAGCCTCTACAAGCAGCCTTAGGTTGGCAGTCTTGAGGGAGATACACAGTCTGGGGAGATCGGCTCCCCCGGGCAGCCACGAGCTCAGGTTAGGACGAAACCATGACGGTACAACTTGAGCCTTCAGAGACATTGGTATGAAGTCATTGTCGGCTCTGCAAGTCGTCGGTGCTCAGCTGCCAGTGAACTGGGAGTTGCAGGCTGAAGATGGGAGGTAGGAAATGAGGCAAATGGGAGGGAAAATTGGGGTGGATGGGTGTGGAGGCACCCTTAGCTGTTAGGGGGTCTAGGAGAGGCCAAACTTCTTGATGCAGCGTGCCCAGCAGGGAGCAGTGGCGAGGGGGACCGACGGTGCTTCGAGCTCGAGGGGACCGAGCACTGGGACCAGGGGATTGGAGGAGCAGCTCGCAGGCGCAGTTGCTCGGGCAGAGGAGGCGGAGCGCGAGCTCATCGCACGGGTAAACCTCTAAACCTGAATTCCATTACATGTTATATAAGAGAATCTCATTTCTTTCTTTTCCTTTTTCAGACAGAGGAGCTATAGGCGTCGTTTGCCCGTGTAGCGAGGGAGCGCCATGACCGCCAGGCATTGGTGAGTTTTATTTTGAATAATATTCATGATATTCTTCATTTCTCAAAGATTAATAATGATGATGTGACACAGGTAGCGGAGCTGACCGAGGTGAGGAGACAGCTATCGGTAGCACGCTCCGAGGTTACCTCCCGCGGCGAGCGGATTGCTGAGCTGGAGCAGGCGCTAGGCCAGCAGGAGACAGAGCGCGACCATGCAGCACGGGTGAGTCAACAACATTAATTTCAATTATGTATATGTTGAAATGAAACCTGAAACTGATAGTTGACTTTTTGACATGCAGGTGGCGGAGCTACAGGACGCGAGCACTCGTGCCGCCTTGGCTGGGGCAGAGCTCGCCATCCATGACCAGCGGGTCGCGAAATTAGAGGAGGTGGTGGCACGTCTGACGGCAGCGACGGGACAGCAGGAGGAGCTGCCCTGGGATGTTCAGGACCTCCGCATCCACCTCGAGATAGAGCGGAGAGAGCGCGCGAGGGAGCACGAGGAGCTGGATCGAGAGAGAGCCGAGCTTGCCACCGTCAGGGCTCAGCTGGCCGTAGTCCAGGAGAGGCTACAAGCGATAGAGGAGTAACTACAGCGCGGGCGAGAGCGAGCCCGAGCGGCAGGGCACTCGAGTGCCTTTGCCAGCACTACTTACATGACGGGCTCCTCTTCACACCAGCGGGCGGAGGAGGAGGTACGAAGCTCAGCTCCGAGTGCAGCACGAGGGTCGATGCCCCCACCACGAGCTTGCCATCGGGACAGTAGAGGAGCGGAGAGAGAGAGAGACCTTGATTTTTGATCAGCCCTCTACCCATTTTCTAAAAATCATTTTCAGATTCATCTACAGTGCTGTCCACCCCTTTCTAGATCCGACCCCCAGTCAGTGTAAAATCCATAAAAACTCGTAGCCTCCACCAATCCCTTCACAAAAATATTTTCCTTTCTCCTAGCTTTTCCCTCTACAACTTTTATGAAGGAACCAACACCCAGATCTGAGGTCTACCCCACAGTAAAAGGCAGTTCTCAGGAAACTATCCTACAGATTTATTTTTTCAGGTACAGTCTAACAGCAATTTCAAAAATAGTTAGAAGCAAGATCTGGGTAGATCCAGTCACCCTCTCTAGTCCTAGATTGAAGGACTTCGAGAGAGCTTTCCAACGGCCCTACTTTCGCGTAGATCAGACGTCAGGATTGGTCGCAGTGGCCGATCTCGCCAAAGCGCACGCCTGAAAACAGAAGCAGCCAGTCCGTGAGTAGCCACCCCGAAGCTTGCCGATCAGAGTCGATCGGCCTCCGATCGACATTCCAGCACGTCCGCCGTCCAGGGAGGTGCCCCACCAGGGGTCCCCATCACAGCAAGCCCCACCCCACTAGAGTCAGAGGACAGAGCAGTCCATGGGCCCCACAGACCCATAGACCGCGCCAACCGGATGGCGCGAAACGTGGCTTTCGGCACCGCCGGGACGACATCAAGATGCTGCCCGTCAACCCGATTGTCGTGACTCTCGGGCCCCACATGTGACCTGTTGCCTCCCTGCGTGGAGTGGGTCAAATTTTTGTATCATAGTTAAATTATTTAACCGGGAGTCCGCAATAGGCCGGGGTTGTCTTACCCACGCCGGGAGCGTAGAGGTAATGATCGAAACTTCTCGGTGTTACTTTGCTAGCTAGTATATGGTCTTATGCCGCTGTAAGAGTGTAGGATACTAGCCCGTGTGTTCATGTCGCCGCTGTGAGTAAGAGTGTGACCTGTCCCGTGACTCGATCCGAATCCGGAAGTTGAGTCGACTACCCCTGAACTCTACCGGTTCCTCAACCGTGCACGATCCGCGTTTCCCTCGCTTGGGATCCGCCACATTATTTGTAGCAGGGAAGGTTAACTGACAAGCATGGGGAATAATAACACCTTCCGGGGATTGGAGAACGGCTCCGATTCCACAACCCATGGAAGTAAATGCACCATCGAAATAGAGAATCCACGAAGGTTCACCATCTAATATAGCTCCTAACTCTTGGTCTGGGAAACTCTCGACGACAGGGAAAAGATCAGGAGTGGATGATGGGCAAGGTGCTCGGCGATGGCATGCCCTATGACCGCCTTCTGACTGACGTAGGTGATATCAAATTGGTGGAGAAAACTTTGCCATCTCACCAAACTATCAGTTAATGCAGGCTTTTCTAACAAATATTTGATTGGGTCCATTCGCGCCAAGAGCTTTACTTCATGTGCGAGAAAATAATGCTTTAGCTTTTGAGTGACACAGACGACGGCTGCACAAGTCCTTTCCATGGGAGTGTACCTCTGCTCAGCATCATTGAACAATTTTGACAAGTAGTAGACCATGCGTTCCCTCTTGGCATCGTCATATTGGGCCAACACTGCTCCAACAGACTCTTCCGTGGTAGAAACGTAGAGCCATAGAGGCCGACCCGGGACCAGGGTGCCAGAACGGGAGTATTTAAAAGGTAACTATTCTGATCATCAAAGGCCTTTTGAAATTTATCGTTCCATTGAAACTTAGCCTCTCCTTTTAGTAGGTCGTAGAAGGGCTTGCATCACTGAGAATGGTGAGATATAAATCTCATGATAAATCACAAATGTCTGATTAGACCATGGACTTCTCTGATGCTCTTGGGAGGAGGCATCTTGGGAATGGCCTTAGCTTTGTTAGGGTCAATCTCGATCCCTCTTTTGCTGACCATAAACCCTAAAAGCTTACCTGAGGAAACTCCGAACACACATTTCTTGGGGTTCATTTTAAGCTAGTGCTCTTGAGACTGTTGGAGAATTGCCCGGAGGATCTCTGCATGACCACTCCTAGTCTTGGATTTGTGGTGAGGACACGCGCCACATCTTACGACGGAGTACACGGATCTCACCGGCATCCCTTTGGCTCGGCGACCATTTGGAGCAACGGCATGGCAACAATACGTCTCACACAACCAAGACAATCTCACACCGAGGAACCAATCCTCTGACGCTCAACACATCCTCCGCTATGCTACAAGTTCTGATTCATGACACCTCGGAAAGCACAACACTAGCCACAAGCTCTCACGAACACTGCCTAACTGGCACGCATCCTTCCGGAGTAGCGCCAACACACCCTGACTCATCAGGGGATGGGTAATGCTTCTCACAAATAGCCACACTCTGCCACAACGGTTAAGCTGGCCACTGCCACACGCTCCTCTCTTACGCTTGCCTCTGATCTCGAAACCAAGAACACACCAAACACTCACCAAGGAGCGATGAGAATCCACCAAAATGCCAAGCTCAAAGGCCGCAACATCTCTAGCCACTGGACAATATTCTCTCGAATTCATCCATGCCAACACCAACCCATCCTTGAGCTGCAACCGCACGAAACACCACACCAGGAGCCACAACACGGACCATAACTGGCACCTGACAACGCTCATCCTTGAGCCCCGAACTCACCACTGCCACACGATCTCGAACCAAATCCAGGGTGACCACAGCCCAATCCAAGAAGATCCTTTGCTCATCCGAGCACATCTTGACCAGAGCGCCCACTTTGCCACCTTGAACCACGATCTCAACGCCTCAGGGGCTCGACAAACCTCAAATAGGAATGACCCGATTGACAATAACTCCCTCGGAGCATACTCACAGCCACTTAACCACGGACAATCCTCACCAGCCACCTGATCTTGCTACAATTCCTCGAACGCGGCACAGCAGCAACACACCTGCTGGCAACCTCTGCCCAACGCAGCACCACCAGGGCCACCATCAATGAGGAAGAAAGCTCTCGACCTCGATTCTTAGACCCCACGCTGACACTCCGACAACAACAACAACCACCTTCACAGTGCCAACGTCGCATCGTCAAACTCTCACGCGAGAAATGATGTGAAAAATAAATACGATACCCTATGCCAGCTGCCGACTGTACTAGACCTTATGGACTCTGATCACTGCAATATCTTAGATTCCTATGTACCTCCAAAATATGTATATAAAATAACAAAAAATAGAAAATCCAAAAATGCTAATGCCTGAGGTCACTATGGAGTTAAGTCACTGCATCCAACTTCCATGTTAGGACAGAGCCCATTAAGACTTGGTAGGTCTCTGGTCTTGGTTTGCCAGAACCGTGAAGATCCCTGTTCGCCCACATCGGCCTATGCCCACTCAAAGGAAACCAACAAGCACGTACGAACGTGTTTTGTCCAAAAATTGGGTAGCATCGCTTATGGTGGGGCCTCACCTAGAAGGTCTCCAAGAAGCTGTAATCTTTATTCTTCCTCTCTTCGACCAAATGAGACAGCTGACGCCCTTAAAATACCGAACATAAGAAACAAAAACTCAAACCCCTTGAGGCAAGAGTAGGATCTATTTTCTAGAGCATGGGTCAGAGCACGAGAAGCGGGCAGTGTGCCCGTAGGCATGCAAGAGGGATTTCATAATGTCAAATGACTACATCCCCTCAGAAAAAAAAAGACAAATCAAAGTCAAAACAAAAGCCTAGTTGTAACCGTGCCTGATTCCAATAAATGAAACCCCTCAAAGTAAAAGCTAAAATTCACAAAAAGAAAGGGGGCCAATGAGATGTAAATGCTCGAGATTTGACCCGAAGTTGCCCGAGAGGGGAGAGTTGAGTGGGTCCTATTGGCTCGCTGGGTTAATGGCTTTGTCGGTCCTCTCAGGAAGTTTTCCCCCCTACGCTCTTCCTTCTCCCCGAAAGATGAAAGCTCAATGGAGTACCCGAAGGGTGAAACTCGCCAAGGCCTGCGACCTTATTTTAACACACACATTTGGTTGTCTACTTTGAAAAGTAAAAGCTATCGCTATGAAGGACTCTGTGTTTCTGGCCGGTCAAGACCCTTGTCTACCACCTTGATGTCTTCTTATTTAACCTTGGGCTTAGGCCAATACAACCGCGTCACCTATGGGTGCGACGGTGTCTGATTCCAGGATAGCGTCGCGCGGTTGACCGCTAGGGTTCTAGGATGTTTCATTATATACCATCTAGAGTTGTGAGAAAATAAACCCGCATCGGGCAACTCGGCAGTGAAAATAGTCTTGGATCACCTTGTTCATCTCTTCTTGACTATGCCTCTAGGGGTCAGCTTGAGGCATCAGTTGCTCTTGTGTCTTCGGTTGATAAAACAACCTTGCCACCAGAGTAGCTTGGTACATTCTCCAGGGATATCGAAGCACATCTGCCTCCCTGGCACAGGCCCTTGGCATGTGGGGAGCAGTCATTGGGATGACTTCCTCATCTTGTTCTTTCCTTATTTGAACTTTCTTGTCCCCTCTCCTGGGGTGCATAACATCAACTTCTTTCTTCTTAGGGGTTGGTGCCGAGCCTGGAACTTTCTTGGGCACCTATGTCTGCTTGAATTTTGCCGGCTTAGGTGCCAGCGACTTCTTTTCTTCTATCTCCATGTTGGCCCTCCTAGTGGTCAGCACTTGAAACTTGTTGTTGGTAGGGACCGCCGGAATGATGTGGTCGGGCAGAGCTTTAGCTTGGTGACCATTGAGGTACACCTGTATTCCTCCTATCAGCATGGACTTCCCTGAAGATGACAGACGTCCTCTAGGTGTACCAGTCCGACTCCATCTGTGACTATTCTTTCTCCTGCCAACAGTAGTAGGAGCAGTGGTCCTCCAGTCCAAGTGATGGACATAGTAGGGAACAACATTGCATGAAATAGTCTTCTGTGATATCCCCTTTCCTGATGCATTTGCGGCTTCTATCGCAGTGGTCTTTGCAGCCTCATTATCGACCAGGAGCAGGTCGACGAATACGAGTCCCAAGCAGTTCGGGAAGCCTACTACTGGTGGCATGCACCCGAACACCATCGACACCACTAGGTACCCATCATGAACATGGTTGTCGATGATTTGCTGGCCGAACACGAGAGAAACTAGTCCATTCTCCATTTGAATTCTTGCGAATAAGATGAGCGCACAGTCAGAACTTTGGGGGAGGCCGCCACGCCTCTTACTTTGGCGAAAAGTTGATAAGAGACTTAGTCCCACCGGGAGTGCCAAGCTTGTGAGGGATGAGATTTGGTTTTGGTTATTTTATAGGTATTTCTCAGATTTATTTGATTTATTCATTAAATCCATACCTGGGATTGACTCCTATCAGGACCACTTTCTGCTATCATTAAAAGAGATTTGATCCTAGATTGTACTGTGTACAGAATGTTGACCATAGCCAATAGGAACGCAGAGCTCAAGTAATCCTTCTCTGAGGGTCATTATTTGCTTTGATTTTTGGAGATCAAGAATGGTCTTCGTCAAGAACTATATGTCTACTATCAGAGGAGATGGAGTCTAAAACACTCCTCCTTACCCCTACTGGACAAATTGAAGGATAGGATTTTAGAGGAAAAATCTTCTCTACTTGGCACACACATCCATGACTATTGCTACACGGAGTAGTTTGCTTAAACAGTATAAAAGAAAGGGCAGAGAGGCTCAAAGGTGAGTTGCGGTGATCAAGAAGAGGGCTTTGTAGATACCTTTTTCCCTCTCTCTCTTTCTAGTTCTAAAGAAAGGTGCGTATGGGTGTGTGAGTGAGTGGATATGACCAATGTGGCATTAAATAGAGCATGAAAGGAACAAATAACGTAATGAAAGGAACTACCCACATACACTTTCAGATCGTGATCACCACCAAGATAACTAGTACGAAGAGAGGCACACTACGTACCTTGGAAAATGAAATGGAGACACTCACCGAAGAATGCAGTGCTGGTGCAGGAAGAAGACGGTCTCCTGATGATCGTCAAACGGTGAACACAGCCGAATGATAGGCCGCTACCAGCACTGAAGCAAAATGCGAGAAGAAGGCTCGGTGTGGAGCTTGGACGGTCTTCAATCGGCCGCAAACAGAAGAGAGACAGTCTGGGAAAGACCACAAACCCTGGTAAATGGTCAGTGGTGGACCGCAAAGCTTCCTGATCCTAAACTGAGGAACTCAATCCTCCACCATCCGGCCGGCCAGGAGGCACGAGCTGTTGAGCTATGGTTTTGATGATAACTAAACTTCATGTGTGATGACATAGTTTTTGATGGTTGTTGAAGATATGGTCTTGATGATAAACTAAACTTCATATGTGAAAAAGTGATGATAACTAAACTAAATGTTTGATCGATTGCATTGCTCCTGATGACAGTCCTAGGAAAGGATGGTGACAGGCAAAGAGTGGAACTTCTTTGAAATCTAGTGGCAGAGGGAACAACCTTGTCCAGTGTATAGAGAGTTGCAATCCACCTAGCCAGTCCTTTCTTAGGACAGAAAGAGCAGTCTTCTGGCAGAGAAGAGACCTTCACAGATTTGGTGGCTGACCAAGTCTTCTCCAAACCAGATGTTCTGAGCTGTTATAATGAGATGGCAAACCTCTAACCTGGGAACTTCTTCCAGACCTCCAAAGAGGTGTTTTTAGAGGTTTGCGCCTGTAATTAATGCCCTTAGTGTGATTTACGAAAAGATAAATCTGACAGAGTACTTGGAGGTTTTCCTTCAGTGAGGTCAACCTGTTGAGATAGTGAGGTCGAGGTAGCTTTGTAGAATCCTATCTTCAATGGCTTCTAGAAGGAGCATGAGGTCGACCTCCTATAACAGTGGTGTCGACCTGTCTCAAGAGCTTACCCTTTATAACAGTTTCTGGAAGATGCCTGAGGTTGACCTTCTGTGGAAATAGCGTCGACCTATCTTAAGAGACTGTCTGCATCTTGTAGCTGAGGTCAAAGCAACTCTGTTATGAGGTCAGAGTAGTTCTTCTGTGAGGTCGGAGCATCAACAAGTAGCTTAGGTGAGGTCGGAGTAGTTCAACTGTGAGGTCGACCTGTCCTTTAAGAAGTTGCACTTCTTATCTGAATTCTGCTCAACCTTTACAACTAAGTTCCACCATATGCATAGCTCCTTATCCTTGGAGTTTTTCCCAATCATTTTTAGCTTCATATCAATATGGGGAATGCCCTTCTCACCTTAGACATACCATGTACAAAGCTTCTCAATATCCCTCTCATGGCGGCATCTACATCAAGGTGGACTATCCTCAACTGCTCGGCAGTGTGGATGACAGTGTTTTCTTTCGCTCGGCTACACTTCCTTCTCAACTCTTTAGTTCTAGTTTTTGTTAATTTTCATTTTTCATGGCATTGTAAACATTTATTTTTGAAGCAATAAAAGTAGTTGAGCAATTTCTTTCTCTCTTCTTCTTCTTCCTCTTTCTTACCCCACGGTCAACCCATGTTCTCAGGAAACTCCATTTTCAGCCCTGTCAGTCCTAGATCTGTGAGCCAGCATCGTCTAAAATCACCAGCGGTTAGTATAGAGGGTACATAATTCCTGGACCAGCCTGGGATCATAGTACTTCGAAAGAGCTTTCCAACACCGCTGACCTCGCGTCTATCCGACATCGGGTCTGATTGCAGCATCTATTCTCGCCGGGTCACATGCAGCAGAACAGTAACTCTAGCTCGTGGACGGCAACCGACGACCACCCCCGGGCCGGTCGACTCGCCTTCCACACAGTGAACCAGTGTGCCGCCTTCCCCGGGATCACCCCGGCAGGAGCCATCGACGCATCCACACCCTTCCCGGCCCCTCTCGACCTGCTAACCAGGACGTGGGCCCCACAGTTGCTGGCGCTTGCCACTGTCAGAGCGGTCCAGATTGCTGCCCGTCAACCTGAACTCACTACTCTCGGGTCCCACGTGTAGCCCTTTACCTCCCTGCATGAAGTGGGAAGAAATAATCATCTCTGTAAATTATTAATATTTGTTGTACCGAGAGTACGGGTTCGGCCGAAGTCATCTTCCCCACGCCCGGAGCGTGGAGGTACACTCCCGCCCCTCTTTAGTTGCTTGCTTTCCTAGTATTGGCTCTTAATGCCGCTGCTTGTGAGCATGTTAGGCCCCTAGATCGATCTTCTAAGTCACCGCTGTGAGTTGTAAGTGCGAGACCCATCCCGTGACTCGTTTCGAGCACGAGAGTAAGCTGACCACCCAAGACTCATCGCCAATTTTTCAACCGTGCAGATCATCTCGTTTCCCTCGCCAGGGATGACCGTGAGTGAGTGCTTCTTGTTTGGGGCACGCTTGCCTCTTCAAGAACCATGTTAGGTGCCGAGTTGGTCATGTTGTTGCTGGTCGCATAGTCCAACAAGTCACGTCGTCTACTAGACGTCGAGGATCGCACCCATCGTGTCGAGTCTCATTATCGTCCCGCATAAAATTGGTATCACAGTCGATTTGAGTGTAGGGTAGTCAATATTTTCAAAAGAAAAAAAGTGGTATGCTCCCTAAGAGTTTGCTCGGACCTATCCATTCGCTCCATGAGTAGAGCTATCATGTCCTCCAGAGAACGGCCTCCTTGGGCAGCACCTCGGGGTTCACCCATAGTGTCAGGGCGATGGTACTGAGTACCTCCACAAGTGGGCATGTAAGGGGACCTAAAGGGAGCTAAGGGGTGACTCACTAGACTGACCTAGATGAACCAATGCACTCAAACCAGTACCCGATACTTGGCGAAGATAGAAACCTCATGCAAGGGGCTACCTTCCAAATAGGCGTAACCTATCCTTCCGGTAACCTCTTTTGATATATAGGGTATTGGGATGAAATGTGAACCTAAGACAAGACACTTTTTTTTAATGCAAAGACTACCCCAGACTCAACCCCGCTCTGATACCACTTTGATGCGGGACGATATTGAGACTCGACTCGGACTTGTGAGAACCTTGGACTCTAGATGACGTGACCAGCAACTACACTCATGACTCGGCCCCTAACATGGTTCCTAAAGAGACAAGCATGCTCCAAACAACAAGTGCATGCTCACAATCATCCCCAGTGAGGGAAACACATCGGACAGCACGGTTGAGAAATCGACCTTGAGTCTCGGGTGGTCAGATTACTCTCGTGCTCGGATCGAGACACGGGATGGGTCACACTCTCTTGCTCACAGCGGTGATTAAAGTAAAATAGCTAACGCACATGCAGTGACTTCTAGAACATATACTAGCTAAGCAAGTGAAACAACGAGGGTAGCGAGTGTACCTCCACGCTCGGGGCGTGGGGAAGACATCCCGGCCAAGCTCCGTAACTCCCGATACAACAGTAGGAATTAATTTACAGCAAAGATTCTACTTCCCACTCCATGTGGGGAGGTAAAGGGCTACACAGTGGCTTCGGGAGCACCAAGCTTGGGTTGGCAGGCAGCAAGGCGACGGATGCTGGGCGATGGCGGCAACGGCTTTGGTTCTGTGATCTCTGGCCGTCAGGACAGCAACCAAGAGCCTCCAAAAGGGACGACGACCTCCGGTAAACTTCTGACAGTAGCAGATCACCGAGACTCCTAACTACTCATTCATCTTGTCTTTCCCCTTTGAAGGTCAAAGCAATGGCAAGCGGACTGTCTGGACTTGCTTTCGGCCCCCAAGTGGTCGCTACCCACGTGGAGCATGGGTACCTAGCATTGCCCACTACTTTCGGAACTCTGCCACCAGTGGTGGGGTTCCCTAATTTTCTCGGAGTTGCTTTCATCGACCTACTGAGGATCGAGAAACGGGAAGCTGACAAGATTGTTGCAGCCAACGCCGTAGGCCCTGCAAAGGTGAGCTGTCCACGGAGAACCACTCTGTCTCACCGTACTATCTCATGCTTTGTCCACCATGTGGACTACCATGCTGTCCCCGCCAGTGACAAGGCGTCTGAGGGGAAGAAGAAGAAGAACCAAAGAAGAAGAGGAGTTGTTGCGGTTCCCTGAGGTCGACTCTCTGCTTCTGGGAAGTCTGTTATGGTTGGCGGCATTCGAGTATATCTGAACAGCTGCAGTGCTAAAGTTTTACCGGACCACATTATCTCAGCAATATTTACACACAATGCCTTCCAGGGATTAGCAAGCCAGAAGGCCGATTTAGACATGGATATCCGGGAGAGGCTAGCTCCCAAGCTACCAAAATTCAAGCAAGTTTGGATTCTCAAGAGGGCCCGGGGCCCAACTTTGACCACACAAGATTCAACATCAACTATCAAGGACCCCAGGAGTGCGGGCAATAAAGCTCCACCAAAGAGAGAAGAGGTCATGCCAATAGCCTCTCCATCTGCTCATAGAGTCTGTGCCAGGCAGACCAATGTTCTTCGACATTCGACAAGGTCGAACGGAGTTACTAGACTATCACGGCCCTCCTACATGCCGTCGATGCAAGACCAACTGTTAATTCCTACCCTCTCTCATGGGTACAATCAAGAAGGGATGGCCCAGGTGGTCAGGGATTACTTCTATGGCCTGAAAGTTCTTCCCTAAGTCGGCAAAGGCTACTCTGCGCCATCAGCGCTGAAAGAAAAGAAGAAGGCAAAGAAAGAAGAATGGTGTCATTTATGCACGTCAATGAATATGAAGATGGCTCGCAAGCATACAGAGCCTTTGAAACAGGAGACGTGCCAAGAATTAAATCAATAGAAAAGACAACCTCTCTCTCAGGCGGTAGTCCTGGAAATTCCTCCGGAAAGACATTTTGAAAATCTCGGACAATAAGAATGTCCTTTAACTCAATCTTCCTATCAAGGGTCACAGAAACAAAGGCTAGAAAAGCCTGACATCCTTTCCTCAACAACTTATCAGCTCGAAGGGCTGAAATAAGTGGCACAGACTTAAGGTGCTTAACCCTTATAAAAGAGAGTTCAGGGTGTTTAGAAAAAGACACAGAGCTAGTACTGCAATGGACATTGGCCTCATACTTAGCCAACCAATTAGCTCCTAACATTACATCATAATCCTTCATATCCATACAAACTAAATCAGCTGGCATGTTCTGTTCATTAATCACAACCTTATTAGAAGGATAGAAATACTTAATTTCTGAGCCGGAACCAATAGGGGTTGAAATTTCTAATGGAGAATTCATCAACACTGGTTTCACGGCTAAATACTTAGCAAATTTCTGAGAAACGAAAGAATGAGTTGCTCCAGTATCAAATAGAACAAATGCTGACTTATCATGTATAATAAGAGTACCTTCAACGAGTCCACCCTCCTTGGTGGTTCCTGCATCATCTTCTTGTAGGGATTGAAGCTTGCCCTGCTGCTTCTTATTTTCTTGCGGCTTAGTCGGTATAGCTTGATCTGACAAGAGGGGACACTCTGGAATACAATGGTCCCTACTACCGCAACGCAGACAGGCACCCAACTTGCGCCAGCACTCTTCCATCTTGTGACCTAGACGGTCACAATACTTGCACAGGCCTTTGAATGGTACTATTGGCCCAGACTTCTTTTCATCATTCTTCGGCATCTTGCCCTTCCACGAATTAGACCCACCATTGGGCCTTTTCTTACATTGCTAGATTTAACACTCCCGGAACTAGTAGTTTGCTCCTTCTTAGAATTCTTTCCATGAATTCTCTCCATCATCTCTAAGGTGTCTTCCAAGACTTGAGCTTTTCTCACCATTTTCGCATAGGTCTGGATTTCCATTCTCAAGCCGATAAATGTTCAGCCAATCGAGGCTCAAACCGATAGATGTTCAGCCAAGCGGGGCTTAAACCAACAGATGTTCAGTCGGTCGGGACTCAAGCCGATAGATGTTCAACCAATCAGGGCTCAAACCGACAGATGCTTAGCCAATCGGGGCTCAAGCCGATAGATGTTCAGCCAATCGGGACTCAAACCGACAGATGTTTAGCCAATCGGGGCTCAAGCCGATAGATGTACAGCCAATTGGGGCTCAAGCCGATAGATGTTCAGCCAATTAGGGCTCAAACTGACAGATGTTCCGCCAATTGGGGCTCAAATCGATAGATGTTCAACCAATCGGGACTCAAGCCGATAAATATTCAGCCAATCGGGGCTCAAACCGATGGATGTTCAGCAAATCAGCATTTAAGCCGATAGATAATGTTCAACCAATCGGGGCTCAAACCGACAGATGTTCTGCCAATTGGGGCTCAAACCGACAGATGTTCAGCCAATCGGGGCTCAAACCGATAGATGTTCAGCCAATCGGGGCTCAAGCTAATAGATGTTCAGCCAATCAGAGGCTCAAACCGATAGATGCTCAGCCAATCGGGGCTCAAGCCGATAGATGTTCAGCCAATCGAGGCTCAAACTGACAGATGTTCAGCCAATCGGCGCTTAGGCAGACAAATGTTTAGCCATCGATGATCAAGCTGACAGATGTCCAGATGCTCAACCATTAGCGATTAAGCCAACAGATGTCTAAGCCATTGGTGATCAAGCCAACATATGTCTAAGCCATTGGCGATCAAGCCAGCAGATGCCAAGCCATTGGTGCCTAAGCCGATAAATGTCAAGCCATCAGTGCTCAAGCTGACGGATGTCCAGATGTCTAGCTATTGGTGGCCTAGCCAACAGATGATCAACCATCGGTATTAAGACGACAGATGTTCAACGTCAAGCCATCGACAACCAAGCCAACAGATACTCAACCAACAACAGAAATTTCCCATCATGTGAAGGACTTGACTGGCCGAGTTCTGAGCGGAGGAGTCAGAAAGGGAGGGTTGAGTACCCTCAACAACCCCATGCACATTTCCTAGCTGTCCAAAAGGAGCATCGCATACCTCGTGCAGGTATCACCCTCTGAATCTCTACCCCGTGCATGAACAGTGCACGCTACACTCAGTCTCCATAGAATCATACTTCGTGCACATTTGTTCATTTTATAGCTCAAGCTTAAGAATCATATCTCGTGCACATTCTTGAGCTTTCTTTGCGCTAAAACACACTACGTACACATCATATCTGAGTTATCTACTGCATGCACTTTTTCTCTTTTAAGAAGTACCTCGTGCATGTTTTGTGCATTCGACGAAATGCATTCGTGCGGTCGTTTGTCTTGTGCTATTGGTGTATTACATTCGAGTAGATTCTTGGGTTTACTTAAACTTCTTGCATATATATATTGCCCTCTAAGTGCTTGATGAAATGTCAGGTACCACCTGACCCGTTGGAAGAAATATCTCCCAATGATGATGACACGTGATCCGAGGCTTCAGTCCTCTGACACGTGTGACAGACGTACAAGTGTTCTGGAAGACGCCAAGGGCAACATCATGCCATCCACACATCCTCGGTGACCTTTTGTAGCTCTTATAAATATCACTGGTCGTCGTTTAAGACAAGTGCTCAAAAAAAGGATTGAGAAGAGCCGCTGTTGAAGAAATGAGAGCCATTTCGAGAGAGAAAGAAAAAGAAGCTGAGCGCCATCTGAAAAAGAGAGAAAGAGAAGAGAAGAGAGAGCTTCTGAAGAAAATCCTGCTGATGTAAGGTCAAGAAGGGAAAGCGAGCAAAAGTATGAGCGATTGAAGAATTGTCTGACTCGTGGATCAAATCCAGAGTCGTTTACTCTTTTGAGCTACATTGATTTCTGGTCGAGCAATTTATTGTATTTTGTTCGATTATTTTTATTTTTGATTTTGATACTGTGTTCTTTAGAGTATTTTGTATTTCCTTCTGAAGTTCAGGAGAAGAGAGACCGGAGTCTCTGGTTTGTCTACAACTGAGTGTTGCAACTGGGTTCCCTCGTGTGAGGAAGGAAGACAGCTTGTCTTCGGTTGCTTTGAGTAACTCTGTGTTACTCTCTCGGCTCTTGTGTTTGTCTTTGCAAATTATGTCCTAGGGTGCATATCCCTTTGCTGCCATTATCGTTTCACATCACCTTCCCCATTCGTCTGATCCTTCAGACGATCCAGCCAGCAGACTTCCTCATAGGGCTCTCTGTCAATCAGGAGGCCGCTCAACTATGATAAACTCCACAGGTCTAATGAAGTTTCACCCTCGGCCGTATAAAAAGTGTTAAACTTGGGGCAGAACGTCTCTATCATCCCACAACAAAGACCTTTGGAGATGGGGTAGCAAAAGCTGGAGGCGTACACGCTATGGTATACCCCAGTGGTCATCAGGATCAGGCTGTAATTCTGAAGCACATAATCTATGAATTTAACACCTCCGACCCGAAATCCGTGAGAGTCTATGGCCTTCAAGTCGAAAAATCATCCAACGGTGATCTGATGCTTAAACTGTATCGCTAGGCAATCCAACAAGAATGGTTCCTCACGGAATCCCCACTTTAATGGGGCCAAGAACAGCCCAAAGGATGGCTTCTTTTTTTTGCTAAGGTAATAGTTGCAAGGTGGGGACGAGGAAGACCGACCATTCCTTCATTGCGGAAGGAGACGAAGGTCCCACCCTAGTCACCAGGCAAGCATTTTCATTGATGAAAGTAGTAAAGAGGAGTACAGGGGTAGGGGGGAGAGGGACGACACCCAGGCAAGGGTGTAGAACAATAGATGGCCCAAGGGCCCCAAAACTGAAAAGATCCTAAAGAGGCCAAATAGGTGATACAACTAGCTAAGAAGTGGGACTTCCAAACTCACTGCTGCGGTTAGACCGTCGGCGATTCCTACGGTTGCTCCGGCGGGTAGGTTGGAACCCGAGGTCAACAAACTCCTCGATCGGCTCAACAACCGAGCGATCAAGATCGTCAGAATGGCTGAGAGCAGCAACAAGGGTGGGTAGCAAACCAATAGACCGGTCAAGGGGGGCAAGGGCCGTCTCAACGAGCACGGTGCCCTACACCCCAACCGGAGCTTCAACAGCAGGGATGGATCATGGGGCCCAATAGCAGCATAAGGAGGAGGATCCTCTTCGTGGCGGTCGGTGCACAGGGCCAGGACGACGTGGTGGGACTCCAGCTCGACAGAAGGTGGGGCAACGGAGGAAGCGACGCTCGCGGGGCATGTCGGGTGACCCGCCACGCAAGGGGAAGCAGCAGTGGTCAGGTGCAGCGAAGAAACGTGAATCAGTGGACGAAACCTCGAGCGGTCAACTGTAACCACAGTAGTGAGGAAGGGAGGAGCCAACATCGCCACCAGGAGCCAGAGGAAAGGTTGAATCAGAGCCTGCTCGGGTGGACGTCGAGCTGTTGCAAGAACGACTAAGGGAGTCTTGCGAGCAGCCATAGCGTCGGGCACACCAGAGAATGCCAACGAGCTAGAAGGACAGAGGCCCCGAGGGGGGCTGAATAATCGGGCTCCACCATCACTGCAGGGCCAGCAGCAAACGAACCATCACCAAGCAAAGCAGCTCCAGGAGGCCAGGAGGCTCCTGAGAAGAGTGGGTCATCCCCAACGGCAGGGACCACAGTAGCCAGCGCCGAAGGGCCAGTAGTGGCAACCAAAGGCAGCTCCAAAGGGGGGGCAACAACACCAACACCCACAGCATAGGAAGGCATGATCAAAGACGGGGATGGCAAGGTAGCCTCCACGACACCACTAGAGATGGCCAGCCCAGCGGCCGGGGTGGGGACACCTGACGGGCAAGAACACCCATGATGTGACATGGACTATGGATGCAAAGGTACCGATCGAGTGAGCCTCGGACCTAGAATTGCAAGCACAACCACAAGGCCAAGGGGCCTACGTAAGCGGACAATCGTCGACGTGCACACTCAACCCGGGGGTGACTCGAGGATGCCGAGTTGAGGGTGTGGGATAAGACCCTTGCTGGTAGAGGGCCAGTAAGGCTCAAGGCTAACCTCCCCTTAGGTACGGGTGCCTAATTCAATGAGTCGGCAATGGCCAATGGGTGCAGGTTCACTCACTCACATCCATGGTGGTCACACAAAGGCGGTAGAAGCCTTGGGACCGGGTGCTCTCTCCCTTAACTGATGGCGCAATTGAGGAATATTAAATGAAAAAGCACAAATGGGAGGAAGGGCTGAGAGCTTACCTAGCCGGTTTGAAGAAACCAACTCCAGTCGAAGACGTGGGCGAGCAAGGAGGCGAGGGTACGCACCCACTCGCCGCGTCGGTGAAGCTTTAACCTGAAAATTTAACTTACAATCACTACACCTCGCATGGGTGGGAGGTTTTTGGGGTGGGGGTTAAGTGATTTACAGCCAAAACTACCTCCACACAGGGAAAGGCGCTAAGCCGGCCAGGCGGGGAAGGGGAAAATTAACTAAACGAGTGCCAATTGAATACTCCGTCGGTTCTGCCCACTTTTGGAACTACTAATAGACCATCAGTGATGTTGCCGCCGCGGCCGCTCCTGATTTTTTATGAAGGTGAGATCAGTTGGGATGGCTTCGTAACTGGACCAGGATGATGTCTGATTTTTGTAGAATTCTTTGGCCTCAGGTGTCAATCAGGGGCAGGGTGCGAATAGGGTTCAGGAGTTCTGATTCTGTCCGCAGGGATACCTCAACAGCAGGAAAACGTGGCTGCCATGAGCACTGTCAGACTTGGATTTGAGCAAGTCTGGAGTCGTTGGAGCTGTCGTCGAGTCCTCTTTGAAACAGCACTTGTGGGAATGCCGGGGGTCATCGGAGAAGACCGGAGCAGCCAGAAAGGTAGGCGGGGGTCTGTTCAGTCCAGGAACGGACAGAACAGAGCACCTGAGGGAGAAAATTTGGAAAACGCTCCTCTGGATGCTGATCAGGATGCCAATTTTTGTTGTTGGAGGATGACTGATGGACACAGCTCTTGGTCGATGGGCACTGCCAGAAGCCGAGGGGAGCGGCCGGGGAAGCTCCTGGAACTCTCCTCAGGTTATTGGTTGGACTGAATCTGCGCAGTTGGGACGGTGCCGATGTCGAAATCCAATGAGACCACTTCGCCTGCGAAGCTATCTGGATGACCTTTCCAGAGCTGTAGGGCTTGCCACCATACTTCTTGCAGGGACGACAAGGGAGGGCCTGCAACCGGGACCTCTTCTGCTGTCGGCAAACAGGGAACTATAGGTGGAAGATGATTGGTGGGAAACGGGGTTGATGAGAGGGGGAATGGGGTGGATCGGTGTGGGGGTGGTGAGTTGGCCGCCGACTTCGGCCCGTTCGGTTCGCTATTGTGCTTGTGTGTGTAGGTCCGAGGTTGTGTCACATCAAGTTGCCATTCTAGATAAGCGCCTATAGGTTTCTTTTCATTATGCCGACTGGTGGGGCATGGACCACTTTAGTCTCTATTGCCACCTCACTTCCAAGTAGCACGCGGACTTGGCTCATCTCGTAGATCGCTGCATGAAAGTTGGGGATGTTTGTTGGTTGGTCCGAGAGGCAGCCCACCGGGACAAGGAGTCATCCCTAGCTTACTGGCAGCTGACGCTAAGATTGTACACCGGCCCTCCTGGTATAGTTCTTCTCTATTTGTGCCTTTTATAGTTGCGCCCGTCCACGACATTGTTTGATTGATTTTTTGTATAGAGCACCCCTCCACCACCCAGCTAGCTCACTATAGGAACCTTCTCCGGTTCGTGCAGAAACCTCCTCACTTCGAAGCGACAGAGCTGGCCCCTACTACTACTCCTCTATCGAAGGTCAGGAAGCGGTCTCGGGTGAAGTCGCCAGTGAAGGAGACATTGGCTGCTGCCAAGGCGATGGAGCGGCAGAAGGCGAAACGAAAGAAGACAGGGGCCACCCCTGCTTCGACAGCTATCCCTCCAGTTCCTCCAACCCCATCCTTTGAAGAGTTTGCCACTGCTCGGGTGGAACCGAGTCGGCTTGCAGGTTAGGTCTTTTAATTCTTGAATGTCTTTAAGGCTTGTTTACATATCAAGAGGGACCCTCTTATAATATATGTATGTCTTTTCTCCTTTTTGTTTCAACCGCCGTAAAGGAGTCTGCTTCTATTTCTATTCCTGGTGTGGGTAAGGCCAGGGTTCACGAGGTGGTGTAGCCGTTTGAAGAGACTGTCTACGAATCAACCCCTGCTGTGGAAACTAGGGAGGGTACTTTTCTTCATTACCTTGGTTGATTTTCTTCATTTCACATGAACCCACGCGCCCCACTTAATCCAAATCATCCTTCACTCGTCAGGAGTTGACATAATAGCTACTCAGCTGATGGTGGCTCCTGTGGTTCCCCCAGTAAAGTGTCGGGGGAAGCCCGACGAAGGTACCAGCTGGCAACTACGAACTCGCACACCAGGAACCACGGAAGCAGCACGAACCACGACCCACCTGAAAAGCAGGGGTGAGCCTCGTGTCACTGGCTCAGTAGGGGTCACGCGGATCCCCACTGAAAAGCACGTAGTAACACGCTAAAACAACAGGTAAACAACATGTAACAACAGTAGTAAAGCAGAAAAACTAAACTACAAAGCTGTAAAGAAAAGGGGTGTAGGAGTAGGGAGCAATCTCATAGGGACCTTTGCTTACCACACGCCATATTTCATGATCCTGGGCCCTGATAAACACCTGCATACGATTTTTCCAATAAGGATAATTAGGCCAAGTAAAGAATGCTGGTCTATTGATAGAATGCCCTTCGGGCATGTGTCCCTTATCCGTCATTCCCCCGTTTTTCTCAAGGTCGTTAGACCACATTCTGAGAGACTAGTTCTGATACCATGTGATAGAGTGGATTTGTGGATCTAGAGGGGAGGAATAGATCAACCCCTTTCTTTTCCTAACAAGTTAGAGTTAAAAACTTTACATCTACAAAAGAAGATTAAGTACCCCTATTAAGCTAAATGCAAGTAGAAGAATGAAATCGTGTGCCTAAACAAGCATCTACGATAAAGACAAGCAATCACACAAACCATAGGAGATTGATGATTTTAAGGTGGTTCGATCTCTATCTAAATACCTACGTCCACCCCTCACTCAATTGAGTGAGGCTTCACTAGTGCCCAAGCACCAACTGCTGATACACAGCTTCACACGGAGAGAAACCACTCTCCAACCTGCTGACTAACAACTTGCGGGCACACAAGGCCCAGACCCACAGAACTGAGCTTCACTCAGTCTGTCTTCCTACACACAAGTAGGGACCAATATGAATGTCTGAGTTTAACAAGAAACTAAAGAAAAACAAACAAACAGACAGTATGTGTTGATGATAGCGGATAGAAAATGCCCTATCTGTTAGGCTAGATGACGCCGTGAGGTGGCTTCCAATTTTGTGCCCTCTTCAGCACGAACACCAAGAAATGTTATATGAGAAGCTCAAGCCAAAACCATCATAAGTTCACATGTGCAATGTGATTCAAGGAAACCATTCAAGAATATCAAATCTTTCAAGGCATTCACGCTGCAAACCATGCTGAACTACTCATGTGACCTTTCATCAGAAACTGACATTCATCAGGGAAACTTCAATGCAAATCATATAGAATAGACCAAAATGACTTCATCACACATTGTTTTCGTCAAAACAACCCGGGACATAACAAATATGACTGGGGGTACTGGACTATAGAACACGATAGTGTGTAATGACGGAGATCTGGGATATACCAGGACTGGGTTTTGCTGGACTGGCGACTAGAATGTCACATGAAGACTGAAATCGACTGGAGACTGGAGAAGGCAATATGAGGGATGACTGGGAAGTGTTGGGCTATCGATTTGGAGACGCAAATTGATCAGCGATCGACGCGAGAGAGTCCCGCGGTCTACTAGGGAGCAGGTGAAGACCACCCTGCCTGGTGGGGGAAGAGAAATTTTCCCATTATCGGCTCTGGCGTCCTTTTGGGTTTTCACCGGGGCCAACCCCCTTTAGCTTTTTTCGATGGGCCCTCACGGGTTTTCACATCGAGGGGTTTCCCAATTTTACCTGAGGTGTCCATTCGGGATTTCACCTCAACCGGGTTGTTGGCCTTTTTGCCCCCAGTCACCTCCTCGTGGAGGGGGATGACTAGGTCTGTCGAGGCACCTCTATTTTTAGTCCCATTTTGTTGTTATTTTTTTATTTACTTACCTGGGAGTCTGATGGCTGGGTTGTGGTTAGCGCAGCGGTGCCCTCACTCTTGTCATTGAGAGGACAAAGGTCGGAGACTAGCTCCCAAGAATGTTTGACGGTGATTCTGGGAGGGCTCAGCTGGCCCTATTACTGGACTAGAGAGAAGAACCAGGAGAGGTGACTTGTTTGGTCTTCCGCGAGGCGAAGACCGGTTTGGCTGGCTGGGACTGTGAGCGTATGCCTTAGTCAATGTGGCACGTAAACTCATGCTCTGGTGCATGATACAGCTTTATGTGCTTGCCATTGAGAGGCAGG
>JANBPO010007867.1:0-28674 GCA_024336825.1 Amorphophallus titanum | reverse complement strand
CCATCCCCAAGGGGGAGGCCGCCCCCATCCCTCTCTCCTCCACCCACATCCCTCTTCCCCATCCCACTCCCTCTAGTTCACTCTGATCCCTGCCATACTCTCCAACAACTCCAGCTCACCCCACCCCCTCCACCACTGCCCCCTCAGCCGTACAAGGGACCCCAACCACGTCCTCCCACTCCCTTCACCATCAGCCACCATCCCCTTGCAATACAGCACCCCCCTTCTTGCCTCATTGGTCACCCAAGGTAGCGGCTCTGGTAGTAGTTCGCAGGCAGACAGCAGGGCTTCTGGAGACAGTAGCTTCGTCAGCCCTTCCTCAACTCTTCTGGTGGCAAACCATATGCCACTGGAAAGGTCGTCCAGTGGGCTTTCCAAGAAAGGTGATTTCGTCTTCATCCGAGCTCAGAGCGGCCCGTGAGAGCGAATCTCCCCCGACTGCGCAAGAGTTCTCAGGTAGCGAACTAGAGCCCTAGAAAATCATCCACCATGACCACGCCTGGGCAGATATGGATGTGTAACTTGGCTGAGAACCACTTCTACCAGTCCTCCATCATCCCCAATAAGCGTAACGAGATTTGGACCCCAGCATCAGAAGTTACGAATTTTCTCCCAAAGTTGCGCCAGGTTGGTTCCTCTGTTCCTGAACGGACCCACCTCCTCCTTTCTGACCAGCACAATCATCCCTGACATCTTCTGAGGCTGCCATTAGTCTCATCTGAAATAAGACTCGTCCACGGTCGTCTCGGTACCAGCTTCGCCTCCATCCGAGTTTGGGACAGCCCGTGGCGCCTCCATCTTTCAGTAGTAACATTCTGAGAGCAGTCAGTGCCAGTGCTGTCTGGCCCTGTTCCAAGACCTGCACCAGCTAGCAACTGGATCAAGGCTGTCCCAGAAAATTTAGTCATTTTTCTGGGCCAGATAGGAGTGTTTTGGCTCTTGTCTCGGTCTATTTGGAGTTTGGGAGCGTCCGTGGCAGCATACACTTCAACCGGTAGTCCTGCGATTCTAGAACCTGGCAGCACCGACAAGGAGTCTGACGCTTCAAGATTCTAGCCCATCGAAGAGGATGAAGATGACTTCCCAGAGACGTCACTGATGGACCATGCTATGCTCACTAGACAGTTCAAGAATTTCTTAAGAAGAAGAGGTAAATTCCAGAAGAAGAAGAAGAACCCTTAGGTAAGTAGAAATCCCAACTTCAAATCTACTCAACTTAAGAAGTTTGACACTTTGATTTGCTATCAGTGCAAGAAACTAGGGCATATGCGAGGAGAATGTCCTAAGTTGATGAAGCAGCTAACCAAGGCCAAGGGAAAGAAGCCCAAGGCCATGGTCTCCACTTGGAGTGATGAAGAAGAAGAGGATGAAAGCCTCTCATCGGATGAAGATGAAGACGATCTTTACTTCATGGCTGACGAGAGTGAGGATCAAGTAAGAAATCCCTTCAAGACCTTTTCAATAGAAGATTGGGAAGATGCATATGCAGACTTGAGAAATTTGAAATGTATAGAAAGGAGAATAGACAATTAAAGAAGAAACTAAACTCTCTTGTTCAAAATAATCCTGTTAACAAGGAGCTAGAAACCATAAAAGTTGAAAATGAAGAACTGAAAAACTAAGCTGAAACCACCTGCTCAAATCTGTTGGTCTTAAAAGAAGAAAGTGTTGCTCTTAAAGAACAATTGAACCAGACTAACAAAGATGCGAGGAGTGGGAAAAGGAGAATAGGCTTAATCTTGAAAAGTATGAAGCTGTTAACACTGTTAATCTTGTGATGCAAAAGAACTTGGAAAGAATTGAAGAAGAGTTGAAAGGCAAACAATCTACTCTTGAAAAAATGACTCTGGAAAAGTCTAATCTAGATGCTATTTTAGGTACCCGGGTCAATTTCAAAAAGGAAGGGCTTGGTTTCAATCCTACAAATAAGAGGCCTTTTGAGCTTAAAACTGTTTCCTTCTGTCCTTAGAAAGGGAAAGGAAAATTGATTGTTAAAGAATCCATGGAAGAGACCCCCACCCATCATGCTACACAATCAGATCATGGCCACAATCATCAGACCAGACCCACGGTGCTAAGCCATAGATTCAGCACAAGCCTACCAAGAGGCGAGGTCAATGGTATGGAGGGTCTCTCTCTCTCTCTCTCTCTACACACACACACATACTACTGCGTGTGCATCTGTCTATCTGTCTCATCTCCTTCAGGAGAACAACGCATGAGGCGGTGATGGATTGACGCATCGGCGCCTCCACCGTCGGTGGCTGGCACGTTGCTATGGCAGGCTGGTCTAGTTTTCCTTGTTTTCTTCTCTTCCGATGGGAGGATGGAGAAAAAAAGGGAGACCTCCACGGCGTTCTTCGGCGACGGGGCGGCTTGGATGGCCTGATCCTAGATCGGGCAACCGGTTGCAGCCGTCGGGGCCCCCGGTGGAGCCGCATGCCTGAGAAAAGGTGAATCTTAGCCTCCGCCTCCGCTTCCACCTCCACCACCGCTGTTGTCGTTGTTGTTTACTGTTTGTTCCTCTTTATACACACGGGAGGAATACCATGTTGCCACACGTTTCCGTAGTTGCGAAATGAGAAATACTTGTTGCAAAGCATGGTGCGCAAGTTTGTGCTATGTTCTCTGTCAATCCGACGGCCTTGTAAAGGAGAGCACATTCTCTGTCTCTATGAATGCGTGTGTGTGTGTGTGTCTCTGTTTTCAGATCGATCCATTTATCTACTTTCGGAGAATCAAGAGGTGGTGATGAACTGAAGCAGCAACAGCTACCCTTGGTGGCTGGTGCCTTGCCATGGCAGACTGCTCTAGTTTTTCTCTTTTTCTTCTTCTCTTCTGACGCGAGAGGGGGGAGAAGGGAACACCTCCACCACATCCCACCATGGCGAGGCGGCACGTGCGGCCGGATCCTAGATCGGCTTACCGGTTCGCAGCCGTGGGGGATGCAGTGGAGCTGCATGTCTGAGAAAAGGAAAATTTGAACCTTCACCCCTCTAGCTCCACCTCTTCCTTCACCCCTCTAGCTCCACCTCTTCCTTCTCACCACCTCCAGCAGCAGCAGCAGCAGCATCTATGCCATGGATCGTCATAGTTGAGCCTCTTCTCTGGTAGTTTTGTTTTTACCGGATCTTTTCCGCTTTTTCGGAGGTGGAGGTCGGAGGGGGGGGGGAGGAGGCCGGAGGGCCATGTACACTGACTTTGCCTACACTGCATGAACCTTGGCCTGAGCATATGCACGGACTTCATCCCAGCTGTGCACGAACTTCATCCGAACATGCATGAACTTAAACCCCTAAAAACTTGCATGGACTTTGTTCCTTTATTGGAAACCTGCACGGACTTGACCCTATAAACATGCATGGACTTCATCCCTTAACCCCGTGCATATGCACGGACTTGCCCAAAACCTGCATGGACTTTGTCCTTCAACCCCGTGCATATGCACGGACTTGCTTAAAAACCTGCATGGACTTCGTCCTTCAACCCAATGCATATGCACGGACGTGCTTAAAAACCTGCATAGACCCTGACCGAAACATGCATGGACTTTGTTCCTTAATCCCGTGCATATGCACAGACTTACCCCAAAAATATGCATGGACTTCGTTCCTTAACCCCGTCCATATGCATGGACCTTCCCAAAGAGCTGCATGGACTTCCACCTTAACGCTGCACACATGCATGGACCTTGCTCGTACACTCGCATGGACCCAACCCCAATGTGCATGGGCTTAAACCACCGAAAACCTGCATGGACTTGGCTCCTTTGTTGAAAACATGTATGGACTTCATTCCAGAATTTGTACATCTGCATGGACTTTGCTCCTTTGCTAAAAACTTGCGTAGACCTCATCCAGCCCAACCGAAGTCTGCATGGACTTCGTCCTTCGCCGGCACGCTCCTAGCCCCCCAGCGGTACGCCCTTCCAATCTCTTTCTGGCGTGTTTACCTGGCCCTTCGTCGGCACACTAGTTCCCAACGCCCTTAGTAGTACACCCAGCCTACCTCCCCGGTACAATCCTTGGCCGGCATGTTCATGCCCCCCTTTGCTCATGCCCTTCGCTGGTACACTCGCCAGGCTCCTTCATCGATGCACCCCTCAAAGCTTCCCTGACGTGCCCCATCATTCCTTCACCGGTACACCCGTCCTGCCCTCACCGGTGCACCTTTTGGTGCCTTCGCCTGCACGCCTATCCCAGCCTGTCACCAGTGCACTTCGCCCATCCCTTCGCTAGCACACCTAACTTCATCTAATTTCTCATATGCAAGTTCTCATTGTTCATTAGTGATAAACTCTGAGTCAGAGATTACTTGTTCATGGTCACTCTTGGCCATAAGACACATGTTCTTCACTAGCGCCTCAATGTCTTCTTCATCATCGGACGTAGGCTCATCCTCATCCTCGTCGCTCTACGTAGCCTTCATAGTCTTGGGCTTCTTGCCCTTTGGCATTTTTCCTTTCTTCTTTTGCAACTCGGGGCATTCACGTCGCATGTGCCCCATCATCTTACACTCATAACACATAACCTCAGTCACTTTCAGTGGTTCATTCCTTTGCTTCGGTTGCCTTCTTCCTTTGTTGAACTTTTCGCCAAATCTTCTCCTTTGGCATAGAAATTGTCTCACTCTCCTTGTCAGCATGTTGACTTCTTCATCGTTGGTGGTTCCCATCGAATCCTCTTGACTTGAGATTGTTTCCGGGTATGCTTTCAATGTAATGGACTTTTTCTTCTTCGTGTCCTCTTCCGTTCTCTTTATATTAATCTCATAAGCCATCAACGACCCTATGAGAGCATCCACAGTGAGCGTAGACAAAACCTTCGAATCCTCTATCATGGTCACCTTGGTGTGCCAGCTCGATGATAGGGACCTCAGTGCTTTCCTTACCAATTTTGTGTCTTTGAACTCTCTTCCAAGTGACTTTAACCCATTTGTGATCTCCATGAGACGTGCGAACATCTCGGAGATATTTTCTTCCTCTTTCATGTGAAATAGCTCGTAATCTCGAATCAACATGTTAGCTTTCATCTCCTTGACTTCTGTGGTACCTTCATAAATTAGCTTGAGCTTGTCCCACATTTCTTTTGTGATGCTGCACATGGAGACACGAGCATATTCATTAGGGTGAATAGCACACTGAATAATATGCAAAGCATTAAAATTAATAGTGGCCTTCTTAATAGCATCATCATTCCACAACTCCTCATCAGGAGGTAAGGTGTATGGACCATTTTTAATTACATTCCATATTTCATGACTTTGCGCACGTAACAAAACAGTCATCCTATTTTTCCAATAGGGGTAATTTTGAGATCTAAGCTTTTTCTCCGAGTGTTTAAATCTTTAAAGGGGTGATCTATTCAACCCCTCCCCTTCTAGATCACCACACCCTCCTACGTCTATCACCAAGAAGGAAGGGGTGGTAGTGCTGCCCCAACTTTGGTTGTAAAGGCCTTTCGGAGGAGGGATTTGGACTCCCTTGACCTCCGGGGGAGGTATCTTGTAGGGCTGGCTGCTTGCCCATGAATATGATATTATGGTTAGCGTGCGACTAACGCCCCCATTTCTGGCTTGATTGGGTCGCATGAGCAGCGATGGGACTTCAGCTCAGCCTCCCCCGACAATAGGTGTGAAGTATATTTCTTCCTCATCCTCGTCACCGGGTAAGGTGAAGAGAGCTGAGAGGGTATTATAGGATACAACCTGTTCTTTGTTGACCTTGGCAGCCTTTCTTTTCTTCTTATGTTTCTTCTTTTTCTTCTCTTCGATTGGCGTTTGCCCCTAGAACAGGCTGTCATCCCTATCAGATGATTTGTCAGCTTCTTCCTCCTGCTTGAGTGAAAGTTGTTCTAGTTCCTACCATGGGACGTGGTCCCATATCAGCAAAGGCTTCAGTTCAGGCTGTACATATTCATCTAGCCCACCTATATAATTCTGTAGCTTCTGGGCTTCAAGGCTAACTTCCTTGGTCACTGGCAGTGGAGTCTGCCTCCTCCGGTTGTGTGTGGCTATCCTGATGACTGTAGGTGGGTTGATCCACACAGATGCTGCCACCGGTAGAGTAGGTCGTGGTGTGATGCCACGAACATGTGCCCCCAGTTTCAAGCATGGTGTATTCTTCTTTTTGCTGTTCTTTGCGGGGATCTACTGCCATCCCTATTCTTCTTTTATGGGTGCTAGGAAACAGGATTCATAAGTGTGCCGAGTGCTGGCTTCAGAGATCCCTTCAGGCAATGCCTGGTATACAGAGACCATATTGATTGCTACCCTCCTCAGAGGAGCTTCATGTGGCTATGGAGGGTCGACCTTGTACTCCCCCAAGTCAATCTCATATTTCTTCACCATGCCTTCAATAATGTCTTTGAAAACGAGCCCAAGACAAGGGCAAGGGGGTGGCCCGGGAAGGGTCTTCCAAGTAGCGGGGGTCCAAGCGCAAGGATCCTATGGAGAGGATGTTGCGGGATGCCATGAAGGCCAAAAAGTAGGCCAAGAAGGCTGGGGCTATCCCCGCGGTTGAAGACGGCTCTGGTTCGGCTGTCCCCTCTGCCGAGCTAGAAGGGGCCGAGGAGGCCACGGCCATCCCTGTGGTTGGAGGGGGAGTTAGCTTGGCTCTCCCCTCTACCAAGCAAGAAGGGGCTGAGCCTATTTGGCTGGCTCTCCCGTATGCTGGACAAGAGGGGGCCGAGGAGGCTGGGGCCGAGCCGATGGAGGCCGAGGGGTCACGAGAAGAGGCGACGCAGCCCCAACTAACCGAGGCAAGAGGGGTGGAGGAAGCAGCGGCTCAATCCGGGCCAGTCGGTGGGGTTCCCGAGGGGGTGTCACTCAGAGGGGAGCCCCTATTCTGGCTGCTCTGGAGAGGCTAGGCATCTGGGACCCTCTATACCAGAAGTTTTACAGCATAGCCACAAAGGTGGTGCGAGGAGGAGATAGGCAGCGCTCCCCGACCACGGCCCTCGAAATGGTCATGGAGGGTGGCCTGATCCTGGACCAGATGGGGGCTTCCCTGACTAACACTTATGCTCAGTCGGAGTTGGACCTGGCGAACCTTGCCTGGACCCTTGGTACGTCTGACGGGAAGATAGCTTGGCTCACTGAGGAGCGCGATGTGCTTCGGCGGGAGCCCTCCTTGTTTAAAGAGCTGGCGAGGGTTAGTTGGGCGGAGGCCCGGGCCCTGACCGAGCAACCGGTTCGGGCACGCGAGTCGCTTGAGAGGAAGAGCAAGCTTCTGGAGGAGGAGCGCGTGGCCCATGCCGAGCGAGATGGCCAGTGGGAGGCTGAGCACGTCGAGCTACTAGACCGAGCGGAGGAAGCTGTGTGCCTTCAGTTGGAGGTCGAGGCTGATTGGGCCGAGGCGGAGAAGCAGATGGCCGAGGCAGATCGGAGGTTGGCCGAGGCGGAACGGGAAAAGGCTGAGCTCGCTAGTAGGGTGGGTATTACTAATTTACGATGGAAAGAATTTGTCCTAAAATTTTATCGCTAATCACATTTTTTCTTATAGTAATTATAAAAGGTTCTTTATGTATCTCTCGTACAATATGTTGTATGCATTGAGTTTTGATGATGTCTCCCTATAAGTCATTGGCTAGTTATTTTAAAAAATCTGAAACCTCTTCTTTATTGGCTAAATGTAAAGAAAGCAATAAGATTCATGATTGTGTCGACTCGCTCTTAATGAAGGCGTCGACCCTTTTTCTTACAAGAAGAAGAACTACCAGATTTCACGTCAGGCTGCGTCGACTCAAGCACCATGTTGCGTCGACGCATCTTCTATTCGAACACTGCTTATCAGGAACCTCTATAAGGAGGAGTCGACTCCAGCATCCTCATATCCTTGGATGTGTCGACTCCGAACAGTCTCCAGAAGCAGCCTTCAAGCGCACATCAACTAGTGCGTCGACGCCAGCACTTTGCTGCGTCGACACAACGTCAGCACCAGCCCCTATCAAACGGGTGAGACTCCTCAAGTAGGTTGACACTGTTTTTACAATGTGTCGACATCAGGCCACCTCACAAAAACCGCCTCAGAGGCATCTTCAAAGGATGTGTTGACACATCCTTCTAACTACATCGACGCACAATGATCCAGCTCGTAAGCAGTTCAAGCAGGAAGTTAGTTGTGTCAATGCAACCCCTTCACAGTGTCAACTCCTGCATCACCCTAGCGCCTAGCAGCTCACAAGATAGGAAGCAACGTCAACGTAGGGAGCTAAGTGCGTCGATGCACTTGAAGACCATCGTCTGTTTTAAACCCATTTTGAGTCAAACACGCAAACTCATCTAAAGTCAACATCGCAGGATCCTAAATCACGCGAATCAAGGTCTGAAAAAGCTCCTAGGATAGAGAATTGTCCTTTTCATCATGAGGTAGTCAGACCATTTCTTTGTGAAGGAAGATCTGTCATAAGATAGTTTTGGGAAAGGTCTCTTTTCATAGTACCCTCCTTTTTGCAATAAGCCAATTAGAATGCTTCTCTGAAAAGCACCTAGGATAGATCTAGCCAAGAGTCAGTTATGTAATTTTCCATTTATTGAGTCTAGTTAGTCAAAGAGTCAACATTATGTACATTTGATTATTATTCAATAAAAGCCAAAGGTGTTGTCCAATTATTGTGCATTCATTCTTATGTATGGATGTGTTAGCGCTCAGATTATATTGCTCGCTTGCGGCATACTAGCTAGCTGTCCACATTCCCGATTAGTTCTGCTGCATAATCTCGGGGTGTGGCAGTTAAAGTGCTATCAGGGCTTAGGCATAAGTAAGTCCTAAGAAAAATGTCATGACGTAGGCTAAATCTAAGGATTAGGGACCCCTACCTATGAACTAGGAAAGAAGTTTCCAACCGATGTGAGAATTGGGTAGAGATTGGGATGTGATAGTTAACTAGAAATTATCTCTAGGTTCACTTTTACCAATTCCATAGGGAATTAGTTATTTATCTATTTCTACAGGCACTTCAATGGCCACCGAATGTGCCGCAAACCGTGGTAATTGGGAAGCAATGTAGCAAACAGTTGTAGGTCTTACTCAGGCCCTACAGGCTATGGCCCAGGCTAGTGCAAGGGCTGGCGCGGGTAACCTGCATAGGAATTTTTGAAGCATGAACCCTCCAAGATTTTCGGGATCCTCCAATCCTGACGAGGGGGAGAATTGGGTCAATGAGATGAACCAAATATTCGAGGTTATGCAATGCACTGATCAGGAGAAGGTTCGTCTGGCCACTTTTCAGCTAAACAAAGATGCGCACATATGGTGGAAGGCCACTTCGGCACAACCTAGAAATGCTCAGCCTACATGGGATGGATTCCTTACACTATTCTGTGCTAAGTACTTCTCGGAGCAAGTAAAAGAAAGAAAGGCCGCTGAATTTGCCTCTCTCCACCAAGGCATGATGTCTGTGGCAGAATATAAACTATAATTCTCCCATTTGGCCCCTTATGCCGAACATCTAGTGGGCACAGATATCTTAAAGGCAAATCATTTTATGCACAGTTTAAGGCCTGGCTTCATTCAACAACTTGAACCTCAAAATATCTGTACTTATGCGGAGATGGTCCAACTCGGGAGCTACAAGAGCGAACCGAAACTCTCCCAAAAGGATCCGAAAGACCCAATAGAGATCCAATAAAGATCCAGGATGTTACAGCCTCCCCTCCTTCAAGAAATTTCACCCTCGAAATTTAAGGACTAGTAAGAAGGATGAAGCAGGGAAGAACAATCCGACGGATATAACTGCAAATCAACACAAATCACGAGAGATATGGTTTAGAGGAACACAGTTAGACCACAATCACGAGTACATGCTCGGGAGTGAGCACGACACAAGTGAACACAAGTCCGACACCTTCGAAATAAGGCAACGTCACTTACATCTTAGGACAAGAGACATGACTGCCACGACAATAAATCACAGATAACAAAATGACAGACACGTCAAGCATCAGCTTAAATAAGGAGACACAGTCCTCGTAGCTGACCGCCTGACCACATCATCGGCTCCAGTGCCAAAGGCAATAGGGAACACCTGGCACACAGGACACCAACAATAATTTACCGAGAAATAGAAACAACAACACAACAGCACCTGCAGGATTCCGATTCCGTACAACACACAGAACCACGGAACAAAACTGCAAGTAGGGTCACATCAAGGCACAACAACAGCTAGACACACGACTACAGGGAATGAGTCATGCATCAGATAGCTCACCAAGAAAGACCCACGACCACAGGAAACGACACAAAATGACAATCTCAAGGGATGCATCTCGAGGACCAAGATAAAGCCTTGAGAGCACAACACCCAAGAGAAAAGAAATGCAGAGTAGGGGGTACTCAATCAACAGGAAAGTTGACATATTCCCCAACACTTGCAAATGCCGATGCCAACACCAGAAAAGGTACCAGCAACAGCACAAAGCACAAGGAAAAATGCTAATCTCAGCTTACCTTCACATCTTGAAATAATGAATGAGCCTTCTCAACGCATCGGTCGCTGGACACGGCACGACGAACACGGTACACTATAGCTCGTAACACCAGAACGGAGTCCAAAGCGAAGCAACCATGGAGCAAGAAGCAGATCAGGCTCAGAATAAAGCTGTCCACACTTAAGCAGACATGAAGCACTTTTAGGAAAATTTTAGTTTCTTACCCGCTCCGCGAGGGTAGCCTCGGCCTCCTCGGCTCGGGCTACAGCCCGGGTAAACTCCACATCCCGCTCAGCCCGTCCCCCGGCTAGCTGTGAGGAGGAGGATGGCGCATCCGGTCCAGTCCTCTGGGCTCCCTCGGCCCGCTGCATTTTCAAAAGTCAGTTAGGTTTGCATAAAGCATTTTAATTTTTAAGTCTAGAAAACTCACCAAAAGCTCTAAGGCTACTCGGTACTCGTCCCGCT
Organism: Amorphophallus titanum; assembly: GCA_024336825.1. Lineage (NCBI taxonomy): Eukaryota > Viridiplantae > Streptophyta > Magnoliopsida > Alismatales > Araceae > Amorphophallus > Amorphophallus titanum. Next base: position 17,778 of record JANBPO010007867.1, on the reverse strand, counting down.
GTTGCACGGTAGCATGGAGGAGTCCCTCGAGCTCGGCTATGTGACCTTGTGGGTCCAGCTGCATTTAGATAGCAAGTGTCATACATAGCATTCATTCATTTCATATAGAATAGAAAAAGTCGAGTTTAGCATTTTCGTACCGGTCGTCGGGTGCCGCGGTAGACCTGGCTACCGTGCTGGCGGGTGAAGGCCTTCAGATACGCCTCATCGCTGTCTGCCCGTTCCGTCACAGCCTTGCCTTTGTGCTTCCAATCTTGAACATACTTTCTGGCCCAGCCGCTCCAGTCAATGTCGCTGTCAATGCCTTTGGCAGACTTGCCTGGGCGTTCGTCGTGTCGATGCGGGAACCTCACCACCGGCTGGTGCACTCCCCTCGTCCTCATAATCAGACGATAGTGGAGGGGCTCGATTACATTGATGAAATGTAGCCAGACGTCCCATCCTCGATAAGCCAGGGAGGCCTCGACCCACGGCTGTCCCGTGTGGTGCTCGTCCCGGTACGGTGTCCAATGCACCTGAAAGGGTCATTCATTTGTCAAGTATATGTCAGCATATAGAAAAGCATTTAGAAGCATATAGAAGAGCATGTAGGAAGTCGGGCTATTTACCGATGCATGTGAGAATGAGTCCAAATCCTCTTGGATCGCCAGAGTCGACCGTTGGATCGACCCTGCACTCTGATGCAGGACGACGACAAGGACTCGACTCAGACTTGTTGCAACCTTGGACTCTATAGGACGACGCGATTAGTTGGACGACGCGACCAGCAACAACAACACAACGTAGGATGCTTAGGATCGATTGAGAACCGATCTACGTCAGTGGTTCTATTCTGATAGTGTTAAGAGTTCCTGACTGTCCTATAGTAGTTCGATTCAATTTCGCACTAGTAGCTGTTGTAGAAACTTTTATTAGGTGATTGATCTATTCACCCCCCTCTAGATCCCTCATCAATTAGTATCAGAGCATACCAACTAGACTAACACTGTGCACATTTACTGTAGCTCATCTAAGGTCGATGCTCATTTGATCCTTAGTTAACTAAGGTCGATGCACATCTTGCCTTAGTCACCCTAAGGTCGATACACATCTTGCCTTAGTCATACTAAGGTCGATGCACATCTTGCCCTAGCTACACTAAGGTCGATGCACATTTTACCTTATCCATACTAAGGTTGATGCACATCTGCCTTGTACCTATACAAGGTCTGTGCACATCTGCATTGAGCATATAGAAGGTCTGTGCACATGTCCCTTGTGCAAAGCTAGGTCGATGCACATTGTGTCCTGCGCAAGGCAAGGTCTATTTATATACATCGTCTAGGTCTGTGAATATGCATTATCCAGGTCTATATATATTTGCATTGAGCACTGTCAAGCCAATGCACGTACTATAGCATGTACCATTAAGATCTAAGCACATGTGCATAATGCTAAGACAGGTCTGTGCATCTTTCACACTAGTCTATGAGATCTGTGCATATCCTGCTATGATTGAACCAACACTCGTGCATCTTGAGTCTACTCTATTTTTTATATCATGACTCAATTCTCATAAGGTCAACGAATATTGAATATCCACCCATGCTTACAAAGTATTTGATTAAATGCTCGTTGTCTTGACAGGGATTTGAGTACAAAAAGGCTCAAGCAACTAGGATCGAACACCTGGGTGGCATTAAGGCCAACTTCATTTCCTACTCATGCAAGATGCGTAAGGCACGTGATCCAAGATTCCAGTGTGGGGCACGTGAACCCAAGAAGCTTATGATTGGATACATGATCCAAGGCAATCATTTGATCAAAATTATTCTGCCACGTGGATAGTGCGCCTTCAACTTCTAACACGATCCGCGCGAAGAGTACATCACAGCAACATAGTCCGCGAGTCGATGAATTGAGAAATAAACTCACCGTAGGGTTCCATAGATTGTACGGGAGAAAAGCCCACATGGAAAGTAAAACTCAACTTGGGAGCTACAAAAATAATCTGAAACTCTCCCAAAAGGATCCGAAAGACCCAATAGAGATACGATAAAGATCTGAGATGTTACAAGCTTCCCATCCTGACCGTGGCTACCGAAGAGGGTAGGGCTATGGCGAAGGGCTCCGCAGTCGTTGTGGAGTTGCTGCCTTCCCCTACTACAACGAGTGTTGTCGCAGGTGTGGGACAACTTGTTCTTGGTAAAGATTGCGAATTTTCTCACGGTTTCCACCTTATTTATAATGGAAAGTCTTGTATGTATTTTTTATTTTCCCTTTGCTCTTTCTAGTGTGATGCAGCTTCGACTAACGTGTTGATAGAGAAGACCGACCCTTCCCTTAGCCTTAGGGTTGAATGGCCAACCTCTACTCTGCCTCCAGAGCCGTTGGTAGATGAAAGTGTGGCCACCTCTTTGCTTCAGCATGCTTGGGGTACCTTCACAGTGACCCCCTCCCATCACGGAAGGACTTGAGGTGGCAGCTAGAGGACTGCACTCGAGGTTATCACAACCTGGGTTTCCCACAGGGGCCCTGGATGATGGCTCTGGCAGCGATATGGGCCGAGTTCCTGCAACTTCATTAAAGAGAGGAGCGGCGAGCCCAGAGGCAAGCTGCCATCTGGGAGGAGTAGGAGAGGATGGATTGACCGGTGATGATCGTGGCCTAGCAGAGGGGCTACGCTGAGGTGGCTCAAACACACGCCTGGGACCGGGCTGCTCAGTTGGGGGAGGGCTAGCGCAGGACTGTGGCCTTGAGGAATGCCTTAGAGGAGCAGTAGTTGACCACTGAGCATGTCAGGGCAGAGTCGCAAGAGGCTGTGAGCATGATCGAGGCCAGTTCTTGTTGGATATGGAATGGCTGATCTAGAAGGGGGGTTGAATAGATCTACCTCCTTTTTCTATTAAACAAGTCGAATAACTAGGAAACTGGCATACGTTGGGCCAGGACCGTCGTCTCCCCCGGACATCAAGACCTCAAGTCCGACCCTAAAGAACCAGTGCACCCACGGGCACCACCCGACTCATTCTTCACCCGGGACACCCGTGGGTGGGGGGCATTTGTGGACATGTAAAATTACATGGCCGCATGTCCCGACTAGTCCAACGTCAACAAGTAAATTCAACCAAAGAAACTGCAGAGAGGACGGGCCATCCGAACTCTCCGAATAAACAACACACTATCATGAAGCCGTCTCCGGAGTCACGACAGTGAAGAGAAACCAACCCCCAAGAAGCCCATAATTCATGGGCCCCGAAGAAAATTAAATGAACCACAACTTGTGCACGAAACGGGCTCAAGGCTAGTCTTCAGTGGCACACCCCAGCGCCTGTTCAACGGCACGCCCGGTGGCTATTCAATGGCACACCCTGGCGGCTGTTCAGCGGCACGCCCCAGCGCCTGTTCAATGGCATGCCTAGCGACTGTTCAACGGCACACCCCCAGTGGCCTTCGCCGGTGCCCCCTCGAGTGACCTTCCCCGGCACGCCTGCGAAGCTTCCTACGACACACTATCAAGTGCCCTTCAATGGCACGCTTCTTCCGCCCTTCGACAGCATGCCTATGCGTCCCGTTCACCGGCACACCCTAAATGCCTCTCAATGGCATGGTCTACTTCTTCAGCGGCATGCTCTCCCCACGACCCATCCGGCAGGGAGGATCTCATGCCACTCCCCTATGGATTCTTGGCGCGTAGTGGGATGGCTGACATGGCAACGTGAGAGTGAGGCACGCAAGCTACTCCTCTGTCAACGGGGACGAGGGGAAGTCAAATCCCCATTAATGCACCCTCTTTCCCGCCTCCACCAGCCTGCCCACGTCACCGTGCAGTTGAGGTATACAAAAATCGTTTCTTCTCCAACAAAAAAAGAGAGAGAACAGAAGGAGAGCAACACACACAGAGAAGAAGCGTTCCACAGAAGGAGAAGAGAGAAGAGAGGAAGCATTCCACAGAAGAGACCACCACTGGACAAAAGAGAAGAAGAAGAAGAAAAGAAATAAGGGTTCGGGCATTTCACCGAGCACCTTCCAGGCATGGGCTATCCAGCACTTTCTACGAACCCATGGGTACCTACAAGAGCCCTGGCCAGCCTGCCGTAACTTATGGCGTCACAAGCAATCCCTTGGGATCAACTCCGGCCACTCACGTACGTGCTTTGCCCGTATCCCACACCGTCGCCTAGAGCCACCCAGAGGCACCCCGACGTCAGGCCATGCCATGTGGCACTCAGCCAAAGGGGCCAAGGGAGCACCCGAAAACACATATTTCAACCCTCCAAGGTCAAAGGGAGGCCTAACTGGGTCAGCCACAGGCTTTGGGGGCCTGTCGCGTGCATGAACGGCTCACACGGGCAAGCTCGGCATTTCGTCGAACACCTTGTGGGCGCGTATGTTCCAGCCCTTCTACACCCAACCATGGGCCAACCCATGGTTCCAGCACCTCAATTGGGTCCTACAACAATCCACCGACAAGTCAAGGTCGACCCCGACACTCAGACACGTGGCGATGAGCCATCTAATCCTAGCATTTGAGCCAACCCGAGGCTACGCTACCAACCCGCCGAACAACGCAGCACACAGCCTGAGGCATGGCTCACAGCCACAAAGTGCCTTCCCTTAGCTCCCACGAACTCCCGTCATCAACCCAAGGCCTATCGTGCAGCCCCTCAGCCATCTACTCAAGACGTTCAGTAATTCGGGGTGTGTCGGGTATTTACCCGGACACCTTGTGGGTGGCTACAACAACTCAAAGAACGGCAGCCCCCACGGGCCCGTTCCAGCTTCCTAGGGTTCAAAGTCCAGCAAAGGACAACCCAAAACGATGCAAGAAGACCCCCGGGGGCCATCCCTTGGGTTTACAACCTCCCCCGGGGCCAGTTCACCCCAGGGGCGGCCGCGCGCCCCACGGAGGGTGAACCTCCTTGGGGGCCGCACCCTCCCTCCAGTCGGGTGGTCCCATGTCCCCACTCCATCCCAGTTCGTTAGATCTACGATCCTACGGTGTAGTTCCAGCCCGAATCACCTAAAAGTCCCTCGTGCAGTGGTTTGATTGCTCTAACTGAGTATGATTTGCATCCGTGCCACATTACCGTTCTCTCAAGGAGATTTGTTGACCGGGGAGAGGGAAATATTCCCCAATGCTCCACTATGATACTGCTCTATTCATAGGGGTCCGTCTATTAGTGGCGAATCTCTTATGGGCTAATGAGTGAATATTAATATAGGTTGTTCCCAATAGATCCAAATCCACAGTCCTTAATGGACTTTGTGGTGGCTGTGGGTTGTGTGCCCCTCATAGGCTGGCCCTCGAGCTTTCCTTCCTTAACGGTCGTCCTGATTCGAACGTTGTGTCGACTCAGGTCGCATGCCCCTCGTAGACTAGCCCTCTGGATTTTCGCTCCCATAATGAGTCGCCTCACTCGTTCACTCTCACCCATGGACTTGGTGTCCCTCGTAGGCTAGCCCTCAGGGTCTTCCTATCCGTTCGGGTTTACCGGCCGCCATTGTGACACCCGACCCTTAGGGGTTTACTCCGGCACGTGAGTACTTCCCCGCTTCTCCCCGACAATCCTCCGAGATGGGGAGATGCTGTCAGATTTTCAGCATGAATAAGTTAATAAACCATTTAATAATCCTAAACTTAGTAAACTTGCTTCATTCGGAATGATCACCACGCTCAAGTATGAACCTCGTGCGAGCCCATGACTCAACTTTGGGACGGCTCGGGGCCAATCCGATGAGCAATTGTCTCAGTCAATCTCAAAAATCCTTTAAAACATTTTAATAAATCCAAAAATAACCAAAGAAATCTTGATTTTCATGAATCGGGCTAAATCGTCGCGATCTCGTGATTGACGGGCCCTAAAACAGTGCGCCCTAAAGCGGCACGCCCATATGGGAGCGCACCATATTAGCCCCAATTCTTTTACCTACGCGCCCGTGGCACCGTTTTAAGCCTATTCCTACGGTTTCCACGCTATTTTAAGCCCTCTTCCTGTGCGTTCCATGCCGGTTTCAATCCGAGTCGCGTTGTCGCACTGTTTTAACTCCCTCCTCGCCTTCGGGGTGATTTCTGATTCTAATAATGAAACCAAATAAACTCGATTGTCAATAAAACCGTCTCTTTCTACTTCTTTGTCGCCCACCCTAGAGAGAGAGAGCGAGAGAGAGACAGAGAGAGAGAGAGAGAGAGAGAGAGAGAGAGAGAGAGAGATAGCAGAGAGGCTGGGGAAGAGCAGGGTGATGTTGCCCCTATTCAACCCCAGCCCCTTCCTTCTCTTCTTCTTCATCCTTTTCTCCCTCTTTCCTCCTCTACTGTAACCCCCACTCCGCCTTGGCCACTCAGTTGACTCTGCTATCTCTGTTCGTTGGATTCGTGCGTGTGTTTGGTGGTTTCTTCCCGTTCCCCGGCAATGTCTTCGTCTTCCCCGTCAGTAGTCCCTCCACCTCGGGTGTGGGCTTCTTTACCTTCACCCTACTGCGCCCCCCAACCTCTTCAAATAACCAGTCCCCACCTCTGTTCCCTCACTGAGACTTTCCCTCCAGCTAGATCGAGCTCGAAAACCCCATGACCTTCTCCTTCATTTGCTTCAGTTCATCCCGCCTAGCCAGCGTTTGGCCTTTGCCGGTACACCCCTCTAGCGGAACACCCTTGGCCCTCTTCCCTCAGCGGCACACCGTGCCCCTCTTCGCCGGTACAACCCTTGGCCGATGCACCCTCAGCTTCTCAGCCCCACCACCGGCACAACCCCTTTGCCGATACACCCTTCTACCCTTGCCCGGTACGGCCCTTGGCCGGCACACCTTCCACGCCTTAGGCCCTTCACCGGCACAACCCTTCGCCGGTACAACCCAACTCCCCCAGCTAGCCTAGCCCGGTACACCTTTGGGTCCCTTGGCCGGTACACCAACCCTTGCTCCTTAACCCCAGTGTCCGCAGCCAGTCTCGTAGCTCCCCCTTCACTGCTCCCTTCGAGTTTCCCAAGGTCTGTCCATGGTGTTGCCATCCTCTGACGCCCACCTCTACTTGTTGGGTTCCGCCACTCCATGTGGGCGTGTTCCCCGTATCTCCCTTACGCCCGGGTCAAGGGGAGATGCTGCCAAATTTTTATCAGAAATAATAAAATGCTAAAAGACCAAAGAGAGCAACAAAGAAGTGGAATAATCAACAATAAAATATGAGGGTGATCAAGTTTTGCGGGCCGGAGGGTGGGAGGGCAGCCCGGCCTGCCTTCCTTGGCCCGTGTGCGTCCTGGGACACCCCGTGAGTACCGTGACCGTGTTTTTGGGGGTCCGAAGGTGTCGTTTTACCTCAAATATTGTTCCCGTGGGCTTGAGGGTCCAGGCAACCCTCTCGTGCCCCGGTTGTGTTATGTAGGCCTCCGGTCGACCCAGTTGTGACCCGGCGGTCGACCATGAGTCTCGTAAGTGTTCCGGACATCCCGTGGGTTCCGTGACTATGTTTCAGGGATGTCTGGAGGCATGCCACGTAGGTGGGAGGGATCTCAGTACTTTCTTCACAAGGTTAGAGTTTATGTAGTCCTTACCAAGGCTTTTGAGACCATTCGTGATCTCAGTTGACCTTGCAAACATTTCTAAGATTATTTCTTCTGGCTTCATCTTGAAAAGCTCGTAGTCTCGGACCAGAAGGTTGGCATTGGTCTCCTTGACCTCAGACGTTCCTTCATAGATGAGCCGCAGCTTGTCCCACATCTCCTTGGCCGAGCTGCACATAGAGACACGAGAGAATTCATTAGGGTGTATTGCACACTACATAATATTCATAGTATTGAAATTAACAGTGCACTTTTTGATCTCTTCCGGTGCCCACTTCTCTTCATCATCCCCTAGTTTATATGGACCCTTGTCCACAACTCTCCAAATCTCATACTCCTGGCTCTTAGGAACACACGCATCCTATTCTTCCAATAGGAATAGTTCGAGCGATCGAAGTAAGGAGGACGATGAATGGAATGGCCCTCGGGCATCATTCCCTTGTTTGTCATTGATCTGAATCTTACTCTAGATCGTTAGATCTCAAGGATAGAGCCTTAGCTCTGATACCAATTGAAGTCCCACCATCAACAACACCCAAGAGGGGGGTGAATTGGGTGATGGCAAATTTTAATTTAACTTGGACAGATTTAAACTTATGTGAGATTTGTCTAGAGAGGAAATACTTAGTGAAGTAAGTTTATACGGATTAATTGCTGGAGATGATATGCTAATGTAAGTAACGCAGTATGAGTCCTTGCGCTGTTCCCGCATTGCTAGTTCTAAAGAAAGATGGCATTTGGAGGATGTGCGGATAGCCGTGTGATTAATCACATCACGGTGAAGGTTTTCCCATTCTTTGCTCGGATGACATGTTAGATATGGTAGTGGGAGCCACAATGTTCTCGAAGATTGATCTGAAGAGTGGTTATCACTAGGTCAGGATTTGACCTGCAGATGAGTGGAAGATAACTTTCAAGATGAAGGACAGGCTTTATGAGTGATTGGTCATGCCCTTCAGGCTGTCCAACGTCCTTAGTACTTTTGTGGGGCTGATGACCCAAGTGCTGCGACCATTCGTTGGGGTGTTTTGGTTGTATATTTTGATGACATTATTATTTACAGTTGCACCAGGGATGATCATGTGGGCCACTTACGCTAGGTGTGTCTTGTCCTTCGACATGAGAGTATATGGGAACCTCAAGAAGTGCACTTTCATGGCAGATCATGTTACATTCTTGGAGTTTATTGTGTCTAAAGATCATGTTGCCGCTAACTCGGAGAAGGTTAGGGCGATCATAGAGTGGCCAGAGCTGCAGACCATTCATGATGTGCGTAGTTTGCATGGCTTGGCTACAGTCTACTGCCAATTCATACGCGGGTTCAACACTGTCACGGCTCCGATCACAGACTGTATTTAAAAGGGAGTCTTTGTTTGGACGAAGATTACTGCTTCGGCCTTTCGTGACATCAAGGAGCGGATGACTTAGGCACCTGTATTTCGACTGTCCGATTTTTCGAAGGTGTTTGAGGTCTTGTGTGATGCTTCTAATGTCGGCATAGGTGGAGTGTTGAGTCAGGAGGGCCACACCATTCCATTCTTCAGTGAGAAATTGAATGGTGCGAAGCTAAAGTACTCCACCTATGATAAGGAGTTTTATGCGGTAATACAGGCTTTGAGACATTGGAGACACTACGTACTACCGCAAGAGTTTGTGTTATATTCGAACCATGAGGCCCATACATTTTTCCATGCTTAGAAGGAGTTTAACCCCCAGCACAGTCAATGGGTAGAGTCTCTTTAGGCCTTAAATTAACACTGACTTCGGTCAGTGGGGAAAGGTCCAGCACTCGAACCCAAATCGTCTGATACGACGCGCACCCACAGAATCTCCTTCTGTATCAGAGGGATGCTTCTTTTCAACAAGAGCATGTTATGCATTTTTCTTTGTAAAATGTCGTCCAGAAAATACATTTATTTTCAAAAATAAATTCCTTGATCAAACAGTTGATGATATTATATTTGGAGCTACTAATGAAAAGATGTGCAAAAATTTTGAAAAGCTAATGCAGGGGGAGTTCAAAATGAGCATGATGGGTGAACTCAGCTATTTCCTAGGTCTGCAGATCAAACAACTAGAGGAAGGAATACACATTTACCAAGCTAAGTATTGCAAAGAGATGTTGAAGAAATTTGGACTCGACAATGCCAAATCTCTGTCCACTCCAATGAGCCTAGCAACAAAATTAGATAATGATGAATCAGGTAAAACTACAGATTAGAAAAGATATAGAGGTATGATAGGTTCTCAGCTATATTTAATAGCTAGCAGGCTTGATATCTTATTTAGTGTGTGCATGATAGGTGCTTTGTTAAAAGAATTTTTAGATATCTCGTTGAAACCCCAAATATAGGACTGTGGTAAAATCATGTTCTTCTGATTTGATTGGCTACTCCGATGCTGACTATACTGGATGCAAAGTAGATAGAAAAAGCACCAGCGGTACTTGTCAATTTTTTGCAGGATGCTTAATCTCTTGGTCATCAAGAAAGCAAAATTTCGTAGCACTGTCTGCAACTGCGGTTGAATTGTTGCTGCTGGAAGCTACTGTGTACAGTTGTTGTGGGTCAAACATCAGTTGGAAGACTATGGATTGAAAGTAAACAAGATTCCAATGATGTGCGACAACACAAGTGATATAAATCTGACTAAAAATCCAATCCAACATTCAGGACCTAAACACATAGAGGTACGTCATCATTTCATCAGAGAACATGTTAGTAATGATAATATCTTGCTTAATTTTGTAGACACTATACATCAATTGGCTGACATCTTCACCAAGCCACTCCTAGAAGAAAGATTCACTAATAATACCTCGACACTTGAGAATCTTATGTGTGTGATCCTCTAGGCCCATAGTCACTCTGGTTTAAGGCCCATTAACTTCTAATCCCCAATTAGAAGTAAATTAAACTTATTATTTGCTTCTATTAGAGCATAATATATTCTGAACCCATGATCACGTTGGGTCAAGCAAATCTGCGTGATCCCAGAGGACGTTAGGTTTAAACTATCCTATCTGGTACCTGTTTGTCTATAGTTACTGCATCGCTATAATCCCTCGCTCTTTCTATGAGTTTGGTTCGATCGAGGGTATGGTAACTATCAAACCCCATGATCGTGCCATTCGACCATGACCTCCTATAAGTGTCTGACGTCCGTTCCAAACGAACTCACATGACCCTGGCCAGGGATTTAGTGGAGCATCAATGTCTTGACCCATTAACTATCTAATATATACTTGACAATGAGCGATCCCTTCTTGACCATTGACGATCTTCACACGTATCCTGACATGGTCAATGACTTGGCATTTCATGACTTATGGTTAAAGTCACTTAGCCAAGTATTAAACCATTCCATTCCTCATGTAAGATCCGATCAATATCTCAGGTCAAAGGACCAATGATGCTACTGAGACAATTGGATCTTCAGTTGACATTAGGTATAATTAACCATTTGAAGATCCAATGGCGGATTAGTCCAGTGTACATCTTCCCAGGATGTACACCTACGCATATGTGTTGGTGCCTCGCAATAGTGACCATGAGACTACTCACCCACACATCATGTGTACTAGTTTAATAGGTAATCAAAGTCCCCGAGTGATTACCCTCCAACCAGGGACAGTTTTAAGGAATGTGTCCATGTAAAGTCAGTCTCATGATCGAGATCCCATCTCGAGTTGACTTTATAACCACACATCCTAGGGACATTGTAGAGTAATATATAATTATAAATTTATGCTCAAATATCACTTTATTAATGATGAACAAAATTGTACAACCATCAGACTTACCTGACCAGAAATTAGCCTATAGGACATCCAATACTAACACCCTATTCCAAGCTCTTCTTCACTCCCAAGCACCCAGCCCCATTTTCCCCCTCTCCTAACCTGGTTAGACCCCCATTGATCCCCCTAACAGTCAAGGGATGCCCCAGCCCCTTCCCACTGCATTTCGCCCGCCTCATCTGCCCACTATCATCCCCTTCCACCACCATACCCTGTTCAGTTCGTAGGCAATAGATCTGGTGCCTAATTGAAGAGCCTGCCTGAAGTCATCACAAATCTTTTGGTGGAGTGCCATACATATTTGGAAAGCTCATCGAGGCAGCTTCGCAGCCAAGGTTGTCTCACCAGCATCTAACGTCCTTGCTACCCAGAGGATCTATTCTCCCTCGACTGCACAGGATCACTCAGATAGAGAACCAGAGCCCCAGAGAAAGTTTGACCACAGCTACTCCCTTGCAGATCTGGGCGTGACACTTGTCTGAGATCTTTCTCCACCAATCCTCTATCATCCCCAAGAAGCAGAATGAGATTTGGACATCGTCACCAGAAGTTCTGAATTTTTTTCCAGAGGTGCACCAGGTCAGTCTCCCTGTTCCAGAACTGACCCACCCCCACTGTTCTGGTCAGTACGATCAGCACCGACTCAGTTGATGGCACCATTGGTCCCGTCTGAAAGAGGACTTGGCAATGGTTCCAACGACTCCAGACATGCTTGATTTAGAGCTCGAGAGTGCTCAGGGCGGCCTCATCTTCCTGCCGCTGTGGTACCATTGCAGACAAAGTCAGAATGCAGGGACCCTGTGTGTGGCTCTTCCCCTGTGTGTGGCTATTCCCTGACCAGCCCTGCCCACCAGGGAATTCCATAAAAATTGGAGGTTATCCTGATCCGGTCCCAAAGAATTTACCACTAGTCTCATCGACAACAAAATTCGGGAGTGATCGAAGCAGTGACAACATCAGCCTTGTATCCCCTGTTCCAGAGTGCGGGCAAAATCAGTGTCTTCCATCGGCTCAGTTTCTATTTCAGCTTTTCCCTTCCCCGCCTGGCCGGTTGACCACCCCTCCCCGTGTCGAGGTACTTTTTGGTTGTAATTCCACCCCCCCACCCCTAGTCCAACCCCCTTGCAAGGGGCGGAGAAGGATCACCAGAAAGAGAAACCAGATGCATCCACTGACGACTTACATTGCGTCTCAAGTATCTACACAAACTTGGCATGCAGTAAGTGAGACACATAACATTACCATAAATCAAGAACTAGTTAGGGTCACACTCGTCAGTGTCAGTTCAAGCCCCTTACCACGTGTGCACACACAGGCTCAATGCCTTGAGCCAGGCCTCTAGCTAGTTTTCTCCCCCAGGTAGGACACTACTGCCAAGCAAGGGAGCCCATGGGAACTAGCTTAAAAATTGTAAATCGGGAACTGCCCTGTCACCACTCCCAGGTGGGCCGACACTAGAGGTCATCGGGCTATGACTAGTGGTTTCATCACAAGGGAAGAGAAAGTAACTCTATTAGGATATAAAAATGAGCCATAGTTTGTAAAATAATTTAAACATGGTGAACATTCAACAACGAATGCATAATTAAATGAACATGCATGAATTGAAACTCTACAAAAAATGGAGGTTGAATCTTTGGCCGTTACAGGCTCTAGCGGTCGGAGGTCTGGCCGCTACCAGGGGTGCAGTGGTCTACTACTAGGCTATGAGGCTCCACCGCCATACTGTTTAACAGTGTATATCCACGCTCTGGTGGTCCAAGGTGGATCTGTCGAAGGCTCTCAGGCTGTTTTACGATAAACCGCCACAGTAACCGACCAATGGGATCAAAGATTGTCTAGCCTGGTCAAAGGTCTCTAGTGGTCGAAGGTTCAGCCGCTAAGGGTCATTAGACGGTCCCATGATGGGCCGTTACAAGGCCAAAAATGCATGGGTTGTGGACCGCCAAGGCCCACTGCCTTACTGTTTCACAGAAATGGTCTCTGGTAGGATCGCCACCCTACTAAAGAATCGAATCTGCGGGGATCATAACCTTATCCCCTCCCGATCGACGCAAATCGATGGGATTCGTGATTTTAACCTGTTCCCTGCCATTCCACCATCACATAACTATAGTTTATCATCTAAGAACCCAACAACGATGGCCATGGAGGATTAAAACATAAATACGATGTTCATGGCATGAAAACCCAAATATGTGGAGTTGCTTCAAATCCTTAGGTTCATCTCCTAGGGGCAATTCCTCCTTCACCTCCTATCTTAATCCCTTGTTTGACCCCACCATGTCTTCCTACGATTTCCCCCGTTCCCACGAGGAATCTCTTCCTCAGAGGGTCATGCCACTTCAGTCTGGAGAAGGGTCCGCCCCTCCTCCATCCTCTGCTCCCATGGAGGGCGGTCAGCCCTCTCTTTCAGCTCCATCCACCAACAATCCCACAAGTCATATTCTCCAAATGATGGCGCAATTGGATCTAGCCCAACTTCAGACCCTTTACCAGACCTTGCAGGTGTCAAGTATCCCATCCTCCATGATTTCACAAGGTCTGCCCGCTACTTCCATCTCTTAGTCTAGGGTTGAGGGGCTCGGGGTTCCATCGGCTCCTATTGATCCTACCCCAGTCCAGCCCAAGATCCTTCATTTCTCCAATCTGGAGGCGGGCCAGTCCTCTAGTTTGGCCCCTCAACCTCTTGATAAAGGGAAGACCACTCTTCCCTCCTCATCTACCCCTCTTGATCCTTACAGGTCCATTCCCTCGGTAGCACAAACCCTCATTGCTCAGGTCGATTTTGCTCACCCTCAGCAAGGGGCAGCCCATATTTATTCCAATTTGGGTCATCCTTTGGCCCAATATCCTTCTTATGGGCCTCCTCCCCCTTCTGTCTATCCTTCGGCTCCTCGCTATGAGCCCACTCCTTTCACTCCACCTACTCCATCTCGAGAGTAAGAACTTCTTGATAAGTGTGCTGCCATGCAGCAACAAGTTGACTTTCTTCGAAAGCGGGTCGGCCCACAATCCTTGGTAGATGTTTTTGTTCCTAGCTTTCACAATATTCGATTCCCTCCTCAGTCTGAGCTCCCCACATACCACAAGTATGATGGGAACAGCAACCCCTATGTTCATGTGAGGGATTTCATATATGAATCGACACAATTTCAGTATGATGATCGCCTCATGGCGTATTTGTTCCTCTGATCATTGGATGGAGTTGCACTGGAGTGGTTTTATGCTTTGCCACTGGAAGATGCTGAGAGTTTTGTGTTCGCCGAAAGGCTTGAATCTGCAGTACCTTGTTCGAGAGTTTTCTTGTAAGTTGTTCAGGTTGCTGTTGACTTCTAGCGTTGGTGCGATGGCCGTACACATTTTCACGTTGCTTTTGGTCATCCCAGTTTAAGTCTGTTCAGCTCCTGTTGTGTTTTCGCTCCTGTTGAAGTGCTCGATTAGATTCTGTATGTGAGAAGTTGCTCAGGCGAGCTAGGATTTTCCCTTCCTGGTGAGCTTTTGTGGTCGAGCCTATTGCATCCCATCCCATTAGAGGGAATCTTTTTTGAGGGTGGCCATGGTATTGCTATCTTGGTGATGCCCTTGTCCTGTGTCTGCTTAAGAGTGGACATTATTAATCCGAGCCTGATCTACTCCTCGCTTTATAGTTGCTTAGCTTTGGACTCCGTCATGGTGTTAAGAGCTATTGCGTACCATTTTCGTTGTACCGTGTCCAACGGCCGATGTGTTGAGAAGGCTCATTCATCGTTCAAGACGTGAAGGTGGGCTGAGATTAGCATCTTCCTTTGAGCTTTGTAGTGATGCTGGCACTCTCCCCTATTGCACTTTGGCTCCCTGTGATCGGTTGTTCACTGGATTAGTACTCGCGGCGTGTCACGTTGTGATTTTCATTAATTGCGATGACGCCGTGTATATGCTATGATGGAGAAACCGAGGTCTTTTATGATGCCTGCGTGTGTTTTAGAGTGCGCAGCGGAAGTATGTGGGCTGGCTACCCACTGGTCGAGGATCGTTGTTATGGGATTCTCACAGATTAAGACAGGGGCCAGACGGGGGGCCAGCACAGCTCCGCTGTGCCTCAAAGGTGGTCGTTCGCCGTCTCCTTGCGGGTGCGATCATACCAGCACTAACGCATCGGATCCCATCAGAACTCTGAAGTTAAGTGTGCTTGGGCGAGAGTAGTACTAAGATGGGTGACCTCTTGGGAAGTCATCGTGCTGTGCACCCTTTTTTTGTGCAGCGGCGCTTCCCCGCCCGCATCACTATTTACGTCGGCCCCGCCCCACGCGCTCGGAACCACACGTCCGACTGCCCCACATAGGGAAATAAACCTGAGACCTAGGGACATGACTCTAATAAAAGGGAAAATACATCAAAATGACTCAACTAAAATGTTCAAAATAGATAATGGGACCCATGTGAGATGAAGCTCAAGCTCAATCCAATCTCGGGTGTGTGGACGACCCAAGCCAGAGGGAGGTGGTGGTGATGTCTCCATCACTAATTCTTGCTCATATACTCTCGGTGTCTCTTGACATTCTACTATAGCACTCCAAGAGATACCAAAATTTGTCCCACTGGGCTCACCCCACCACTACTGGCTTAGACTTTATGTCTAAGTCGGCACATAAACCTCTCTGCATGGCCTGAAGCACCCTACCCTGGCCGAGCTCTCAAACATTAACCCCCAGTCCCACTGGGATGGGCCCACCGTTGTGGATGCATAGACCTTTTCTCTTGGCTTGAGGCACTCCGCCCTGGTCGAGCTTTCAAATATTGCCCCCTAGTCCCATCGAGCCAGGCCTAGTGTTGTAGACACATGAAGTTCTCCACTTGGCATAAGGCGCTCCGCCCTAGCCGAGCCCTCATATATTACCACCTAGTCCCAACGGACCCATCCCACCATCACTGGTTTGGATCTTACGTCCAAATCGGTGCATAAACCTCTCTCCTCATCCTATGACGTTTTGCCTTGGCCGAGCTCTCAAATATCATCTTCCAGTCTAAATGGGTTCTTCCCGCTATCGTGGATTCGGGCCTTACGTCCAGATCAACGTACACCCCTTTTTTTCTTTTGCGTTGACATCGACCCAATGTCAGCGATAAAGTCTTTGGCGACGAAGGGCTTCGCACCTAAGTCGATTTGAACATTAGAGTTGATTTGGACCTTATGTTTAGATCAACATTTAAACATTTCCTTTGCGTTGGCATCGACCTAATGTCAGCGATAAAGTCTTTGGCGGCGAACGGCTTTGTCACGTCTCGAGCGTGGAAGGAACCCGGTATGCGTGACGAGTTTATATCATTCATGTCAATTAGAGCATAAGAAAATTTGACCTTATAGACAGAGTGCGCAAATAACAAGATATTACCAAATCTGGCAAAAGCCAGTGTGTGCACACGTGGTCAGGGGCTTTGGACTGATGCCGACAGGCATTCCCCTATCTAGTCACTCGCAACTTGGTTACTGTTCTGGTTATGATAGTGTCTTAGTCTCTGTCCGTCTGTAGGCATCGTAGACGAGACGCTAGTAGGCGCAGCATAAGACGTCAGTGGACACAGCTAGCTGTTCTTCTAGTGTGGAGCACTCCAGTCACATGACACGTGACCCTTCACAGTTCACTTTATGTTCCTCGTGTGTCGTGACCTTCTGGGTTAGCCCTTTTGTGGCTGTACTCGGGGTCAGTGTCTGTCGCTTGCATGACGTTCCAGTTGTGTATATAGCAGTGTGTACGATGTCCTTGTCGTGTCATCCATCGTCTATGTCGGTCATCTGTGTAGGTTTTCCTAGGCTTTCTTATTGTCCTTACAGGTCTTCATTTGGATCCTGGCATCATATGGACAGTTCAGTAAGCTTCTGACTTCTTTAGCTCAGAGTTCACCCTTCTATCTTTGCTTGCGGTAGTGCCTTGCGTCGGCAATTCGGCAACTCCTGATACTATCAGCACTGAGTCGCCCACCTGCCCTTGCTTGGAGTACTTTGGGGTACCGAGGTTAGTTCAGTAGCCACTATCTGGTACGACTTCTTCCTTCCCCTCTTCCTTAGCTTGTTCCCTACTCCTGCTCCCTATTCTGTTTATTTTATACCTTTGTAGTTTAGCTTTCCTACTTTACTACTACTTGTTGCTTACCTGCTTTGCTTGCTGTTTTAGCGTGTTACTGCATGTTTTTCTTAGTGGGGATCCGCATGACCCCTACTGAGTCAGTGACATGAGGCTCACCCCTGCTTTACAGGTGGCGGTTGTTCGTTCAGCTTCCGTGTGTACCTAGGGCGCATGCTCGTTGCGTCTAGTTGTGGCCAGCTGGTACCCCCGTCGGGCTTCCCCCGACTTTCTGGTACGTCTCTTCTTCTCTGTCGACTGTACTTGGCACTTGTTGTCTTTTCTTTGGACTTGACTCTGGGCTATGATTGTTAAATTTAAACTGTTAATTAAAAAGTAA
>JANBPO010007864.1:0-15972 GCA_024336825.1 Amorphophallus titanum | reverse complement strand
CTCCAATAATATCCAGAATTGGCGCCACTTTGCAAAGGTGCCCATTAAAGAATTTGCATCTGGTTGAAAGGGCGCTGATTCATGTGAGTCGACCTTTGGGAGGCTACGTGATTTGATGAATTGGCATCACTTCACGTAGGTGCAAATAAAAGAATTGGCATATGCATGAACGGATACTATTTTTTTTTTGCTGCCAACAAATGCCCCCCACCCGTGGGTGCCACGAACAAGGGACAAGGGAGCGGGACCTGCGGGTGTAGCTTATTGCCTTGTGAGAATCTTTAGCTTCGTGAGGATGCTCTGGGTCGTGAACTGTATCGACTGGTCTTGATAGAGGATCAGGCGCCAATCAAGATGAGATCATAGATATTGGGTCTATGCCGACGTAAGGATATCTGGTTTATCTAGTCTCAAACAGAAGGTCCAAGCCATTGGGTTGTATTGGTTATCACGGTGGGATAGACGGGTTGGTCCTGCCCAAGAGACAGGTGCCAACCTGAGTGGTATCGTCGACACTGGATGTATGCTAACGCAAGGAATTGTGTTTATCTAGCTTAGACAATAGGTCTAGACCAGGATCCTCGGTTAAGACCTCGAAAGGACATGGACACCGAGTCTTGTGGTTCGTCGATGCCGAGATTGCACCAACGCAAGGAGTTTGGATTTCTCTGACCTCGACAGAGGGTCTAGGTCGGAACTCATGGCTAAGACCCCGGGAGGCCGTAGGTGCCAAGTTAAGTGGTTCGTCGGTGCCGGGATCGCAATGACGCAAGAAATTAAGGTTTCTCTAACTCAGACAAAAGGTCTGGGTCTTGCCCCTCAGCTAAGACCCCGAAAGGCCATGGGCGTCAAACTGAAAGTATTAAGGAATTATTTCCTTCTAGGGCTGTCAATGGGTCGGGCCGGCCGACAGGCCCAGGGGCTGGGCCCGATTTCGGGCTAGGCCGTAAGGTCTTTTTCAGTCTGCGGGCTTTTAGTCAGGCCTAAAAGCCCGGCCCGACTAGACCCGTGGGTCAGGCTCGGGCTTTGAGTTCGGCCCGTAGGCCGGCCCGGTCCGTTCTTTATATAAAATGAATAAATATATGTAAAAAAGGGGGAAATGCACCCACGGACTGGTCGCCGATTTGCTCACCCAGCTGCCGGGTCACTAGGCTAGCCGCCAGGTAATGGGTTTCCCTGTGTGGAGGCCACCAGATCCTCTGATTTTTCATGTTTCCCGAGTCCAAACCCTTATTTAGCCTAGTCCATCACTAGCAAGGGTCTGTTAAGGCTTCCAACATGACCCCCAGTCGATAAAAATGGGTATATATATGGTGGGTCTTCCCCTCGTTTTCATACGATCAGATTTTCTGACCACTCTCCGAGTAGACAATAAGTCACTCCTCGTGGGCATATAATGCCCCCACTTTCTCCAAACCCATCGGTCCATGGCTATACGGGCACTCTTCGGAGTCCCTATGTATATGCCACGATGGCCCTTAGGTTAACATAGTCGGCGATCATAACATATGATCCTTGGATAGTGCGGGTCTCTTGATGGATAAATCCTCAGAGGTTTGCCATCCACTGCGGGGTCCAAGTTGTTATTATATCATGCCCAACTCTTTTGGAGTTCATCTCAACCCCCTATGGACGAGCGTCCTATATACATCTCCCCGATAAATCTTGGGGCATAGGGAGATGCTGTCGAAATATATCCACTTCATGATTTTTCCCATTTTCATTTGATTTCTATATCATTGCTGTAGATAATTAAACTACTACCCCAACAAACAATATATGCACATAAGCATGTAATGTAAGCAAAGGGAATGGGGCGATAGAGATATAACAATAGACCGTGATCACCACCAAGATAATAGTGTTAAAATGGACTAAGAGAAGAGTGCAAATGCGTCATGTACCTTGGAAAAAGGAGATGAGAAGAATGCGGCCAAAGGTGACTGCTACAACGTGATCACGCTTGAGAAACGGGATGCAGGAAATGACGTGGATCACACCTTCTCGCCTTCCAACCGGCTAGAAGACAAGGGCCTCACATTTGCTCTTGCTTTCCTATAAAACAAAGCTCAAACACAACAGAAAAACCCATCAGATCATGTATGTGTAGCATCAATCTCGTATACTGTCTGACTCAGACTTTTAGTCTGCTACTCTTCTCACGAGGCTGGTAACCCCTGGAGGATCCTCTGCTGTAGGCCAAGCAAATGGAGTGATATGCTTTCATCAGATATCTGTACAAATAACATAGTGAATATCTGCCTTCGCCGTCAGAGCGATCTTTGTCAGCATCCTCCAAGTAGACTTCCTTGTATGGCTCACCATCAATGGGCAGTCCGGAGAGCTGTGATAAACTCCAGAGATCCAAGGAAGTCTCGCCCTCTGCTGTATAAAAAGTGTTGAACTGAGGGCAGAATACCTCGAACATCCCGCAAGACAGTCCCCGAGAAATAGGATAGTAGAATCTGGAAGCATAAACACTATGATATACCCCAGCTCTGATCAGCAGAGGGGCATATTGTTTCAGAACAAATTTGGTGAACTCCACTACTCCTACCTGGAACAGATGAGCATCCGTGACCTTCGCGTCACCAAACTAGCCGACAGCTAACTGATACTTGAATTGCACGGCCAGGCAGTTCAACACAAAAGGCTCGTCACGGTACCCCCACTTTAGCGGTGCCAGGAATAGGCCGTAGCCTGATTTTTCCTTATCAACTCTGCCGCCAGCATTGTCCCACCGAGCAGGAGTGAAGTCTGGGGCTCGGGTCAGCATTTTCTTCTCCGGCTCCAACTCTAAAATGCCCAGAATAGCGTCCCAGTCACGCTTCTCCCCAGGCAGATAAATGGCCTTGCCTCGATAAATAGAGCCTTTAAGGCTATCCCACTCGGCAAGCATAGCAGCCTCAACACTGCGAGCTATCCAAGGATCTCGCAGGCCACCCACAGTAAAGGTCCAAATAAATGGCATCAGATGTCGATCCTTCGGCAAGTCCGAACGGTAATCTCCACCCCGCTGAAAACATGTTCCTTCTGCCGTTGAATAGACCCGTGACATAGACACTGTGTTAGTCTCGGAATCAGAGGATTCGTCAATAGTGGCGATCTTGCTGTAACCAAAGTCCAATGTGTGGACGTTCAACCAGTTTACTACAACACGAGTCACATCCGACTGGGCCGACGAGCCTAGACGCTACGAGCACGCACCCCAGGTACACACGGAAGTCGAACGAATGACCACCACCTATAAAGTAGGGGTGAGTCTCGTGTCACTAGCTCAGTAGGGGTCACGCGGATCCCCACCGAGGAAAACACATAGTAACACGCTAAAACAACAAGCAACAATAGGTAAGCAATAGGAAATAGTAAAGCAGGAAAGCTAAACTACAAAGCTATAAGGAAGAGGAAGTAGGAGTAGGGAACAAGCTAAGGAAGAGGGGGAGAAAGAAGCTGTACTAGACAACGGCTACCGAACTAACCTCGGTACCCCAAACTACACCAAGCAAGGGCAGAAGAGTGACTCGGAGCTGACAGAGTCAGGAGTTGCCGAACTGCCGACGCAAGGAACCTGCAAAATAGATAAAAGAAACATAGGAAAAGGCTAGACAGACGACCGACACAGACAACGGATGACACGACAAGGACATCATGCACACTGCCACACACACAACCTGAACGTCGTGAAAGCGACAGACACTGACCCTGAGTATAGCCACAAAAGGGCTAACCCAGAAGGTCACCACGCATGAGAAACGAGAAGAGAACCACGAAGAGAATCGTGAAGGGTCACGTGTCATGTGACTGGAGTGCCCCACACTAGAAGAATAGCCAGCTGCGTCCACTGATGTCTTATGCTGCGCCTACTAGTGTCTCATCTATGATGCCTACAGATGGGCAGAGACTAAGACACTGTCAGAAGTAGAACAATAACCAAATCACAAGTGACTAGATAGGGGAATGCTCGTCGGCATCAGTCCAAAGCCCCTGACCACGTGTGCACACATTGGCTTTTGCCTAAGCCAGGCCTCTAGCTAGTTTTCTCCCCCCGTAGGATGCAACGGTAACCGTGGGAGCCGATAAAAACTAGCTTAAAAATCATGAACTGGAAGTGCCCCGCTGTAAAAGCCATCATGTCGAAGCGTGCCGTAAGGCTACGACTAGTGAAGGCTCACAAGACATGGACTCCGAAACACAAGTGCCAAAGTACATACAGGTAAGAGTGCCCTGTAACGCGTACTTCGAAGCACCAAAGGCAGCACAGGAGACTGCCAACAGACTCAGGACAAGGCAACTAGACCTACAGCTACAACGGTCCCTGAGTCCTACGACTCTGAGTCGGGATCGTCGCACATAGCGGAACAAGCCGCCAATCGATCTAATCCTAAGCCAAGGAAAATGACGCTCTGAGAGAAAATGACACACGGAGACCTGAGGGGACACCAAGAACCCTCAGCACACCTGGATACGTAGATCGAGGTAGAACGGTATCTTGAGGCATCCAGAACCAATGTCTCAAATTGGACAAGGCCGCCGAGACACAACTAGACTTCCTGTCAACCACTAGGTAACCCCGGGTTGACCGGAACCAGACACAACACCGACACACTTATACATCCACCGTCACAACCACAAATAAATAGAACCACCAAGAACAAGAGCGGCGGGTGACGACAACGCTCTGGGCAGAGCAACTTGTCAGTCAACTGCTAGGGGGAAACCCAACAGTCAAGGGATAGCTGCTACGCAACCAGAGACACAGACAATGGTAGCTTCTAGATTGAGTCGTTAGGGTACTGTCATAGTCTAAGAAAAGACCACAGTCAGTCACCTAAACCGAACGATCCAAACAACCACCGATAGACAAACACCGCCCTAAACAAGGACCTAAGACAGACGGACACACAACACAGCACAAACGAACGGTCAATACGGCGAACAGGATTATAACGCACCAGCATAGGGGCGCTATACCCACATAACGCACCACAGGAGGGGCGTTATGCCAACCAGACCTAAAACCTGCAACCAGATGACATAACGTGCCAGCATAGGGGCGTTATATCAACATAACACACCCAGGGAGGGGCGTTATGTCCAACAGACCCAAATACGAACGACACGAAGTATAATGGACCACAACAGGGACGTCATACAAGTATAACGCACAAGGGCAGGTGCATTATACCCAACAGACACAAGAACACACTAACCACAGACCAAGGGCATATAAGGGACCATACCTAATCCATCATAGCCACAAGACACGTAGGGTGAGGCACGTTATATCAACCGCCATACCCAATCAAAACATCGGTCAACGGACCATAACGGATCTGCACCTGAGGGTTATCTTAGTCATAATTCATGGGGAGAAATCCGTCATGCAAACTGACTGACACAGTCTTTGAGGTAGACACAGTCGTCGAGAGGACTGACATGGCAGTCAGCCTCGAAAACCACCCGATCATAATGCACCATGGCAGAGGCATTATGCTCCACATAACGGACTAGGCCTGGTCCGTTATGCTCCAAGACCTCCGAAGACAAAAGATCCATGAACGATGCATAATGGTCTATCGGGGGACCATTATGCACATAACGACCTCTGGTAGGACCGTTATGCCAATCTGACGGTGAAAACAGTAAAATGGCCCAATTGGCCCATTCCACGCCCCATGCACACCGTAGCGCAGGGGAAATACATCCAAACGGTGGGAAATCCTTCAAGGATTCTAAAAACACCACATGCACGCGATGAAACGCTTTAAATCGCGAGATCTAGGTGATTCTAACAAATCGGCCCAAATTGAGTCACCGGGGTTCCCGGACTCCTACCGGCCCCAAATGATGACACGAAACTGGTGGGGTTGGATCCTGACATCCCAGTAGTCAGTTTGACACTAACTACATCACAAGTGGTTGCTGTTTTTCGCCCAACACTACAAACCACAAAAATTACAATTTATGCTAAACTGGCTCGATCTCCCCCGATCGGCCACCAAACTATGCACGGAGACAAGGAAAACGTGCAGAACACGGAGGGGGTCCATCTCCCTACCTCCACCGATGAAACCGAGCGCCATGGGCGACTAACCCACGCCGAAACGCCGTCACAAACAAAACCGCCGACTTCGAATTCGCCGTTCGGGATCGCGGCAAATCCACACCGTTCCTCGCTCCACCACGCATCTCAGCAAGTCCCACACGTCGTCACCTCGCCCGCGGACCGCTCCGTCTGTAGCTGGGCATCTCCGGGAGAGAGAACGAGAGAGAACGAGGGAGAGAGAGTGAGAGCACGAGAGTGAAAGAGAGAGAAGGGGGTGGGTTTGGTTTATAAAAAAAGAAATTTAAATTATTTTAACTAAATTTTAAAATCTTGTAAAATGTGCCAAAAATACACTAACTCAGAAAAATTATCAATGGGTGTCCATTTTAATAGGCGCAAAATCAATTTTAGTTTATAGGAAATTATAAATCATGTTTATTATACTGACAAGTATTTCTGGTTTTAGCGTCCAGTGCGTCGGACGCATATACAATTTAATTGCTTTGATGGTAGACGCGGTTTATCTTAAATGCACGAAAATATCAAGTTTCTTTACATGTATTACGTTAACATATGCATAAATCTCAGGGTTTTTAGCGTCCTTATGATCAGACGCAGATAACAATTAGCGGCCTTCTGGATGACCGCGGTTTGATAGAATTAAAATATCACGAATAAACATTGCTTAATACAGTAACAAATAGCGTCTGTGATGGCAGGCGCTATTTCAAATAGCGGTCGTTATTGTGGATGCTAATTCTATTATAAACTAGAATTGAAAATGACGATTCCAGAGATGATTAATATGAAATCATGCATGCTTTAACTTGTTTTAACAAGTTTTAATCCTGGTTGGGTCTTAGGGTAGAGAAAACTTACCTTTTGAAGTTTCGGGTGGATGAATAGTGAATGAACGGGTAGAACGGTACTCTGTTTCGAACAGAGGATGAAGATGGCTGGCACAGGAGGAGGAGGAAGAAGATGTGAAGCCCCTTCCCACGTTCTCTTCTCGGTTGCAGCATAGGGGGAAAGACGAATGGAAGATGAAGAGGGTTCCCTTCTCTTGACGGCTTCACAAACAGCACAGGCAGACAAAATGCAGGGAGAGGATGAACAACGATGCAGGATGACGCTCCTTCTTGTATCCTCGGTAGCAATAGGAAGAAGGGGATGCAGAGGCTCCTCACGCTCGGCCACGACAGGAGTAACAGTAGGAGGAAGAGGACGTCGATGGCCAAAACTCGAACACAGCAGCAGGATGGAAAGGAAGGGAATGGGGTGCGTTTGGCAAGGTATTTTCTAGGGGTACAAGGGTTCTAGAGGGTTCCACATACAAGAATGGCAGGGGCTCACGATCACTATTGGCAGGGGTTTAAACTTTCTACACATTACTCTCCTCCTTCCCGGTTAGCAGCTGCTTACCCTTTTTCTCTCTCCTCACCCTCACTGCACTCCACCTCCTCCGAGCACCCCCCACCATCGCCGACATCTCTTGCCTCCTTCTCTTTTTTCTTTCCCGTGAACTCCTCACCCCGCTGCCGGCAACACCCACTCCCTTCCACACTCACTCCGCCGACGACCACCGTAGCCTCCCCTCCGGCCACCGCACTGTCTACGTCCGTCGCCAGTGAGCCACCCACCCCCCCTCCATCTCACGACAAACCAACCCTCATCACCTCCACCCCCGGTGCACCACCCAGCTGTGACCCCCCTGGCTCTCTCTCTCTCTCTTCCCATCCACCATCGCGAACCACCCACTGCATGCACTGCCGCCGACCACCTCTCGCCAAGCCGACCTCTGCCTGCGCTCCTACACGTTCCCTCTAGTTACAACCCACGTGCCACACCACCTCTCCTTCTCTCCCACGCCACAGACCTCCTTCTCTCTCCAGCCGCGACCACTCCCTCTCTCATCTCTGCCAACCCCAACCAATAGACCTCCACTCCTCCTCCGACCAGCCTCCCCGGCCAACCCGCCAGCACGGCAGACCTCCCACCTCATCTAGTCACAGCCCTCCTCTAGCCACCCCATCTATGACCACCGGACACCCCTACACCAATCCCCTACGCTCGCCGCGGACCTCCCCCTCTACGTGCTCGCCGACCTCCATCGCCAACGCCGCGAAGCGTCCACATCTCACACCTCTATCGCCGCCACAACCCCCACTCCGTCACCATCATCACTTCTATCCCCCTAGTCTTGCTTACCTCCCCACCATGACCACGTCGGCCGCCACCGTCGTGAGCAACCCTCCCTGTCATGGCCACACCAACCCACGTACCCCTCGTTGCCTTGAGCACACTGACCACCACCACCCTCGCCGCGGCAGCCACCCTCCACTGTTCCCCTCCGCCTTGTCCCTACTAACTCCTCCCTGCTCTCTTTCTCTCATCATGTTGAGCACCCCCGTCACAGCGACCAACACCCTACTCACATCAACCACCTGCACCGCCTGAACCACCTCACCTCCGGTGCCATGTCTTGCACCTTCGGGAATGAGTTTAATGGAGAAGTTTACCTCCCTTTTGGGTGGTAAACTGGGTAAATCTGATGAAAACACATTGAAAAATTCATTCACGATGGGGATATCTTCTAGGATGATCTCCTTGGACTCAGTGCCGATCACGGAAGTAAGAAAGGCTTCACAACCTTACGATATAAGTTTGCAAGCGTGAAGAGATGAAATAATGGTAGGATATTTTCTATATTTGATACCAAGGAAGGAAAACCTTAGAAGACCTTGTTTGTGAAAAGATATTATCCTATTCCGATAATTTATATCAGCGTCATGGTCTACAAGCCAATCCACCCCTAAAATAGCATCATATCCTTTCATATTAAGGCATACAAGGTTTGCAGGGAGATTGTGACCTTCTATTATTACCTCACTATCAGGGTAGTACTTCGTAAGCTTTGTTCCGGGGCCTAAGGGTGTAGCAATAGCAAGGTTCGAAGGTAAGGTAACTGATGAAACAAGCAAGGTTTTTGCAAAAGCAGTAGATATAAAAGAATGAGAAGCACCGGTATAAAATAGTACAAATGCAGGATGGGAATAAATATGGACGGTACATTCCATAAGCCCATCATCCCTGGGTGCTTCATCATCATCTAAAATAGCATTGGGACGAGCCTATCTCTTACGTCCGCCACTGGAAGGTTGATCTTTCATAAGAGGGCAGTCTGGTATGCGATGCTCCCGACTGCCACACCGTAGACAAGCGCCGAGATGCTTCCAGCATTCTTCGGCTGAATGGTCGAACTTCTCACAGAAAGAGCACGCTGCCATGACTTATTTTTCTTCTTCCTGGACCTTCTTGTTCTTATGGGAACCACTACCGCTCCCGTTTATTGACACTCATTTTTTGCTTATGAGTTGGGTCATTCTTCTTACCATTGTTTTTGATGCCTCGAGTTTTCCATCACTCATTGGGCCATTTCCAAGCATGTCGTTGGGCTTATTTTGTCACGCCCCGAGTGCGGAAGGAACCCGGAGTGCGTGACGAGTTTATATCGATCATGTCAATCAGAGCGTTAGTGTATTCGACACAAAGACTTGGAGCTTTTGATCATTGGTATATATATCCTCCTCTCAAAATAACTGGATTAGATCCTTAATTAGGAAGTCCAAAAGTATATATTTCCAATTAGATGTTATGTTGGACATTACTTAAACAAAACAAATACAAATCGGGCTTTGAGATCGACACAATATTGTAATTTCATAAAACCAACGTTTTCAACCTTTGTTGTTGACCTCGATACGGAGAGAGCTAACCAACAGATAAGCTCAGGTCAAGTGTGTAACATATACACGTAACATTTCTTTTTTTATATATATAAAAAAATTGTGACTTAGAAAATGAGCACGCTAATTAGGGGGCAAGCTAGGATCTTTCCCTCCATCCCCATAGACATATATCTACCCCAAAGCATTCGATATCAAACAGTACTCATCTTCGATCCAGCTGGCCATTTCTCTATGGCTAGTCGCCTGCTCGCCATGGGTTCTTCTCACTGCGTTGCCCTCCCTCTCCACGGCCGCCGCCAAATGCGCGCTGGCCCAGGGCACGACCGTCGGTTTCTACCGGTGGTCGTGCCCCTCCGCTGATGGAGGACATCGTGCAGTCGACCGACCGGTGGTCGTGTCCCTCCAGCTTCTTCCAGCAGCTGCGTGCCCGCTGCCCTGCCGGCGGCGATGGCACGGTTCGGGTGGAGCTGGACGACGGCAGCGGCGGCGAGTTCGATAGCAACTACTTCTACAAACTGGAACAGAGCAAGGGGGTGCTGGATCAGTCGGACCAGAAGCTGTGCTCCGACGCATCCACCAGGAGGTACGTCCGGAGCTACACCGGGCTGGCTCGCCGCGCTGTTCAGCTCGTTCGAGACGGAGTTCACCAGGTCGATGGTGAAGATGAGAAACATCGGCGCGAGCACCGGCAGCTCCGGGGAGATCCTGAGGGTCTGCTCAGCTTTCAACTCCTAATTAAGGGCAGCTCCTAATTAATTCTCTGGTTGAAGCTTTTAGTATAAGCGAACTATTGAGAGGGAGATCAGGAGAAAGTAGTTGAGCTAAGTCATTTCACCAACGTCTCTTTTTCTGTGGAACCCGAACGAACTAAATGGCATAACAACATAGCAGTATGTGCCCCAGGGCATAGTGAATTAGGTCTTCTCTTGGCCCTCGGGAGCAAGACAGATTTGATTATAACCGGAATAGTCATCCATGAATGAGAGGGCTTCATACACAGCCGTATTATCAACCAAAACATCGATGTGAGGAAGTGGGAAATCATCCTTTGGACATGCTTTATTTAAGTCCCTGAAATCAATGTAAATCTGGTCTCTTCTGTCCTTCTTCATCACCGAGACTATGTTTGCCACCCATTGTGGATATAAGACAACTCAGAAAAACCTGGCCTTATGCAATTTATCAACCTCTTCCTTCATTTTCAAGGCCATCTGAGGGTGGAATCTCCTTAGTTTCTGTTTTACGGGTGTTGCTCCTACTTTCAAAATGAGTCGATGTTCAACCAGAGTAGGGTCAAGACCCGGCATGTCCTCGTAGGACTAGGCAAATGAATCGCTAAACTCTCTCAATACCTTGATCAGCTCCTCTTCAACCTAAGGAGGTAGATTAGCTGAAATGATAATTGGCATGGGGTCCTCTTCGGTGCCAAGATTGATTTCCTTAGTGGGTTCATCCACTGCTGATGATGGTTCATCGAATCTCTTCAATCCTTGGGCATATTGGTCAGCAATGTCATCCACATCGCTATCCTAATCATTGTCTGGGTCCTTCTCATCCACGATCTCATAAACGCCCAAATCGTCATTACTCCACACCCCGCCCTCTAATTCCTCCTCGTCCTCTATGACGATAGCAGTGGCTACAAACTCAGGGCACTTAAGGGGGGCATGACATCTACAGGCTAAATCCTAGAGGAACCTATCTGGGATGGATTTTGAATAATGCATCACTAGGTGCATCGTAGACGTGGAAGGACTATCGACACTAGAGCTAACTTCTACCCCAACTGACTCAACTAACCTAGGAGACTCTGCACACTATACATCTACCCTAGGAGATAAGAAATCTATGGGGAAGGAAGCAGGGGCCTCGTGCCCCTGGGAAGGAGACGAACAGAATGTAGCATAATCTTCCACTGAGATGGACGTTAACTGATCGAACAACTCATCAATCCTTGGCAGCGGGTATTTGTTCTTGATGGTAAGGTGATTTAGCTGCCGATAATCTAACCATCGACATTTACCCCGACAGCTATCCCATTATCGGCGCCTGACCTACAGTTATCTATCTATTGGCGTTCAGCCGATAGCTATCCCGTTATTGGCATCTTAGCCGACAGCTATCTCATTATCGGCATTAAAGTCGACAGTTTTCCAATTATCGGTGTTTAGACCGACAGCTATCTAAATATCGGCATTAAAGTCGACAGCTTTCCAATTATCGACGTCCATGCCGACAGCTTTCTAATTATCGGCATCTAGGCAAATAGCCATCTAATTATAGGCGTCTAAGCTGACAACTTCTAACTATTGGCATCCAAGCCGACAGCTCTTCACCGTCGGCATCCATGTCAACAGCTATCCAAAGTTGTTCAAAAAAAAGAGAGAAGAAAAAAAATAAGAAAAAATCATCATCGAGTTCTTTGAGGGAGGTCTACTCGTTAAGTCCCACCGGAGATCAAAATATCTTTAGTCCCACCGAAGAATAAGCCTACGGCTTAGACCTTCCGTCCGAGTCAATGAATAAACAACCTTCCTTAATCCAACGCGAGCCGCCAATACCCCTCGGAATCGGCCTTACCCAGTCGGCTTAGGCCTTCCAGCTAGATCGACGCATAAACCCTATATCCTTGCTTCGACATTAACCCCATGCCGATGACTAAATGCCCCACTCGGGCTAGACATCTCGGTCCACGTGCCTATGTGGTGAAGTGATCCCCTCATCCTTTCGCTGAAGGGGTGAGCACTTTACTGTGAATTTACACCGGCTCGATGAACTACCGGCTCGAAGAATAGAGCAATATGCCAAAGAAGTCTACACCCGCGGGCCCTGCGCACTCATCCCTCACTTGCGCCACCCACGGCTAGGGGGCATTTGTTGACGCAAAAAAAAAGGGGGTCAGACCCTATATAAAAATTAGAATAGAAGAAGAGAAGGGGGATGGGCCAAATTCGAATGGGCCAAGCCCAATATAAGAAAGAAGAAGGGAACACCACCAGGCTCCCCAGGTGGCCTCAAGTAAGATCGCTTGATGGCATTGTATTGTCGGTAGGCCATGCGGTCCAATAGTGGACCGCTAGGCGTTGGTTGGCGGTCGCACGATAGATCGCTAACGTGGGCTAGCAGTCGTCCTTCGACTGTTTTCCCCATTTTTGACCGTTGTGCCCCCAGGGCACGTATTTCTGACTGTTGGGAGTCACGTGTTCCCTTGCGGCCGTAGGTATGACCATTTGTGGATGCTTCACAGTCTAAGGGTAGACCGTTTGACTTGGGCTAGCAGCCTTACGATAGACTGCTAGGCCCATCGTGACTCGCCCCCTAACAGCCTAAGGTATGACCGCTAGTGGCTTGCCTCACGGTCTAGAATAGTAGCGCTAGGCCCTGGGCTGCCCGAGTGGGTTGCAGTCCCATTTCCCTTCAATCCGTGATTTTCGAGAGTCAGTTCTTACCTCCAGTGATCCGTCCACTAGTCGTACCTTTCCCACGACACGCGTGTGCTGGCCCACCTTGGAGTGGTGGTGCGGCTTACCCGAGAGAGACGGTTGTTAGGCTGGTTACTGTAGGGCCCCCACGCACAGTCGAGTCTGGGCTTTGGGGGAAGAACCAACTAGAGGACAGGCCTAGGGCGTATGGTCTGAGTGTGCACACGGGGTTGAGGGCTTCAGGCCCCCGCTGACGAGCGCGACATCAGCTAGTCCTTGTTAGTGGTACTGGTCACTTTAGAGTCTTTGTCTCTGCCTGGGGTGTCATAGCGAGACACGGGGGCGTGGTGTAAGACGTTTGGGGATGCATCCAGTCTGTTCTTCTGGTGGATGGTACTCCCGTCACGTGACGTGAGTTGTCGTGTCCCAGGTTTCCATTTCTCGTCTGTGAGACGGGGTTTCGTGTGTTGTTTTGGGAGCATTCCCGTAGCCGAGGTCTTGGGATTCTTATGAGCGTCACCGAGGGTTTTTCCCTAGACGGCGTGGAGTTCACGACAGCGAGGTCGTGACCATGTTTCCAGACCGTGTGATTTCAGCTTGGGCCCAGCTGTGAGGGCAAGTTTTCGCGACTGGGTCGAAGGGGTCAAAGAAGGTAGACATCATGGGGAGAGGCACCTCCTTGTCCCTTAGGTGTAGATCTTCCTTGGTTATAGCTACCCTTGTGTCACCCGGGACTTGGGAGAGGTGGGCTTGGGCCCAACATGGTGGGTGGTGAGGGTAGGAAGGAGTGGGTGATAAGTGATGTGGGTGGATCGCATGGGTTCCCGGGCTCCCATTGGGAGGGGTCAAAAGGATCATAGTAAGGGCTTCCTAAGGGGAGGAACTCTATGTCCTCAAGGTCCTCACATAGGGGTGAGTCATCCTCCTCTAAAGAAATAATTGGGCCAAAATCTTTGGTGGGATGATCAGCCATGAATGGAGGGCTTGACGTTCTACCCGAGATAAGTAACTCTAATTCGTGGATAGCATCGGGCTCATCATGTGTAGGGAGGAATAGAAGGAGGTCGCTAGTGTAGCAACCCACAGTGTAAACTGCGGTGATAAACCTGACACAAAGGTGTAGGAGGTCAAGGCTCCTAGGTTGTTCGGCCATAGGGGTCAACAAGCTAGTGATCTTGATTTGTCATGCTAAGCCCCTAAGAAGATCTCCTAATGTCTCCACTTGGAAAGATGATTGGATGGTGGTGTGATAGGAGAAGAAGGGCACTATTGGGAGGTATTGCTTCATAGGAGGGCAGACATGGGCCATGATCTCTCTAATTGGGCTATCCTTTAGCCAACTAACAAGGGGTTCTTCCAAGATGAGCTCGGTCCCAACTAGAGAGGGTGGTGTAAGGTGATGGCCACCATGTGAGTTCACTTCTTAAACTTGGACATGGGTGGTCTCCATGGTGGGAATTGGGTCCGGACTGTTCACTACTATAGGGTCGAGCATGGGTTGGGTGAGTGACTTTGGGTTGGGGAGTGGTGGCCGTCATGGGCCTAGGTGGATGGGTGGACACGGGGTCCACGTGGGTTCGAATGGTGAGGGTGGAGTGAGTGGTGGTCCTCATTGAGGAAACTGGGTCGATTAGGGGTCTCTTTCCCTTGGGCTCGGCCGGATAGGGAGGGGTGGAAGTAGGGGTCAATTGGGCTTCCTAGGAGGCTTGGGCTTGACTTGAGACTTGTGGGGAACACCACCTTGGCGATGTACAGCCCCCACAGGTGCTTTCTAGAGGATGGACTTCCTCGCACCACGGTTCTAGCGCTGCCCTATCTTTCTGCACTATAGGCGAGGAGACTTGGGACGGAGGAGGATGAGTAGGCTGTCAGGAGCACTTTAACATTGTGGGAGGTCAGCAGGGTGCGTATCTTGTCAGCAGAGGTGACAGAGACTCAGGAGGAGTACCAGGCCTACTTGAGAGAGTTGCGAGAGATTAGGCCTCGCGGGGATGCTCGATTGAGGATTGAGTGATGTATAGATACCCATAGGTTGCACTTGATGTACTTGATTTTGAATAAATGAATGAAATGCTTTGATTGGATAGGACATGAGTTTGGCATTCTCCTTCTTTGTGCATTTGTGTGGATTGAGGTCTCGAGAGTAGACATGGCCTAATAAAAGATCGCTGGATGAGTGAGACGGTCAAACTCGGGCCGCCACAATGAGCAAAATGGCCTCAACTAGACCGCCAAATAGGAGGGCAACAGAAGCTCAGAGTTAAGGGTGCTGGGGTAGAAAGACGGTCTATCGAGGGACCACCAGAAATTAGAACGGTCAGAGCAAAACCGCCAAACAAATAAACGATCGTTGGCAGATCGCAGGACCGTAAGTGCCCAGAAGAGTCAGCGGGTTCATGAGTAATGATTCTGGGACAGTAAAGCAGCCTTATAGGGACCGTCAATGAGGATGAGACGGTCACGCTATGACCGCTAAATGGATGGAAACAGTTTCTAATAGACCGTCACTATGTAGATGCCAGAATCGCCCATGCACCTATTTTCTGCACACATGGTCAAACAACAAAACAGGTTACATCTGTTTTAGGCTTAACCCCTTGCCTAGGGCAAGCCCGAGACCAATCCTTGAATTTTGGTCAAGAGGTTAAGCCTTATCAAATAGGCAAAACGACACAAGGAAAAGAATGCAATGCATGCCATGAAATGCAAATGATGATTTCTCTTTTTTGTCTTATTTTATTCTATTTTATTTTTT
>JANBPO010007863.1:0-11100 GCA_024336825.1 Amorphophallus titanum | reverse complement strand
AAAGAAAAGAAAAAAGAAGGAAGAAAGAGAATACATATATGTATATACACAACAGCGAATATGACATCAAGGGAATTCGGAGAAACTTGTAATCTGCGTATGAACGCGTGTGCTGTGTGCAGATTAGAGGGGGGGGCGCTGGCAGGAGGGAATTAAAGCTGAAGGACCTGTCCTTAGCTCCTGCTTGATTCATTCTAGATTCTCTAAACCCAGGTGACCAGCGCCATGGCTGTAAGAAGAAGATTTGTGCTCAGCTGTAGACTTGTAGTGCACCTTTGCATGAGCCTGCGCAGTGCCGCATGGCTCAGGAAATCTTGTTCCCTTGCCCACGGTAGCTGGGACGTGGTAGTTTTTGTCTCCCTGCCCAAGTGCATCCCCTGCATGCTACATTCTCGGCCATGACCTCCCAACCCATTCCTCCTGTTCTCTCTCACCTGTGAATCGGCCCTGGGGTGTCTATTTATTAGTGTTTAGGGGGACCAAGGGGGCCGAGCTTTCTAGGGTCCTTGGTTTTTGGGTTGTGTGAGAGCTTGGGAACCGGTGATGCAGATACCTTCTTTCTTTAGTTTTTTCTCCGGTTTGTTGGTTTGTAGATACCAATCACCTCTGTTTCTTCCTCTAACATGAAGCTGTAGTTCTGCTGCTCCCTCTTCTGCAGCTCCTCCTTCGCCTGCGTTGCTCGGAAGCAGATGGGCGAGAGTGGCGGCACCAACTACTACCAGCATGTGGGTGGCGGTTTCCCTCCTCTGGACGTCTCCATCGACCTGCACAAAACCCAGGAACCCTCCAAAAGTTACGACGACGATGGACGCCTCAAGAGAACTGGTGAGAGATAACCCATTGACCTCTCTCTCTCTCTCTCTCTCTCTCTCTCTCTGGTTTTACGAGCTCTACTGTTTTTGACAGGGACGGTGTGGACGGCGAGTGCGCACATCATCACGGCGGTGATCGGGTCGGGGGTGCTATCTCTGGCATGGGCCATCGGCCAGCTCGGCTGGGTGGCCGGACCCATCGTCATGATCCTCTTCTCCTTTGTCACCTACTACACCTCCTCACTCCTCTCCGACTGCTACCGCTCCGGCGACCCCATCACCGGCAAGAGGAATTACACCTACATGGAGGCCGTCCGGGCCAACCTCGGTTTGCACTAGTACCATCTTCTCCTCACTTCCGAAGAACATGAACAACAATAAGAACCAGAGTGCTTGCAGAAATATATGATCACATAGAAGCTGACCCATCTTCCCTTTTTCTTAAACTTAGGCGGTATGCAGGTTAAGATCTGTGGCTGGATCCAGTATCTCAACCTCGTCGGAGTGGCCATCGGGTACACCATTGCTGCTTCCATTAGCATGATGTGAGTAGCTCTTCGGCTGCCTGGTTCACTAGCTACCCGGCCCGTTCTCTCATATAGTATAGTTTATGATGATTGGGATATATGATGTGATCATGTTATGACGGGGAACAGGGCAATCAAGAGGGCGGACTGTTTCCACGAGAGGGGGCACAAGAACCCCTGCCGCGCCTCGAGCAACCCCTACATGATCGCGTTCGGGGTGGTCGAGATCTTGCTCTCCCAGATCCCCGACTTCGACCAGATATGGTGGCTCTCCATCCTCGCCGCCGTCATGTCCTTCACCTACTCCGGCATCGGCCTCGCCCTCGGGATCGCTCAAGTTGTTGGTAGGTTCTTTCTTACGACTGCCGTTGTTAATAATTTAGAAGATTTGGACTCCAAACAACGTGTCAGGCCAGTAGCGTGGACTAGCAATTGAAAGGAAAACTTTCTAGATTGAACTCTATATAGCAATTCAATTTGGATACCCTTTTGCAAATATGAAAGATGACTTTTTCTTTTCATTGGATACTTTTGGGTCCAAGTTGGGATGAGCAGTAAATGTTTTAAATGATAAAAATAGTGATCCATCTTCATCATCTAATTTGATCTTTCCTTCTTTATTATAATCCAGTGTTCTACCACTGAACAGTTTTTGTTCTGTTAACTGTTCTGTTCTCATCTAAGCTAATGGAGGCTTCAAGGGCAGCCTCACCGGAATCAGCATCGGAGCCGTCACCCAGACCCAGAAGATCTGGAGGAGCCTCCAGGCCTTGGGCGATATCGCCTTCGCCTACTCCTACTCCATCATCCTCATCGAGATCCAAGTAATTAAAAGGGCACCTCCTAAAACCAGAACACCACCAACAAACTGATGGTCCATGCAAAGAGAACACACAGCAAGAGATGACATCTAAACGAGCCTTTTCCTGTGGCCGCAGGACACGGTGAAATCGCCGCCGTCAGAGGCGAAGACGATGAAGAAGGCGGCGATGCTCAGCGTGGCGGTGACCACTGCATTCTACATGCTGTGCGGGTGCATGGGCTACGCCGCCTTCGGCGACGCCGCCCCGGGCAACCTCCTCACCGGCTTCGGCTTCTACGAACCCTTCTGGCTGCTTGACATCGCCAACGCCGCCATCGTCGTGCACCTCGTCGGCGCGTACCAGGTCTACTGCCAACCGCTCTTCGCCTTCATAGAGAAGTGGGCGGCCCGGCGGTGGCCCGGCTCCGACTTCATCACCAAGGAGTACTCCGTCCGGCTGCTCCACGGGACCTCCCCCAGGGGTCGCTACAGCGTCAACCCCTTCCGGCTAGTGTGGCGCTCGGCCTTCGTCGTGCTCACCACCGTCGTCTCCATGCTCCTCCCCTTCTTCAACGACGTGGTGGGTTTCCTGGGGGCCGTGGGGTTCTGGCCCCTCACCGTCTACTTCCCTGTGGAGATGTACGTGAACCAGAAGAAGCTACCCAGTTGGAGCACCAAGTGGGTGTGCCTGAAGCTCCTCAGCGCCTCCTGCCTCGTGATCACCGTCGCCGCAGCCGCCGGGTCGATCGCCGGGGTCGTCCTCGACTTGAAGGTTTACCGGCCCTTCAAGACGGACTACTAATCATCATGGCCATGCATGCACCCGCGATTCTTCGACTTGCTATAATCACAAGCCTCCAACTGCCTCCTCGCCGCTCTTCCCATATACTTCCAACTTGCTATCTTAATCAAAAGGATAACAAGAAAAGGAAATATGGTATTGATTAAACCCTCCTCTCCACCCTTGCCCCATGCTTGTAGAGCTCCATTTTGCTTGCACGACGCTGTCGATGAAACAAGGAAAGATCAGTAATAAAAGATTCATAATGAGTAGTACAGATTGGAAAGTCACGAGGACCAATTCTCCAGACTTCATCAAAAGCTAGAGGGACTTCAGTATGAAATGCGACAACCCTTATTCCCAAGAAGATGCAATAACAATATGCCGAAGGATCTTATCAGCAGAGGTCAGCGAAAAGCTCTTGGGAAAAAATATCAAAAGTTTCGATCAACTAAATTCGGTCGTCGTCGAGATAAAAATGTTCTTCGCTGATAACCCAACATTCACCCCCTCAAAGGGTAAGGCTCCCAAAGAATGTAACGTCACAGGGAAGTAGGTAAATGCCGTCGATTTCTCTCCCACAAATGGGTCCAACAAAGCAGCAACCCCAAGAAACTCCAGCAGGAAGTCTGAAGGGAAGGCATCTGCAAGATTGTCTGAGCATATGAAGACTCCTTATTCCTTCAAAAATGAGCACACCAAAAGACTCTTCAATCTTGGCCTTAAGAATAAGCTAATATCTCTGTCGGATCCCAAGGAGCCGGAGGGCATAAATAAATCAGATGACCTCGATTATTGTGTATATCACCGCATATTAGGTCATACAATTGAGAATCGTTATGTTTTCAAGGAAGAGATGGAGAAGATGACCCAAAACCACATCATCACAATGAAAAGCTCTTTGGTGGATCCTCCACAACCCCATGCTTGAGATCGGCCGACTCAGTCGGCTAACATAATCCACCATTCAATCAATGGGAATCATATGGCGACACCCTTCACATTCCCTGAGCCGGAGTCAGAAGAAGCTGGCCCCAGCAGGACCAAACCCACTGTGTGGTACCCAGGCTGGCTGCGGCCAAGTGCCGAGGTAGTGGTCTGGTGCAGGGTGTAGGCCGCGAGAGGGACGGGCCAACGTGAGGGGCCTGGCTGGCGTCCCTCCCAGGCGTGTGAGGAGCAGATGCTGGCGATGGCGGGGCATCCCGGCGAGCTGCAGATGGCAGGAACAACCAGCCCTTGCCTGGGGTGGTGTGGGGAGGCTTGATTAGGGTTGGCGCGTGCAGGCTTGACGTGGACAGCGAGAGGGGCCCGATCTGCGATGGTGCAAGAGAGAGGGGGTGCGTGGGGGTGATCTGCAGGAGGGACGCGAAAGAGATGGGGTACTGGATTGGAGGGAGGTGGTGGCGTAGGATGCGGGCTGTCATGGCTGGGGCAATCAACCCTGGCCTCGGCGAAGGCAGGATGGGCGGCCAGGCACGGGACTAGGCGCGTGCTGGGTGGTTGGATGGATGCTCCTGTGTGGACTGCGAGAGAGAAAGGGAGAGGTGCGAGTGTTGCTGCTACGTGAGAGGCGAGGGGAATGGATGGAGGTGGACTGGGCGGAGGCGGTGGTGGGTTGGGTGTCTCACCAGCTGCTGGTGGTGGGGCGTCTCACCCCTGCCCGTCTCAGGCGCAAACTCCCTTGGGGGAGGAAGAAGGAGGGCGCCTACTGCTGCTCTCAAGAAAAAAATCAGATCATTATTTTTTAATCCCAGGGATACAGGAGTTTAAATAGAGTTCAGACTAACCCTACCCTAATGACTCCAGGGGTAAAAGGACTAACCTGCCCACTGGGACCCAGCTGTGGGCTGGAAGAGGGCGACCCAAGCAGTGGGCTGCCCAAGACTCAAGGTGGCCCACCTCATGGGCTACTCCCATGGGGCTCATGCGGCCTAAAGAATGCCCAGCTGGGGGTTGAACTGATGGGCGACCCACACAATGGGCGACCCAAGACTCGATGGGCCTCTAGCGATCTACAAGTGGACTCCATGGACCCAATAATCAATGTCTAGACTCAAAACTAAATCTCCATGTTGTGTCCAAGCCAAATCAGCACCTGGGTGGCTTGCGTAGCGCGGCGTGTACTCCGTCGACGGCTCGTCAATGCCGAGTCATGCTGATCTCAGGCCCTCGCATCCTCACCAATCCTTTCCGGGTGGGAGGAACTCGACCCTCTCGAGTAAAGGTCCCTGTCACTCTGGTAGCGTCGGGAAGAACCCCGGCCAACTCTCGCAGTCCCGGTACAACAGAATATAAAATAAATTGTACATATTTCATATCAATGCCCACTCCACACAGGGAGGTAATAGGCTATAAGCACGATCCGGGACTGAGAGGACGGGTTGACGGGCAGCACTCAGCAAAGCCTCAGACAGATCTACAGCTGTTGGTTGGGGCGTACGTAGGCCTGGTCGGACCGGGGTCGTGGACAACTATGCAGATCCGAGTCGACGTCAGAAGAGGAGCAGTGCTGGCACAGTAGATCACGAACCGGTGAGGGCGCGTGCGGGGGGGCAGACACGAACTGAAAGCGAATAGGTGGCGGGGAGGGCAGCCTGCCTCGGGCAGGGGTGACCCTCGGCAAGCGGCGGTGCTGGCTGCGGTTGGGTGCAGGGGAAGTGGCCTGGTGCGCGATGCAGGCCGCAAGAGGGACAGGCCGGCGTGAGGGGCCTGGCTAGAGTCTCTCCCAGGCGTGCGAGGAGCAGGTGCTGGCGATGGCGGGGCATCCTGGCGACCTACTGTTGGCTGGGTCGACCAACCCCGAGCCTGGAGCGGTGTGGGGGTGGCTTGATTAGGGCTGGGCGCGTGTAGGCTCGGCGTGGACAGCGAGAGAGGCTCGATCTGTGGTGCTACGAGAGATGGGGTGCAAAGGGACGACTTGCAGGAGGGGGGTGGTCGACTGGAGGGGGGTGCTGTTGTGGAGGGGGTGCTAGAGTGGAGGGGGCGTTGGTTGCATGTTGTCCTGGCTGATGTGATCAGCCCTGGCGTGGGCGAAGGGGGGGCAGGCGACCTGGCACGGGCTGGGTGCGTGCCGGGTGGTGGCGGTGGCACTCGGCTGGTGATGGGGCGTGGCCGCTTCTGCATAGACTACGAGGGAAGTGGTGCTGCGTGTGCTGCGCGTGTATAACATGAGAGAGCAAGAGGGAGGGAGATGCACGAGGGCGTCAGAGAGAGATCTACAGGAGGGCGGACGGGAGGGAGAGGATGGCGGACTGGGTGTGGTGGGGGGTGATGTTGGCTGGGCGTCTCACCCAGCTGCTAATGGTGGGGCGTCTCACCCCTGCCCGACTCAGGCACGGTCTCCCTTGGGGAAGGAAGGAGGAGCGCGGTTGAGCTAAGACACACCTAACAACACCAAGTTGAACTCCCTCGGGATCCAGCGCATCAACGTGATCCTCCTGACTATCCTCAACCTCCTCAATCTCAGATAGAAACTCATTGACCAGATCCTGTCCGGCCTCATACCTGACTGTCACAAACCCGGATGAGGCTTCTCCAACCTGCGTATCCCCTATAACCAAGGAGCGAGAGGGACACCGTCCAGCAAAATGGCCAAACCCGCCACAGCGATAGCACTGCTGGCGTGACCCACTACCTTGAGAAGACTCTCCAACAAGTGGTCCCTTTCCCTTCTCATCCCGTCAGACAGGGGGCACAGGCAGCTGGGGGCGAAAGGAAGGCATCGGTGGCTGGGGGCGAGGGGGAGGCTCCCGCGGTAGGGGAGGACGAGGCCTCGGGGCAGAAAGGTCCTGTCGCACGGGTTCCTGTGGTCGAACCACTGGTCCCCTCAGGTAAGGGCCAGATGAGCTGTGAGGCTCAGCCCCTCGCGGGAATGCGGATCCCTGCCGCTGAGAGGACTCAAACTCTGACTCGAACTGCTCCATCTTCAGCACGACCTGGTAAGCGCAACAAAACAACTCGCATTGATAGTTAAGCTGCAGACCTCTCCGGAAACGAGAAAGGGTCATCGCGCTCTCCTCCCGGACTCCACATCTCAAGAGATACTCATCAAACTCCTTGATGTACTAGGACACAGACATATTTCCCTATGTAAGACTCTGCCATCTATCAATGAGGCGTTGTCGTAAGTGGCGGGGAGACACTTTTCCCTCAACTTCATCTTCATCTCCTCCCACGTCTCAATCGGATCTTGATGTCGCTGCATGAGCAAGCTCTCAACGTTCATCCAATATGTTTGAGCCTGCCCTAACAGCTTCATTTTGACGAAACGGACTCGCTGATGGTCGGATATGTCATACCACTCAAAATAGCGATCCATGCCAACCTCCCAATCAAGATAATCCTTGGGTTCTAAAGACCCATCAAAGCTGGGGGCGTCCGCCCACACGTTCCGAAGAACGCGGTCATCATCATCAAAATCACGGAACCGCCTCGGCTCACGCTCATAGTCATGTCCACGCCTGGTGTCAGGCCTCGGACCACGACGGGTAACAGCGGCTCTCCCATAACCATCCAACTCATCCTCCGACACAACATCATCTAACTCTTGGGCTCTAAATCTCCGATCTTCAGCCCTTCGAGCCCTAGGGGCTATGGGTTGCTGCAATGGCTCAGGATGGTCACCTGCTGGCCCTTGGTTCCCACCTAGCGATGCCCTCTCAAGGGTGGCGACACGCCCAACTAAACCTTGGACAGACCGGTTGGATGCATCTATCCTATCCTCCATGGCTTTCAACCTACCCTCGACATGGCCAAGATGCTCTCG
This sequence comes from Amorphophallus titanum, assembly GCA_024336825.1. Taxonomy (NCBI): domain Eukaryota; kingdom Viridiplantae; phylum Streptophyta; class Magnoliopsida; order Alismatales; family Araceae; genus Amorphophallus; species Amorphophallus titanum. The sequence goes on along the minus strand of JANBPO010007863.1, from coordinate 3,413 downwards.
TGTGTGCAGATCTAACTCGCCCATCCTATCCATAAGGGTCTACATAATTTCGACCAGGGAAGGGTCCCCGGGGGCTTGGGTGCGGGCATCAGCCATGGGTGCAGGTGGCAAGTACTCGGTTCCCCTATGGGTGGGCATGCAACAATGTAAAATGCAGATGGGAGGACAGAATGCTAGTAGCTCATGTGACTACCCTAGACTCCCTCACACGCCCTCATGCATCTCTCTCCCTCTCGCGCTCTCACGCAGCACACCCGCAGCACAAGCAACACCATTTCCTTCGCTGTCTACGCGAGCCTGCAAGCGCCCAACCCTGATCAAGCCGCCCCACACCTCCCAAGCGAGGGCTGGTCGTTCCAGCCATCTGCGACTCGCCTGGACGCCCTGCCATCGCCTGCACCTGCTTCTCGCACACCTGGGAGAGACGCCAGCCAGGCCCCTATGGCCGGCCCATCCCAAACGCGGTCTGAACCGTGCGCCAGGCCACCACCCCTGCACCAAGCCACAGGCAGCACCGCCACTTGCCCAGGGTTGCCCCTACCCGAGGGAGGCCGCCCTACCCGAGGGAGGCCGCTCTGCCCGCCACCTGTTCGCCTTCAATTTGTGTTTGCCCCGCGCACGCGCCCTCACCGGTTCGTGACCTGCTATGCCAGCACCGCTCCTCTCCCGATGTCGACTCGGATCTACACGACCGTCCACGACCAGGTCGGTCCGACCGGCCCTACGCCCACCCCAACCAGCAATTGTAGATCTATCCGAGGCTTCCCCGAGTGCTGCCCGTCAACCCGTCCTCCCAATTCCAGATCGTGCTTGTAGCCTATTACCTCCCTGCGTGGAATGGGCATTAATTTGAAGTCTGTACCCTTTATTTTATATTCAGTTGTACCGGGACTGCGAGGGTCAGCCGGGGCTCTACCCCACGCACTAAGCATGGAGGTACGTGCTCCTTCCTCACTTTGGCATTTTGCTTATTTCGTATATACTCTTTTGCTGCTGCTATGTGTGAGTAGGATCCTAGCCAGATCTGTTAGTCACCGAGTGAGCGAGAGAACCCTCATCCCGTAAGCTCCAGCCGAGCTGCGAGTGTGAGTTAGACTACCCTTGACGTTGCTCCCCCTTCTCTTTGGTATATGAGGCAGAAGCCGTGATGCCATTTGAAAATGAAATTTTGTCCTATCGGGTAGCCGTGCATATCGACTTACAAACCCAGGAGCAAGACGAAATAGAAAGGAGATTTTAAGAGTTGTCTAACTTAGAAGGCAAAAGGTTGGAAGCCTACAAGCATCTTCAGGCATACCAAATCCAATTGACATGAGCTTATGATAAGCTCGTAAAACAAAGGGCATTTAAAAGAGACGACATTGTTATGGTCAAAGAAAGAGAAATCATGGCATGCAAGCCCAGCGGCAAATTGCAACCCAATTGATGTAGGCCCTACGTCGTCACGAGGGTCTACGAAGGAGGCGCATATATGCTCGTTGACCACAAAGGAGAGAACCCTTTCCCTCCATTAAATGGAAAACATTTAAAGGTATATCATGTCCTTAAGCATGAGTTCACGCAACGATCACTACTAGATATCTCTTTTCCCAGTGAGGGTTAAAAGAAAAGAGGGAACCAACCCAAGTGAAAACTCGAAAGGGTACTGAGGTTGGTGATGCAAAAAAAAAGGAGAGAAAGAAAGAAGAAAAAAAAAAGAGAAAGGAAAAATAGAAAAGAGACAAAGAAAAAATGAGAGAAAAAGGAAAACAAAAAGAAGAAAAAAAAAGGGAATGAATGAAAAAACTTGTTATGGCCACCCCCCAACATTCTTTGTTCTTGTCTCACTGCTTTAAATTCAAATCCTATAATCCTAAATTCAAATCCTAAATTGCGGCTCCTAAACCACTCAGTGGTCAACCCCAAATCCTAAATTCAAATCCCAAATTCTGGCTCCTAAACCACTCGGTGGTCTGCCCCAAATCTTAAATTCAAATCCTAAATTCCGGCTCTTAAACCGCTCACTGGTCAACCCCAAATCCTAAATCCAAGTTTGAAATTTTGGCTCCTAAACAACTCAATGGTCAGTCCCAAATCCAAGTCCCAAAATTCGACTCTTAAACTACTCACTATCAACCCCAAATCCTACATCCAAGTCTCAAATTCCGGCTTACTAAACCACAAGTGGTCAGCCCCAAATCTCAAATCTAAAATCCAAGTTTGGCTCCAAACCGCAAGTGGTCAACCCCAAGTCTCAAATCGAAAATCATAAATCCCAACCCTCGACTCTCAAACCATCAGAGGTCAACCAAGGGATGAACCCAAAGATACACAAATAAGATGCAGCCCTCAGCTTCAAGCTCACAAAGGGTGATACTACTGGCAATAGAGTTGATAAAGAGAAATCTGGCTTTGGTTTATTCCTGGCACCACTGAAATGGGGGTATAGGGATGAACCCTGCGTGCTTAATTGCCTGGCCGTGCAGTTCAAATATCAGCGGGCTGCTGGCTGGTTTGGAGACGCAAAGGTGACCGATGCACATTTGTTCTGCGTGGGAGTGGTAGAGTTTACAGATTTTGTCTTGAAGGAACATGCCCCTCTGCTGATCATAGCCGGGGTATATCATAGTGTTTTTGCTTCTAGGTTCCGCTATCCCATTTCCCGAGGACTGTGCTGCAAAATGTTCGAAGTATTTTGCCCTCAGTTCAATACTTTTTACACGATAGAGGGTGAAACTTCTCTAGACCTCTGGAGCTTGTCGCAGCTTTCTGGTCTTTCTATTGACAGCGAGCCGTATGAAGAAGTCTGCTTGGAAGACACTGAGAAAGATCGCTCTGATGGTGAAGGCAGATACTCGCTCAGTTACTCATACCGATACCTGATGAAAGCCTATCGCTCTATTTGTCTGGCCTACAGTAGAGGATCTTCCAGGGGGTACCAGTCTCGAGAAAAGAGTAGCAGACTGAAGGTCCGGGTTGGCCAGTGGGTTCAGTATTTCTTCGAGGGTCCTCTTAGATATGCAGATTTTCCTTCTATGGGACCGACTGCTAGCAAGCAAATAAGGACTCCCCGTTACAAATCAGCACTGCCAGCTTCACTGCGTCGTGTAGGCAAGGACGGTCCGAACCAAGCAGGGGTGGATCCCATTACACACTGTGCAGCTTATTTGACATTTTGGCTGTGCACTTTCACTCTCCCGCAGGGGGACGAGACAACCATCAGGCCGGAAGCCATATATCCAGCCTGTCAGATGGCCTAGGGGATGAGATTGTCAATTTGCCCAGTGGCCTTATGTCTGATTTACAAATCTCTGGGGGACCTGTACAAGCACTGAGTGCCCCATTCTTCAAGGACCGTGGGTCCTTTTTATTTCTTCAACGGCAACGGCGACGGCGTCATCGTGCCCGAGACCACCGCCGACGAAACTCTCCGC
>JANBPO010007858.1:0-28716 GCA_024336825.1 Amorphophallus titanum | reverse complement strand
CTAGAGGAAGAAGAAGAGAACCAGAGAGAGAGTGATATGACACAACAATCTCTTGGACCTAAATATTTGCAAGCAACCGGTCCGAACGGTGGACTCACTCGAGCGAGCTCACTCGCGCGGCACACTCAATCACCTGTAGGCCAATCGGCGATGGTGGAGAGGGTTTGAGGTTGGACCTCACCATTCCGGGGGACGGCTTAGCTCGGGTTGAACCCCTAAGGGGCTCGGATTCCCAACTCCGTGGGCGGCCAACACGCCAAGGGTGTGGGTTATGGAATACCTCTCACAACTCACTCCACGATGGACACTCAATTTGATCGAGTATGAGTTCGGGTGCTCACCTCACCGACCGATGGCACTAAGGCGATACTAAACTAGCAAAGTGAAAACTAGTAAGGAGGGGAACCAGACGCTCACTTGATCGGTGTGAAGACACCGATCCCGATCGGAGACGTGGGCGAGCCGAGAAGCATGGGCACACGCCGGCACGCTGCGTCGATGAAGCTTGACCTGAAAATGAAATGGGTACAGCACTACTCCTTACGCAGGAGGGGGTTCTTGGGGTGGGGGTTAAGGGATTACAGCCAAAACTACCTTCACGCAGGGAGGGGCCTTCAGTCGGCCAAGCGAGGGGAGGGGAAAGATTGAACGGAGACCAAATGGACGGACGGCGTCGGTTCTACCTGCTTCTGGAACACTGGACAGCTAGATGAAGAGGGCACTGCCACAAACACTCCGGAACTCCAAATGGTCTGAGACTAGTGCCAAAACTCTCCCACTGGACCCAGAAAGATGCCTGAATTTTCTTGATTCACTCGGGGACAGTCTCTGGCCGGTGCTGGATTTGGAACAGAGCTAGACTGTTCGGGTTCAAGCTGCTCACAGGGTGGTGTTGCGGGAAGAAGAAGTCGCCACAGACTGTCACGAACTCGGTTGGAGGCGGGACTAGTACCAAAATGACCGCGGACGAGCCTTCTTTCATACAGGACTGACGGCAACTTCCGCTGATGTCGGGGATGATCGAACTGGCCAGAATGGTGGGAGTGGTACAGTTCAAGAACTGTTCTCACAACTCAATGCACACACTGGTTGCTTGCTCACAAGGTCGACGCATACATACATGCCTTAAGTATAGAAGGTCAATGCACATGGTGCTCACACGCATATAAGGTCGATGCACATGGCGCTGATATGGAACTAATTAAGGTCGATGCACGACTTCATCATGTATTAACCAAGGTCGATGCACATCCAAGTCTAGCATAGACCAAGGTCGATGCACATCCAAGTCTAGCACAGACCAAGGTCGATGCACATCACTGTTCACATCTTATAAGGTCGACGCACATCCTTGTTCACAGCTTGTAAGGTCAATGCACATCCAAGTCTAGCATAGACCAAGGTCGATGCTCATCTAAGGTCGATGCATGTTTAGGTCTTATGTTAACTAAGGTCGACGCATGTCTTGGTCTCAACGGTGTAAGGTCGGGGCACATATGTCTGTAGGCATAATCAGGTCGATGCTAGTGACCCAACAAGGTCGGTGCACATCATGTTAGATAGCAACTAAGGATGATGTACATCTCCCTTAGTCATCTCTAAGGTCGACATACATTTGCTAGACTGCATACTAAGGTCGGAGCACATTTGGTAGACTGCATACTAAGGTCGGAGCACATTCGCTAGACTGCAGGGAAGGTCAGTGCACATGCCCCTTGAATGCATATAAGGTCGGTGCACATCTTGTAAGGCCATAGACAAGGTCGAAGCACATCTTCCTTGTACATAGACAAGGTCGATGCACGTTTTCCTGGCACATGTCTAGGGTCGGTGCATATTTGGAACTCAGGTATGTGCATGTCCTACGTATGACTCCAAAGTCTGTGTACATTTGGTTTCCAGGTCTACGCATGTAAAGAAGTCCAAGAACCTTCAGGTCTGAGCATATTCTAGTATAAGGTCTACATAATGTCTACCTTCAACATCACAAGGTCTGAGCATGTTTTGGGTCTGTGAATATTAGGAAAGTTAAGGTCTACGCACATGTTGATTTCATGTCTATGCATATGTATAAGTCCATGCACATTCTTCAACTGTCTCTATGAGGTCAGTGCACATTGAAGATGCCTGGCGGTCTATCTTTGGGCCGTCACAGCCTGTAACGGTCCAAAGCTAGGCCGCCACAGCCCCCTAACGGTCCAGGTCAGGAGCGTTAGACGAAAAGGGCAGCTCTAGCTGTGGCGCACCCACCTTGGGGCGTCACAGCCTCTAACGGACCAAGACTGGTGCATTAGAAGACACGATAAAACAGGTCATGACGCACACCCCTTGGGGCGTTACAACCCCTACGGACCTACCCAGGTGCGTTAGAAGGAGGGATACGTCAACTCTGATGCACCCATGCCAGGGCGTCACAGGGCTCTAATGGTCCACCCCTGGTGTGTCAGAGCCTCGTGACCCCGATTGGTCAAAAACCACGATAACGGATGTAACAGTCGAAACCAGGCACGTCACACCCCTCTGGCGATTTATAGTAAGACCGCCAGAGCGACCAATGGCCTGCTGACACAACATACTCCTGTGATGCACCACTCTTGGGGCGTCACGGCATGTGACGCACCCACCCTGGGGCGTTACAGCCTGTGGCGGTCACTAGAATGACCGCCACATCGTTCCGAGAACGGAACGGCGAGAAAATCTCAAAAATCTTCTCCACGCCCTCATACCTCCACAGGGGAGGGGTAAAACAAGGGGGAAGCCCCCAAATGACCCTTAGCATGCATCTACGGCCTCGGATCGGCCAAAAACATGATGAAACGATAGATCAGGCGTACACCCCAAAAATATGGATTTTTTTCTAAAATCCCCAAATACGCCCGCTCGTCTCACCACGGCCTACAAAACTCGCGAAAAATGAAGTACGTAGGTTAAGGATCTGTCTCCCTACCTTCACCGAAGATTTCACGCACCGTGGATGTCGATCCACAAAGAAAACGCCGTAAAACCCTCACCGGCTCGTGATCCCACGAACCGCCTCCACCATTGTGATCCTCGCCGGTCCATGCCCCACGATCCTCACCGCCTCGCCCCTGTCCACCTTCGTCGGCCATCGGAGAAGAGAGGGAGAGAGGAGAGAGCGTGAGAAGAGAGAGGGAGGGAAGAGAGAAATGAGAGATGGGGAGAGAGCCAGGCCTCTAGCTAATTTTCTACCCTAGCGAACGCTACTGCCAGGCAAGGGAGCCCACGAAACTAGCTTAAAATTCATGTCTCGAGAACTGCCACACCACCACTCCCAGGTGGGCTGACATGCCGAAACGTGTCGTCAGACTACGACTAGTGGAGGCTCACTAGACACAAACTCCAAAACACAAGTGCTGGAGTATAGACAGGCTAAACAAGCACTGCCACACGTACTACAAAGCACCAAGGTAGCACAGCAACTGCCAATAAACTCAGAACAAGGCAACTAGACCTACTAACGCACGATCCTTGAGTCTCACGACTCAGAGGCAAGATCATCGCGCAACGACAAAGACACGCTGCCAATCGGTCTAATCCTAAGCCTGAGGAAATGACACAATCGCATGAAACGACTCATGGGGACCTCAGGGAACACTGTGATCCTCAGCACACTTAGACACGTAGACCGAGGTAAGATAATATCTCAAGGCATCCAGTACCACGTCTCGAGCTACCCAAAATGGTCGAGACACACACAAGGTCCTTTGTCAACCACTGGGTCGCACCAGGTTGACCAGAACCTGACAACAACTCACAGAACATGACACAATACACAAACACTCTTGGCTACCTTATAACGTGGTCATAGCCCTCATAGGACGTCAAGAGACATCCACGAGACAGCGGGCAAACCACGAGGTCAAGCCAAGCCAATCAGAAACTGAAACACCGGTAAACCATACTGATAGTCATAGAATGGGCCGTTCAGGGACTATAGCAGTCAAGGAGTAGACTGTTGAGCTCAGTCAACCCTCAAACCGACCTATTCAACCAAACCACCAAAGCAGTCTAAGATAGACCCACTATACAGACTCAGCGATTAAAGAGTGAACTGCCAGACTAACCATCCTAAGACCTTGACCTAAGATAGAAGGACTGTAGCGGCCCAAGAAAAGGACGCTACGACAATAAGACGGATGAGGGTTAAGCCGCCAAGGCTAACCGACTCAACTACGGACCAAAACCACTACGCGGTCTACCAAGGGGCCACTCAGGGGACTGAACGGTAGCATTTGTTTGATGACCATTGATCTTGAACTCTTTAAACTCAATGGTTAAGAGGCATTCAATATATCAATCCAGAGCACAAACCATTTAACACTTCCATTTAACAATTGTTTGCCAAATTGAAAAGAAGTGAGAAAGAAGAGCCAATCTTGTAAATCCAAATACCAAGTGCATTCTTCCATTCATTTTCATTGTCTTGGTGCAGGGTACAAAGAATGCAAGACACCTACACGGACCATGACTCAAGGAAAAATGCAAATGAAAACACATATGCAAACTACAATGTGATGACAAGCACTCATGTAAGCATGCAACACACATAGCATATTAATAAACCTGATAGTCTACTTCTTCCCCTTTGGCATCATCAAAAGGAGGGAGTGGGATACAAAAAGAGTGGACAATGAGTGACACTAGGTGACGCAAGAGCAGGTACGTGGCAGGATGATCCGGAGTCCCCGCGCCATCATCATCGTTAGAGCCAGCCTCATAGTCAGAGGCATCCTCATCAGTAGGTGGAGGTGGAGGTGGATGGGGAGGGATACGACTGTCAATGTCTCGCAGAATATGCTTGACGTGGAGAAGGGTACTAGTGGTGGTTCTGTATGCAGTGGTGGTATCCTCATAGTCAGTAGCAAGAGAGGCTACATGTGCAGTAAGATCCTCCAAAGAGTGAGAGAAGGTGTTCATGAAAGTGTCAAAATGACCAAGAGTTGAGTCAAGGCGGGCTTCCATGCCTGAGATACACCTATCTAGAGCCTCATAGCCCTCCCAAGTGGGCTGCCTAGTACCCTGAGCTGAAGACTCCCCATGATAGAACTGCGGCGGTAAAGGTAGATCAACTGGTGGAGGCAACTTCTCGGCTTGGACAGGTGCAGGGGCGTCTCCTTGTTCTTGTTGTTGTTCCTGTTCTTGTTCTTCCTCACTATCAAGCTCTTCCCCATAGACTGGGGCATACGACGAAGCTAACCATTGACATCCCGGTAATATCCCATATCTGTAAAAATCTTGTGGGAATTGTAAACATCATCCAGTCTGATCTGAATGAACTGTTCACCCCCCAGGGCCAGGCCTCCAGCTAGATTTTCCTCCCCGTAGAGCGCTACGGTCGAGCCGAGGGCCCACGGTACTAGCTTAAATCGTTTGACGGGACTGCCCCTCCACCTCTCCTAGGTGGGTCGACCATCCGTGAAGTCTAGGGCTATGTCTAGTGGTTCCATCATATGGAAAGTCTAAGTACTCCATTGGGATTCTAGGAGCATGCCAATAATCATGAAGTGGCACAATATAATATAGACGTAGCATAGAATGCGTAAGACGGAAGTTAAACATGCATTTCTACCATTACCAAAACAGCAGAGTGTAACGGGCCAGGGATGGGGCGTTATGCGACTATAATGTGCCTCCCCCAGGCCGTTATGCTCACCCGTGCACGAAGAAAACCCAAACATGTAGAACATAATGCACCACCTCAGGGGCGTCATGCAATGTATGACGCGCCTTATCCCGTGCGTTATACTCTCCAGAGAACCATCCAAAACCACACAGACCATAACACACCAAGACGGTTTACCAGGACTACAACGCACCAGGACTAGTCCATTAAAGCCACCCGAACGTATAAAACTCAGAAAACGCCACAGTTTACCACATAGTATAATGCACCAAGAGCGGGGCGTTATACTGGCCATGGCAGACAGGGACTAGTCTGTCATGCCCCACAACCTACAGACCTACAAAAACCACGATCACATAATGGCCCATGAGTGGTCCACCATACAATGCATAATGCACCCCCTAGGGTCTGTTAAGCAGATAACGGCCTCTGGCAGGTGCGTTATATCGATTGGGAAGCGAGAGAGACGAGTTCGGAACCAAACTCCCCTCCGATCAAGCCTGATCAACGCGAAACAAAAGAAAAGGGGTAGAAGGAGTTGAATAACAAGATTTCTATAACTACGGCATGCATCAAAACACATATACAACAGCCCTAACCAATTTTTCATGCATTTTTAACCTAAAAACCCTTAAAATAGACCTTGCATAGAAAACGATGTAAACGCCTACGCATGGGCATGCATGTGGTACCAAAATGATCCTAGCGAAGTAAGGAGTCCATCCCCCACATCTACCACCTACCCGCACTCCACCTCATATCAGCCTTCCACTTACATCGCACCCTCCGCATATCAACCCTCCACAGTCAGCCTTCTGCCTCCTCATACCCACATTCGTCTCCACCCCCGGTCAAGGAAACACCACCTCTCGAGCAAGTGGATTCTGTCCACTACATACCTTCCTACTCTGCTTCACATACGCCATTGCCTAGTCTTTTCACTAGTCATGCGCCTTTACCTACGCAACCTCCACAACCTACCCCGTCTCATACCCCTCGGCATCCACCTTGCCCGAAGCGTGCTCCTCACCCTCTGTTGCTGGAGTCTTTTACTGATATCTTTAAGGCTTTGATGGCCACTCACGCGTTGCCGCTTCCTCCGATTGTGCCTTGCCGACCCACGGTCAGGAGTATACTTTAGTTCTGTGATTTTCATCTCCAGCAGGGGCATTTGATTGAGGATTGTCCCGAGTTTCGAGATTATATTTACGGCTTGGAAGATCAAAAGAGGATTGATTGGGCCGCCATTCGCAAAGTTATTCTACATCTCCGTAGCAAGCAGCAACAAGAAGCGCCGCCCAGGCAGCTGTCTCCACCACTACAAGACCTGGGGCACCCCCGTGATCTTTTATCTAGTGCTGCACCCGCTTCATCATCTTCGTCCCCATCTCCATCTCCATCTCCTATGCCATCTCCATCTCCTACCTCGTCTCCATCACCTCCACAAACTCAAGCCCTTGCTCAGACCGGTACCTCCACTTTCTCCACTCCCATTACTACCACCGCTTCCACCACTTCCCCTACCACTACTTCTACCCCCAACGCCGCTCGACTCGTTGTGCCGAAATGTCGATGGTTGGCACCACGACCTCCCTCTTCACCACCAGTGCCTCCATCACCTCCACTATCTCCACCGCCTTTGCCACCCCCTTCACCATCATTGTCCGAGCCTGAGCAGGCTATACCCCCACCTTCACCACCGCCTTCGCCTTCACCTCCACTTATGCCAGAACTTGTCGTTGCCTCTATACCTTTGCCATCACTTGACATCACCATCCCCGTTGAAGCCTGGATGAAAGTGAGAGTGTGGCAATCATGATCACAGGTTAGCAATTATCAATATTTCTACCTTGGTTCCATTTTATTTAATTGGTTTCTACCCTATTCATGCTGTCTAATTAAGATGGTACAAAAATTTGAGTAAACCAAATAGTGCATCAAAAACGGTCTGCCTAGAGCCGCTATACAGGGTTAGGCGGTCCATCGGAAAATCGCGTGGGGCATGAGTTTTCAAATCCCATCACGAATCAGGTGGTCTGTCGGGAGGCCGCTAGGATCTCGAGCGGTCAGTAACTGGCCGCAAAACTATACCTTGCGGTCTATCGCGGGGTCGTAACCCTGCAGTGGGTTTCAAAAAACACTAAACACGGGAAAGGTCAAGAGATAGCCGTAACCCTAGACCTTGTGGTCTATCACGGGGCCGCCAGGGTCATAGGCGGTTCCTGTTACGACCGCAACCCATTCGTTTCTTCCGATCTCCGGCGAAGACCAATAGACCTCGATTGCGACAGGAAATACAAGTGGTATAATGCATAAAAATTTGGGCAAAATTATACTAATAGAAAGAGGACAATAGGTTACACAATATAGCAAGATCAATTTATCATTTAAGCCTGCTAATCCTTGCATTCAATCGATATAGAGAGGAGGTAGCAAGATCGGTGCCCTAATTAACATGCTCTGACTAAAATGGACAATACACGCAGTATACTTAATAATAAATGGGGATTTTACTACTGATGGAAAGAGGACTCGAAGACGCATCCATTGATATATTATTCTTAGGGTTTAGTCCACTATCACCTACCTTAATCAAAGGAAGAAGGGATGATGACACACGGGATCGCGCGAACTCGCACTCTGCCTCCTCGCCGAATTCTCCCTTGAACGAGCTCCTCACCAGCAGCCTCAGGTTCTAGGTCGGGTTAGGGTTTGTTTTATAGGATTAATTGGATCTGGGAATAAAGGATAGGGCCGGATAGAGTCCAAGAACTCTCCGCGTGGGGGATTCGTGCATTGACCACGTCGCGCCGCCTTCTCTCCTGAAATTAGACTCCTAGGGTTAGGGTTTTATAAAAAAGTGTGCACTCTATCAGGTTCACGGTTCCCTCTGGGCCGTTTACTCACCCACAACGGCCTGTTTCCAACCGTTTCCTACACTCTGAGGGCCCTTTACTGATTTGAGTTCCACGGTCGTCCACTAACCATTTTGTTTGGTGGGCAGTCCTTTTACAGCTATTCAGTGGTGCAGACGGCCCGCGGAGGACCGTTTAGTTCATCGTGGCCCATCCCAGTAACGGTAATTCTCTGATCGTTTGGGATACCCAAAGTCAACATATGACTATTTTCCAGTCACCTCCAAGCCCTGTTGATTTGAAACTCTACGATCACTCACTGACCATTTGAAGTATGGATGATCTTTTGTAGACCGTTCGATTATTAACGATTCATCTTATGAATGGTCCGAGGTGGACCGTCCAAATTCCACACGGTCTACCTTAGACCGTTTATGCTCCCCAGCTAAAAGTCGCTTCAACTCCCTTTGAACGGTCCCCATGGACCATTCTGGCCTTTGGGGCAGTTCATACCTGGCCGTTTGAGGTATACACGGTTCTATGTGAACCGTTAAGTTCTTCTAAGCAGTCCTTGTGAGACCGTGTTTCACCCGCCATCCCCGACGGTGATCAACCCCCATCCCGCCAGTGGCGAGGTCCCAGATGTCCCTCCCAACTGGCTCTAAAGGTGTCGTATGCCCCTTCTACCCACCTAAGCTACATGCATGCACTAAAAAGAATGAAATAGGGGAGTTTTTAGGGGGCCTACCTCAGAGGTCTGCGGTGGCTTCTCCGTCATCACTGTCACCACCGGGGGCATGGTTGCATCCTGTGCTCTGCGATGATCGCTGTGGCGTCTCCTTCGGCCATGGGTAGTGGCGGCAGTGCACCTCCTTCAGTCATCGACCGCGGCACTGTCTCCTCCATCGGGGTCATCGGTGGCGGAGGTTGGTTGTCTCCAGCCATCCTTCGCGCTTGGTGCTTAAAGCGCATAGACTGGGAGAGAGTGGGAGAAGAGGGGGAGAGTGTGGAATGAGAATGAGAAGAGAAAGGAGGGAGAGGTGGTGAGCTCGGTGGTGGTAAGGGAGACCAAGAGTCCTCAGGCTATAAAGAGCCCACGTCGAGGACGTAACCCCCTCCTGAAACTCCTCCGCTCGTTGGACTCATGCAGCTGGACCAGTATTTATACCTGAAAAACCCTCCCCCAAAAAGGTAAGGCCAAACTAAGCCTAAACTCCCTGTGTAAGAACCACTTCACTACTTGGTATTGAGAAATCTCACGCCCTCATCTCCTCTTACTCCTTGCATCAAGGCTCTACTGACTTAGGCATCAGAGGGTTTCTCCCGGGGATTCCTCCATGGGCACCTCTGACCCGTTTCCCTATCTTGCACTTCGTAACTTCGTGGTCATCATCTCTGGCTCAGAACTAGCACGAGATAACCCCTCTTCATTTGACGCCGTCTGTGGGAAACGAGCAAATAGCTGACATGGAGTGAAGGAGCTCCAGCAAGAGGGCCGCCGGCGACAAAGGGAAAGCTTTGGCAACAACGGAGGGTGCACCATCCCACCATACGGGGAACACCCCCTCTCACAACAGCCACCCAACCAGTTACCTACCCCCACCCATGGTGGGGGGGCAACCCCCTGCCGGGAGCGTAGACCCCCTCCAAACCCTCAACACAAAAGTGGAGAGCCTCATTGATCTAATGAGGACCCAAGCGGCCAGGGCGGAGCATTTGTGACTTCGCCAGGAGCGCCGCCACTGTGGTGATGCTTCCTTGCAAACTGCAGGGGGCCGCTTCATCCTCTGGGGATGGCAAATAATTTGCAACCGATCAGGTGGACCGTCGTAAGCCCCTCCCCCGAAACAATAAGCCTCCTCTACTCCAAGGAGAGAGAAGTCCAGAGCGAGTCGGTTGCCTCTGAGGACAGAAGCTCTCGAAGGGCATCAAGGCAGCATCCAGGAGCACCCTCGTAGCCCCTCGACCCAGCAACAACCGGAGTTGTCCCTCTGACTGTGAGACTTTGAGAGGCATTTTGTAGAGCAAGAGCGCACCATCTGCGCCTTGCAGAAGACCTCTCCTGTGGAGGATGAGGAGAAATCCCCATTCTCTGATCACGTCTTGAAGGCAGAGATCTCTCCCCCTCTCATCTCCCTCTCCCGCGACTCTCTCCCCCACACTCCCCCTTGCTCCCGCGGCCCTCTCTCTCTCTCTCTCTCTCTTTCTCTCACCCATCGGTGACCCATGACCACCTACCCGCCACCGGCAAGCCACCATCGCCTGCACACCACCGCGCCCACACCCGCCACCTACACCTCCCTCTCCCTCTCTGACCCACCGGCAAGCTTCTCCCTCTCCCTCGTTGCACCAGACGCCACCCACACCCACCGTCGCTAGCCTCCGGCCACCGCGAGCCCCCCATGCACGTCGACCTCCCCACGTGAACGCCCTCACCTCACCCTTATCCCCCTCTCACCCTCTTTCTCAGCCGTCGTTGCCACTCTCTCACACTCTCTTCTACTTCCACCACCGCCTCCCCTCTCCATCTCTCTAACCCACTCCTCTCACGCATTCTCTCCCACCCCCGCTGAAGACTCCCCTCTCCCTCCATCTCTCTCTCTCCTTCTGTCGGGCCTCTGCCACCGCCACGGTCGTTCACTCCCCCCTTACTCGGCCCCCTCTCCTCGCCACCCACACCCACCGTCGCTAGCCTCTGGCCACACACCCTCCCGCCGTTGTCCATCCCGCCGACCACCTCCATCCCACCGTCGTCCACCCTTCCTCCGCTAACACCGCCACGGTCGCCTCCTCACTTCCTCTCACCTACACGCACACACACCTCCCTCTCTCCCTCCGGCGACCGCCTCAACCCTCCACTCCCCACGCCAACCTCTGGTCACCCACTGTCGCACTCCCCTTCCTTGTTAACCCTCTTACCGTCGAATCACACTAACCACCCCCCTCACGGTCTTTCTCTCGCTCTCTCTCTCTTTCCCTCTCTCTTTCTCTCTCTCTATGAACCTCTCTCTCTTTCTCTCTCTCACCCGTGCTCTCTCTCTCTCTTTTTCCCTCTCTCTTTCTCCCTCTCACACGCGAACCTCTCTCTCTTTATCTCTCTCACCCGCTCTCTCTCTCTCTCTATCTCCCTCTCACCCGCGACCGCCTCTCACTTTCTCTCTCTCCCTCACACGCCAACCACTCCGACCGATTTGAAGAAATCGGTCCCGATCGGAGACGAGGGCGAATGAGGAAGCGTGGGTTCCCCACACGCCGCGGCGATGAAGCTTCAACTTGCTCAAGAGTGTACAACACTATGTCTTACGCAGGAGGGGGGTCTTGGGGTGGGTTTAACTTGTTTACAGTCAAAACTACCTCCACGCAGGGAGGGGCGGTAAGCCGGCCAGGCGGGGAACCGAAGAGATGAACAAGAAGTCCCAACGAATGTTGATTGTCGATTCTGCCTGCTTCTGGAATGGGGGACAGGTGGACATTGTCGGTGCCGCTATGACCACTCCCGAACTCGATTTTTGACAGAACCAGTGGCCAACTCCTCATAATTGGACCAGGGTCTTGACTGATTTTTTTGGAATTCTCAGGTTGTCGGAGCCGGTCAGGGAAGAGCCACGAACAGGGTCTCTACTTCATGGTTCTGACTGCTACAGAGCCACAGTAGCAAGAAGTCGAGGTCGCCACGAACACTCCCGGACTCAGAATCAAGTGTGGCTGGAATCGATGGAATCATTGTCACGTCTACTTCAAAACGTGACCCACGGGAACAGCAGTAGATGTCAGAGTTGACTGGAGCAGCCCGAACAGCGACAGGTGGTCTGTTCAGTCCAAGAGGGGACAGAACAGTGCATCCTGGGGAGAAAATTGAGAAATCACTGCTCCGGAGGCCGAATGGAGTTCCGCTTCTTGATGATGGAAGAAAACTCGTTGTAGAAGGTCCTAGCCAAACCTTGCCTCCAGATCTTCAGGTGACTGGTCACCACAGTTCCTGCAAACAGACTCAGGTTGACAGTCTGGATGGAGTCGCGCAGTCAGGGGAGATCGACTGCTCTGGGCAGTTACGAGCTCAGGTTGGGGCGAGACGACCGCCGTTGCGAAGAAGACTCAGAGATTCTTCCAACGGTATCACTTGAGCCTCCTGAATCATCGGGATGGAGATGTAGCTTCCTCTACAAGCTGATGCTACTCTGCTGCCTGCGACCCAGAACTACAGGTTGAAGAGCGGAGGTGGGGAATGAGGTAAATGGGATGGGAGAGCGACGTATAGCCCCTAGGGACTCTTGGAGTCGGGTTTAGTGCCACCCTTAGTCGTGTGTTACTGGTCGTGTCCACATGTAGAGTCTGAGGTCCGCACCACATAGAGTCGGCTCCTGTGTCCGTCCCGCATCATACAGTCTCCAGAGTCCTTATGTCCAGTACAGTCTTCAACTGGGTTAGGTTTTGTGATTCTTTGTCGCTTTGTTTTCTGTGTATTGTCTTGTGCGTGCTGTTCTGGCACTATGCGAGATGGTTCTATTCTCGTCAGGATGCGACGAGCTACTTCTTTTTCGTTATGATATGTGTCTAGATCATGTTGTACTTGGCAGTATTCACCAAAAGGCTCGAATCTGCGATACTTTGTTCGAGGTTTTCTATAATTTGTTCAGGTTGTTGTTGACTTTTAGTGTTGGTGTGATGACCGTACATGTTCTTACGTTGTTTTGGTCATCCCAGCTTAAGTCTACTCAGCTCCTGACGTGTCTTGCTTCTGTTGAAGTGCTCAATTAGATTCCGTGATTGAGCAGTTGTTCAGGGGAGCTAGGATTTTCCCTTCTTAGTGAGCTTTTGTCATTGAATTGATGCTTCTCGTCCCTTCTGGTGAAGTCTTTTCGAGGCTAGCCTTGGAATTGCTGTTTTAGTGATGCATTTGTCCTCTGTCTACTTAAGTGTGGATAGTCTTTTTCTGAGCCTAATCTCCTCCTTGCCTTACAGTTGCTTAGCTTTGGACTCCATTATGGTGTTAAGAGCTGTTGCGTACCGTGTTCGTCATGCCGTGTCCAACGGTCGATGTGTTGTGAAGGCTCATTAACCGTTTCAGAACGTAAAGGTAGGCTGAGATTAGCACTTTTTCTCGGGCTTTGTGCTGAAGCTGGTACTCTTCTTCGTTGCTCTTAGGCTTCTTGTGACCGATTGTTCGCTGAATCGATACTCGTGGCGTGTTACATTGTGATTCTTATGAATTGCGATAGGCGCCGTGTGTGTGCTGAGGTGCGGATACCAAGCTATTTTTTGATGCCTGTGTGCGTTGTAAGAGTGCGCAGCGGAAGCGTGTGGGCTTCTCTCAGCTAGACAGAATTACATGAAAAGAAATCCTCAGCTTGTGGGTCATCAGCCCACACACTTCCGTTGCGCACTCTACAATGCACAAAGGCATCAGAAAGATCCTTGGCCTTCCCATCTCAGCACACACTAGGTGTCATCGCAATCCTAGAGAATTGCAATGTAATACACCTCGAGCACTGATCTATCGAGCAACCGAGCAGAAGAAGTCTGAGTGCAACAGAGAAGAGTACCAGCTTCAGCACAAAGCTCAAGGAAAAGCATGAATCTCAGCCTACCTTCACGTCCTGCAATTGACAACTGAGTCTTACATCACATCGGCCGTTGGACACGGCACAATGAAAATACGGTATGCAACAGCTCTCGACACAGAAATTAGGTCAAAAAGTCATGCAACCATACAACAAGGAGATGATCAGGCTCAAATTAAGTTGTCCACACTTGGGTAGACACAGGGCAAGGTGATACTGAAATAGCAATTCCAAGGTCAACCTCACAAGGAGATTCACCAAACGACATAGGAAGCATCGAGCTTAGCAGCAGAAGCCCACTAAGAAGGGAAGAGCATAGTTCGCTCGAGCAGCTTCTCAGTCAAATTGGTCCAACTGAACACTTCGACTTCAACAGAAGCAAAACACATCAGGAGCTGACTGGATTTAAGCTGGGACGACCAACGTATTGTAATAATCAGTATGGCCACCACCGCAACTCGAATGGTCAACAGCGACCTGAGCAATTAACAGAAGAACCGAATACCAGTAAATCTTGACCAAAAAAGGAAATGCCAGCAGGAATAACCCTAAGAAATTCCTCCACAGCACGAACAGCACAAAAGACGGCTGTCGAGCAATAACACCAAACAATCCACAAATCCAGACAATCGGATATGACAAGGAAAGAGTAGAACCCACTACTCCTACCTTAAAACACGGAGCACAATGTGGATTACTACACAGGGCTGTCAACACTACAGGTGACACGCCACTGAACCCACACAGGGAAACAGACTTCCACGAAAGTCACAGGCGATTAAACAATCAAGCCACGTTAGCCTAGGATGTGGACGCTAATTCAGTTGGGTTATCTATTTTTGACTGTTTATTATGATTCGTGTGTTAAGACTCATTATTTCGATGTAAAAATTTTAATTTATTTAGGAATTTTAAATCCTTAAATTCCACGGGTGCTATACCCTCCCCCACTTAAAAGAATTTGATCCCCAAATTCAACTGCACAGATAGGGAGGTGGAGGGTATAAGGTACTTACAGTCTAGAATAGTTCCGGATATCTCTTTCGCATGGACTCCTCAGTTTCCCATGTAGCTTCTTGTTCCAGGCATCTATTCCACTGTATCTTTACCATGGCAATAGTCTTATTTCTCAAAACTCGAACCTCTCGATCGAGAATCTTCATTGGCTTCTGCTCATAGGTGTGGTCCTTCTGAATCATCAAGTCATTATGATCAATGACATGGAATGGGTTGTGCACATACTTCTTCAGCATAGAAACGTGAAACACGTTATGCACTTCTGACAGTTGAGGAGGCAAAGCAATACGATAAGCAACTTCGCCAACTCTTTCTAGCACTTCGAATGGTCCATTAAATCTTGGTGTAAGCTTGCCCTTAACATCGAATCTTTTGATGCCATGACTAGGAGAAACCTTGAGGAAGACATGATCCCCAATATGAACTCTAGGTCTCTTCTTCTGTTGTCAGCATAGGACTTCTGCCTTGACTGAGCCATCTTAAGTCTATCCCTGATAAGCTGGATCTTCTCATTAGTATGTCAAACCATATCGGGGCCCAATATCTATCTCTCACCAATTTCTTCCTAGCATATCGGAGATTGACAACTCCTTCCATAGAGTGCTTCGAATGGAGCCATTTGAATGCTGGCCTAATAGTTGTTGTTGTAAGCAAACTCAGCCAGGGGCAAGTGGTCATGCCAGCTTCCACCGAAGTCAATGACATATGCTCTCAACATGTCTTCGACAATTTAATTTGTCCTTTCTATCTAACCATCTATTTAGGGATGAAAGGCAGTGCTGAAATTTAGTTTAATCCCCAAAGAGTGTTGTAGACCCTTTCAGAAATGAGAGGTAAAATGTGGGTCTCGGTCCCTCTCTCCCTCTGCAACCCAGGTTCGCCCTCCCCTGCTCCGTGTGTCCACGGCATTCCCGGAGTCGCCCGTCGCTGCTACGTCCTCCCGGGGATCAGGAAGACCTCTCTACTGCTCTCTGCAACCAGCCTGCAGTAGAGGTCACATTTGCAGAGACTACCCCAGCATCCACTGTGCGAACCAGCCAAAGTTGTCTTCTGTGGAGTCGATCTTCATCGAGCTAGCTTCATTCCAGAAGTGGTCCTACTGCAATCCGACCTCGGCACCGTTCGTGTCGTCCATTCTTGTGCGACTGCGCCAGATTCGGGTCAGATCCTGAGCACCTTTTGGTAGCAGCTCCACCGCCCACCCCTGTGCGAATCGGTCAGAGCTCTCTTCACAAGAGTTCTTCCTCTCCGAAGCACCGATGCACCAGAGGTGGTCCCACCTACTTTTGACAACGTCTCCATCCGGGGCATCCATTCTCCCTCAGTCACGCCAGACCCAGAGTCCCCTGTTCACCCAGGACAAGCTGCTGTCAAGTCAGCCCTGACACCCCCTCCTCCTATCTGTTTCAGGTCATTCTATCTTCAGCAAAGTTGTGGCTTCCGATGATACGAAACCAACGCAAGTGGTTTCGTCTCGATCTGATGTCGGCACTGGAAGTTCCACCATGACCATTGGCATCCTATCTTGTTGTAAACCCAGAAACCTGACACCGGCCATTCCTGCGACCACATCCAGCAAGGTGTTCAGACGGCCGCCATCTTCTGAGGGTTCGTAGATATTCCTGTCAGCAACGTCCACGGCTTGGTCTCGTCATGTTTGGAGTTCGACAGCGCCCGTACCGGCCGATGCACCACGACCGCGCCCACCAGTCTTGCACGATAGAACTGCATAGGCCCACAGCCGCGACCGCCGTCTCCATCCAGTGACATCCGCTCGACACCAGACCATCAGGCATCCTTCGACATCCCTCGGGCTTCATCCAGGAGTTGGCTGCACCTCTATCGGACGCCCGAGCTCGGTGTATGGTCGATAGTTTATTTTCCCCTCCCCGCGATCCCCCCTCCTGCGCGAGGGCATGTGCACTGACCTTGTTCGTTGAATCAGAACCTGCACCGACCTTGAAGTCACATATGCTCAGACTTTGCAAACGTGCATCGACCCTTATACAGCATCGTCAGGATGTGCATCGACCTTTGTATCCAGCAACCTGAAATGTGCATCGACTTATATAAGCTGAGTAACATGATGTGCACTGACTTGTATGATGTCCAAGAAGATGTGCACAGACCTTATGTGCAGTTGAACCAAAATGTGCACCGACTTTATAGTATGATCAAGGCGGATGTGCTCTGACCTTGAATATGCATGAACAGTAAATAGTGTTGACTTTAGTGAGATCAAGGCGGATGTGGTCCGACCTTGAACGTGCATGAACAGTAACATGCTCTGACCGTCTATGTGCACTATAGAAGACAAGCATCGACCTTAGTATGATCAAGGCGGATGTGCTTCGACCTTGAACATGCATGAATAGTAACATGCTTCGACACTCTATGTGCACTATAGAAGACAAGCGTCGACCTTAGTATGATCAAGGTAGATGTGCTCCGACCTTGAGTATGCATGAATAGTAATGTGCACTGACCTTCTAAATGCATGAACAGTAACATGCTCCGACCCTCATGACTAATGCTTAATGCATGTGCTTCAACCTTGTGTGCATCTTTTCAATACTAGCGTCGACCTTACCTGACAGACAGAGAGTATATGTACCAACCTTTCAATGCAGTAGCGGACTCAACAATTTGTCTAGCATTGACCTTCGTTGACTTTCTAAGTCATCTACAGAATCTGTTCCGACAGACTGCATACTTCTATGATGAGATCATTCATAATTTCATCAAAGATTATATTATTAATGAGTCATAACAAGTGACATCATCAAAATCACAGGGACACAACAATATTGACCACAATTTAGAAAACAAACTCGGACTGGTACTAGGTGGAGGTTTGGTCGAATGACCTTCTCACGCAAAGTGTAGCTTTTCAGATAGGCTTGACCTATCGTTCCAGTTGCACCTTTTTATATACCATAGAAGTTGTCTGAGAATGGAGATAGATGATATGGATATTAACCCCCCCTCTCTCTCATCACTCACTCTCTCTCCCTCTCTTCTCTCCCATTCTCTCTCATTCTCTCTCTCGGAGGCGTCCGACTGCAGACGGACTGGCTCGTGGGTGAGGTGGCAACCGCGGGAGGCTGCTGAGACACGTGGTGGAGCGAGGAACGGTATTGTTTGGGTGCGATCCCGAACGGTGGATTTGAAGTTGGCGGTATGGTTTGCGACAGCGTTTCGACGCGGATTAGTTGCCCATGGCCTCAGTTTCATCGGTGGAGGTAGGGAGATGGACCCCCTCGGCGTTCTGCACATTTTCCCTATAGTTTTGCGTAGTTTGGTGTCCGATCGGGGGAGATCGGGCCAGTTTAGCATAAATCGTAGTTTGTGGGGTTTGTAGGGTTCGCCGAAAAATGGCAACCAGTCGCGATGTAGTTAGTGTCAAACTGACCGCTGGGATGTCTTGATCCCAACCTCACCAGTTTCATGTCCGTTGGTCGTCATTTGGGGCCGGTAGGAGTCCGGGAACCCCAGTGACTCGATTTGGGTCGATTCGTCAAAATCGTCCCGATCTTGCATTTTAATGCGTTTCGTCGCATGCATATGGTATTTTTGGACTCCTGGAGTGATTTCCCATCGAATGGGTGTGTTTCCCCTACGTTACAGCATGCATGGGGCGTGGAACGGGCCGATTCGGCCGTTTCACCATTTTCATCGTTAGATTGGCATAACGGTCCTACCAGAGGCCGTTATGTGCATAACAGTCCCCTGATCGACCGTTATGCTTCGTTCATCATTTTCTGTCTTCTGAGGTCTTGGAGCATAACAAACCAAGACTAGTCCGTTATGTGGAGCATAACGCCCCTGTCCAAGCGCGTCATGGTCGGGTTATTTTCGAGGCCGATTGCCATTGTCTGTCCCCTCGACGACCGTATTCACCTCGAAGATCGTGTCAGTTAGTAAGCATAATGAACTTCTCCCCGTGCATTATGGTCAATATAACGCCTAGGTGCAGATCCGTTATGGTTTGTTGACCGATGGTTGCCTGGGTATGGCGGTTGATATAACGCGCCTCACCCTTAAACATGGCGAATATGCACTACTGAATGCATTAGGAACTAAACATACCCTTTTTAGAATGCCAGAGGATATAACGGACCAAGCTGGGACCGTTACCTGACATAACAGATTAGGACAGGGGCGTTATATGGCACATAATGCACCTCCCTCCATCCGTCAAACTCACCCAAACACCTAGGTGAACATAAGCACACAGACACACAGATATACAGACCATAATGTACCACCACTGGGGCGTTATGTGCAGCATAACGCACCTACCCTGTGCGTTATACTCAACTAAACAATGGCAAGAAACCAAGAACACAGATCATAACGTGCCAAGCAGGGGGCGTTATGTTCAGTATAACGCGCCTCCCGCGGCACGTTATACTAACCAAACAATGCAATGCATCTAGAAACGCAGGGCATAATGCACCAAGCATAGGGCGTTATGCTGAGTATAACGCGCCTCCCATGGCTCGTTATACTCACCCGCTCTTCAATTAGAAATCACAGAAACATAACGCACCAAGGCTGGTGTGTTATGAGGGTATAACGCACGGGTCTAAGCCCGTTAAAGTCATCCGAACGCCAAGAATCAATAGAAAATTCACAGTTTTAATGCATAGTATAATGCATCAGATCTTGGGCGTTATATGACTATAACGGATCTACCTACACCGCTATGCTAACCACCTTACAAGGTCAATAGTCAAACGAATGGTCAATGGTCAAATGACGGACCTGGAGGAGTCTGTCAAAGGGCACATAATGCACCACTTTAGGCACGTTAAAGGACTATAACGCACCGGTCCTGGCGCGTTATGTTGACTGGGTTACGGGTTGGACGAGTTTGATACCGAACTCCCTCCCGGTCGACCGAAATCGATGGGGGACGCGCAGAAAATAAACTAACCTGCTCAAGCATGCATCTATACATCCATTTACATCAACAAAAACGGAAAGATGATGCCCATGGATGCAATTTCATAAGTTAACGACTAAATTATGCTAACATGGAACAATGCACAGAAAATGGTGCAACTGGCGTCGGACCACGACGCATGTGGTACCGACGGGTTCCTAGCGAGGAAGAGAGTCCATCCCCCTACCTCTGACACGACGAGAAAGCCGATCCGGTGTCGAATGGATGACGAGGGCCACAACAACCTCCTGGCTCCACGTGCCTCCACGCTCCGCGGATCGAGGGAAGAAGGACGTCCACGTGATCTTGGTGACACGACCTTCCCAACGGCACCTCCCGCGCCTCGATCAGCGACCGTCTGGACTAAAACCGAGTGAGGAGAAGAAAAATATCAAAATTAGGCCTAAAATCCACCGAATAGGGTTTTGCACGAAAAATGGTGAAAATGCCAGCCATCGGCGATGCATGAGACGTCAAAACGCTCCTGGCTAGATGAGGAACTCATTCCCCTACCTATATCGTGACGAAGCTCGCAAAACGGTGCAGATCAGATGACGGGGCATCGCCGCTCCTCTTGGCCTATCTCATCTCCACGCTCCCTGAACCGTGGAATAGAGGGTACCACCTTGACGCGGGACAAACCCGATCGAGACACTGGGACCTAAGCCAGCAAGCAATGAGCACAATCATCTAGTTGACATGGCAAACACTCGCGCGCGTTGCGGAGTCCACTCGGGGCTCGTAGTGACGGGTCGGTGAGCTGTGGCTCATGAGAGCGTCGGACACGGTCCGAGTAGCGAGGAGGGTGGTGGTGAACCACCCGGGGAACAAGGTTGTGGGCACTGGATTCAACCGGGCGGACCGATGCCAAGGGGATCGGTTCAAATGTACGCTCACTCACCGGCAGCAAGAACTCACGAAAAGTGAATGTTTGGATCGGGCACTCCTCACACGGGCGCTGCAGTTGGAACTAATACTGAGCAAGCAAATTGGAGTGGCAGCCGCACGTACCTAGCCCATCTGAAGGACCGGCTCTAGTCGGAGATGAGGGTGAATCGGGGAGCGTGCGCACCCGGTGGATACATTGCGTCAAGGAAGCTCGATGATGATCCCTGCTATTACAATTACTACACTCCACACAGGGAGGGGATCACGGGGATGGGCAAACCATTACATGCACTACCCTCACGCAAGAGGGGGAAACAAGGGGAGGGGAAACCAAACTGCTAGTCTATGCTTGCTTGTTCCGTAGCGTACGCCTAGCTCTGACGTCCAATCGTGGTGATGTCAATGCCTGGACAAAGCCTGCGGGATGTTGAAGGACGCCTGAAAGTCTGACATCAAGCCGATGGCACTGGAAGGTGGAGGAGGTCACAGCCGATGGCCTGTGCAGTTCTGCCACGCAGGACTGGATGGCGCAGTCATGATGCGTCGACAGGTACGCTCACTGTAGAACTCCAAAAGTGACGGGACCAACTCGTGGGCATAGAATACAGAGATAACTATGAACCCTCAAAAGTTGGCAACCGTCAGATCACCTCGCCAGTCGTGGTCGTCGAAATGGTTGGCATCAGGTTCCTGGGTGAACAGCAAGATAGATCGACGATGGCCATGGTGGAATCTTCTGTGCTGATGTCGGAATGAGACAAAACCACTTGGGTTGGCTTCGTATCATCAAAAGTCACAACTTTGTGGAAGACTGCTCGTCCTGAAATTGAGTGGAGGATGGAGTATTGGGGACAACTATGTGGCAGTCTGTCCTGGGCGAACAGAGAGTTCTGGATCGGGCATGATCAAGGAAAAATGGACGCCCTAGGTGGAGGCATTGTCAAAAGAAGGCAGGACCACCTCTGGTTCGTCGGTGCCTCAAAGAGGAAGAACTCTCGTGAAGCGAGCTCTAGCCGATTCACACAGGGGAAGTTGGTGTCGACATTGCCAAGTGGCACTTAAAAACAAGTGTGGTTCGGGCGCAGTTGTACGGAAATGCCTGTCACGGTTGATGCTGTTGACGAAAGGAGACCGGACCACTTCTGGAGTGTCGCAGACTCGAAGGAGGACGACTTTGCAGAAGACACCTCGAGCCGAATCTTGCTGTGGATGCTGCTAGAAGGTCTGCTACACAAACCTATGATACTGACTAGTAGCAGATTGTAGCAGATCGAAGCTTCTCACTCCACGGGGAAAGGAGCGACAACAGGGCGACTCCGGGGATTGCTGTGGGTGCACTGAGTAGAGGGGACGAGAATGTGGGTTGCAGAGGGAGAGGGAGCTAGGGCGTGGGGTGCTGGTGAGGGCGGCTAGGGTTTGGTATGGGGTGGGAAGAAGGTCAGTGTACATGGGGGTGAGGTCGGTGCACATGCTGGCAAGGTCAGTGCACGTGCAGGCCAAGTCAGTGCCCCTATGGAATATGTCGAGGACAAGGTCGGGGCACATGCAAGCAAAGTCCGTGCACATGCTGGCGGAGTCAGTGCACATGCAGGCCAAGTCAGAGCACACGCAGGCCAAGTCAGAGCACACGCAGGCCAAGTCAGTGCACACGTGGTGCAAGTCAGTGCACATGCATGCCAAGTCCGTGCACATGCTAGTAAGGTCAGTGCACGTGCGGTGCATTCGAGGGGACAAAGTCCGTGCAGGTCCATGCATATGAGGGCCAATGTTAGTGCACATGCATGCAAGGGAGGCAAGGTCTACGCAGAGTCTATGCAAAGCTTGTGCAAGGCTTATGCATGTAGGGGGATGAGGCCCATGCATGGTTGGGCCTGGCGGGCTGGGTTCGTGCAGGTCTGCACGAGGTCGAAGCTGCACGAGGGATGAGTGCATCGGAGAAGGCCATGGGCATGCCGGTGAAGGAGGTGTACCGGCGTGCAAAGGGGGGAAAACAAAGTCCGTGCAGGGGGGGTGCACGGGGTTGGAGTTGCAAAGGGGGTGAAGTCCGTGCAGGCTGTGCATGCAGGGGGACAAGGTCCATACAGGTTATGCACGGAGTTGGAGTTGCACGGAGATGGGTGCACCGGGGAAGGACATGAGTGTGCCGGTGAGTAATAGGGTGGAGTGTGCCGGCGAAGAGGGTGTACCGGCAAAGGGTAAGGGAAGGTGTACCGGCAAAGGGGTTTAAGGGCATGCCGTGGAAGGGTTTATGAGCGTGCCGGTGATGGGGTTTAAAGGCATGCCAGCGATGGGGGGTTTAAGAGCGTGCCAGCGAAGGGGTTTAAAGGCGTGCCCGCAATGGGGTTTAAAAGGCATGCCGTGGAAGGGTTTAGCGAGCTGGCGAAGGGGTTTAAAGGCGTGCCGGCAAAGGGGTTTAAAGGCATGCCGACGAAGGGGTTTAAAGGCGTGCCGTGGAAGGATTGGGAGGGTGCACTGGGGAAGCACTCGGAGGGCGTTTGTGCTTGATAATCAGAAAAAGGGGGAAAGATCTATTCACCCCCCCTCTAGATCTATTCAGTCCGTACTCAACATACCTCTCCTCTCTTAAGTTGTCTCTCCCGTAAGTCAGCGTACCTCTCCTCTCTCACGTCATATCTCCCGTAAGTCCGTGTGCCTTTCCTCTCTCTCACGTCATCTCACTCGTAGAGTCGGTGTACCTCTCTGCTCTCGTGTTGTTTCTCCCAAGAAGTCGACGTGCCTCTCCTCTTGCAACTCTCTCGCCAGTGCGTCTCTCTTGAGTCAGTTAGTTAGCATTTGCATTTGCATAAATTCATACATTCATTCACCCATAAAAGAAAACCAACAAAACAAACCATGTCACTATCATATGATATCATCATGTACAAGTGAGTGTGTCTGAAGTACAAAAGTCAGGACGCTCCCTCTGGCCTGTCACTGTCCCCTCCTCCCTCCTGCCTCTTCGATGGCGGGCCCATCTCAGAGGTCGCACCCTCCTCTCGCTCTCAGTGACGGTGGCGGTCGTCCTCCTCGTTCCTCCATCGCTCAAGGAAGTGGCGAGGTACCGCCTGACAGAGGCATGAGTAGCCTGACACCCACTCTGGACTACCCTGCTCCCGCTCGGGGCTGCTCGACTACCGCTCATCCAACTACGTGTCTGGAAGCCATCCACGACACCCTCTAGCTTTGCTACCTGAATCCGAGCGAGGTCTCACTCCTCCCGATAGCGCTCTGCCTCGGCCCGGGTGCGCTCTACCTCGATAGCTCTGGCCCAAAGTCTCTTTAGGTCAACCCGAGTACGCTCTGCCTCGGTGGCTATGACTTGAAGTTCCTCGACCTCGGCCCAAAGAAGTGCTGTCTCAACTACGTCGGCCGGCTGACTCTGTGCCAGTATCTCTCGAGGGTGGTCCACCTCCTCCCGTGGCGCGGCTTGGTCTCGCTTTGCCTCCCCCCTCAGACAAGCACTCTGCTCCAGCTCGCCTTGTAGGCGAGTCACCTCCTCCCGCAGGCAAGCACTCTGCTCTAGCTCCCCTCACAGATGGGTAGTCGCGTCCTGTGGTCGAAATGCATTTAAAATCTATAGTGTATAAGCGGTCGAATAAAGGGCCGCTAGAGTCCCAAACGGTCTAAGAACAGATCGCTGGAGGGTCATACGCAGTCTCGTATTAGGACGCGAGGCTCCCACCGCCATATAGAGTTCAAAGGCATTTGTAGTCGAGGATGGGGCCACGAAGGGGTCACAGGTGGTCGCACGATAAGCCGCCAGAGGGTCATAAGTGGTCTAGAAGTGAGCTGCGAGGCTCAACTGCCTTACAAGGTCAACGGTCGTACGCAGTCTAAATGTAGGCCACAAAGGTCGGTAGACAGTCCATCGTTGGGCCGCTACACAGGATGAAACGGTCGCAGTGTAGACTGCTAATGTCCACCGCCATACCCATTTCTGTTAGCGGTCTCTGGTAGGACCGTTTGCCTTCCAGAGAACCAAAAACGTGGGGATCTCATCAGAAACCCCTCCCAATCGATCCGAATCGATGGGAAACAAAGTGGAAACCTATTTCCTGCCTTGCACCACTCATTCCACAATAGTTAAAAGCCTAAGAACGCAACGACAATGGCCATGGATGGATTTAAAACATAAAAGACAATGTTCATGCTATTAAAGCATAACGACGATGTTCAGGCTGTTTAAGACACAACGACGATGGGCATGGGCAGGAAAATGATCCTACGTCGTCGGGTAACCATCCCCCTACATATTTCGCGATGAAAACGGCATTAACCCACCATGCAAGCCGAGGGGAGCCACGCCTTCAAATGCGCATTCCCACCTCCACGCACTGTGGTTCACCTCCACGTCGACATCAATGCACTCCTCGCACCTCAGGCTCGTCGATGACGCCTCCCGCGCCTCCTGCAACGATCCGGCGTAGTCGATCCACTGAGAGGGTGAGAGAGGGGAGAGAGAGTGATCGTGAGAGAGAGTGTGTGAAGGGGAGAGAGAAAGTGAAATGGGGAGATTCTCCCCCACATTGGTTTTGCTAAAAAAAAATTGTTATATTATTATTTTTTGTTTTTAAACCTTTTATTGATACTTAACACCCAAAGAAGTAATATTGTGTAGTGTTAAAGGCAACCGACCTTTCACTCAACACACAGGGACCATAACGCACCTGGGCAGGTGCGTTAAAGCCACCCGAACATGAAAATCCACAGAAAACTCAGTACACGAATGATATAACGCACTAAGGTAGGCGCGTTAAATAACCATAACGCACCGGGGCAGGCGCATTATGTCACCTGGGTTTGGTGACTCCGGAGTTCGAATTCGAAACCCCTTCCCGGTCGATCGGAATCGATGGGGGACGCGGCGAAAAACCAAACCAAACCATCCTGTCATACCACACCGACCATTCAAGCCTACGCATGCCACTAGAAATGAAATACGATGCCCATGGAGTTGATTTTAACATTTAAATGATAATTTCAATAATTAAATGATTAAAAATACACTAAATAGGAATATGCACAAAATACGATGCGGAGGGCGTCGGACCGCGGCGCAAGCGATACCGGTGGTGTCCTCGCGAGATAAGGTATCCATCCCCCAACCTGGAATTCGACGAAAATGACGATATGCAGCCGATCTGGCGAGAGGGCGATGCGGCGCCTCCCGGCCCGGCTCGACTCCACGCTCTACGAATCGAGGAAAGGTGGGCGTCTATGCGATCCTCGCGAGGCGACCAATCCAATGGTACCTCTCCGGCTTCGATCAGCAGTCGTCTGGGCCAGAAATCGAGAGAGGCATGCAAATCGAGAATTAACCCTAAAATCTTCTAAAAGAGGAATTACACAGAAAACGAGAAAGATGGCCACGGATGGCGACGCAGAGGGCGTCAATAGATTCCTGGCGAGATGAGGAGTCCGTTCCCCTACCTCTTGCGCGGTGAAGACCATGAATCGGTGCAGATCGGGCGACGAGGGCCACACCGTCTTTTCACTCGCACGTGTCTCCACGCTCCACGATCCGAGGGAAGAAGGGTACTGGCGCAATCCTCGCGTCGAGCCCGTCCCGTCGGTACCTCCCACGCGTCGACCGGAGTCTGTTTGGACAGCGAACCGAGGAATGGGGGTGTGGAGGAGAGGGAACGTGGGGGAGAGAGAGAGAGCACGAGATGGAGAGAGTATCACATGGGGATTACGGGGGTAAATAAAGAATGATTTAAATGCACGAGAATAGTGTGGTTAATCGTCCTAGGTGGTTGGGACCAGGATGATTGGGTGGCATGCAGGTGTGCCAGTCGATTTCTCTACCATCACCTGTGGAACTGAATTTTGACCACCAACCACAAGCAGTCGATGTTTATTTTACCTCAGATTAAATCCGAACACCTTTGTTCTTTGCTAAAGGAAGGCTGGGATATTCCTAAAGCCATGGGTAGAGGACTGGATGTGCACTACAACTATAGGGCAACTGTTGCATTCAACTGGTAAGGTTGACCCAAGAGACTAGTCGCATATTGGTTGGTGTGAGGGCTATAAGAGCACACGGGTACAAGTGTACGTGAAAGACCGATTTTCTAGCTATTCTTTCCTTATAGATGCCATAAAGGCTTTACAGGTGGGCCTTAAAGGATTGAGTACATCTAGTGCAAGTCACGAGACAATTCTGACATACGTGTCGGTCCCTATGTCAGTGCAGGGTAAAGCGGATGTCCACGTATTTTTATAGAGGCTCTCCACGAGGAGCAACAGGAGTGGCGGAGCTACTATATAGGATGGCAGGGGCTGATACTGGCAGGCACTTGAGGGAGGTCAGATGTGGCTCGGGGTGAGCAGTCAGGTATAGGCCCTAGAGGGTTAGTGTTGGCATGCCTGGGAGTTAGATCTGGTCCCAAGAATGTTACTTTCAGGCCAGAGTCAAGCTAACTCGGGTCAGCGATCAGGACCATCGATGGTCGGCTCGGGGCGAGAGGTAGGCACGTGGTCCCATGGCAGGAACAAATCTGACATTATGGCATCTGTGTCACTATCATAACAAGCCATACGCGGATGGACCCAATGTGAAGGTGTGATCACCATTATTATAACGCCTCATACGCAAAGCGATAGGCTTGAGTGAGATAGTGAGACGCCATGTGAGGGGTGATCGTTTGACATACCCTTGGTGTGTACTAAGCCGATCAACAAGCCAACCAACGCGCCTTGCTCCTCGTGATTGCTGGACTGCTTGAGCCCATATTGTTCAGAGGAAGAGAGAAAAGAGAAGAAGTGAGAGAGAGAAGAGTTAGAGTGTTCTGACTCGTGGATCAAATCCATAGTCAACTTGTTTGTTCTAAGCTTGAGTTGTCAATCTGATTGTGTTTTTAGCCTCAGTTTCTGTTTCTAGTGTTCTTGGTTGTTCTTTTCGTTTTATTTCTTTACTGGTACTGTGTTACCCTTTGTGGATTCAGAGGAAGGGAGAAGTACTCCGGTTGCCCTTCAACGTGGTTGAAGGAAGAGAGGAAGGTCCTCTGGTGTTTACCCACTGTGTGTAGCAGAGGAAGAGAGGAAGGTCCTCTGGTGTTTACCCACTGCGTGTAGCAGAGGAAGGGAGGAAGATCCTCCGGTTGGTCAAGGAGAGTGTTCCTTGAGTCCAAGCTGTTCATAAACGCATGTTCGCAGACTGAGTCTGCTGGTTCTTGCTAGTTATTGTAAGGAAGCCTTACTCCGTGGAGTATGGGGTGGACATAGATTGCGGGTTTGCAATCGAACCACCTTAAAAATGACTCTCTATTGTGGATTGGTGTTCTTCTTCCATCTCTAGTTTTTGTGCAGATCGTCTGCTTGATCGAGTGCCTATTAGATCATCTTCGTTGCAACACCCTCGTAATTTATCCTCAAGTGATCTTAGCTTTTAGCACTAAAATTTTTAAAGGGGTGATCTATTCAACCCCTCCCCTTCTAGCTCACCGTACCCATCGTGTTTTTCACCCACCAATTTGTCGGGTATGTGGTTCTGATCCACTGACCCATTCTTCAGTGCCATCTTCCATTCTCTCTATCCTAAAGCACTTCCTCCTCCTCCTTCCTCTTCTCCATCTTGCTGCATGATCTCCACCAATCTCCAAAAAAAAATGCCAATTTTAAAATGGAGATCTCGGTGGAAGATTACGCTCTCTTCGATCCATCAGCCTCCTAGGGGCACGAGGCCCCTGCTTCTCCCCTCCCAATAGATTTACTTTCCTCTAGATTAGATGTAGGGTCTGTCGAGTCTAGGAAAGTAGGGTCTAGGTCTAGAGAAGTAGGTTCTTGTTCCAAGTCATCCAC